>JAJEJO010000447.1:795544-949021 GCA_020662805.1 Glaucomys volans | reverse complement strand
GTTATACAATGACAGACGTTCAGTCTTTGTGTAAAAGGTTCCTGAGGACACAATAGCTGCTCTTGTTTCTGGGGATTTTCTCAAGTACAAATATAGTTGATCCTCTTGGCTCTATGCCATAAAGCCTAGCACTTTCCTCATGGAGAAACGGAGGCAGAGAGAGGTCAAGGAATTGTCCAGCATTTGGAAGGAGCCTGCAGGTCGCAGCCCGGGTGCTGGCTTGAACGGATGCTGCAGGGCAGGGAGCCCTCAGGCCCATTGCTGACACCCTTCCTGGGCACTGCAGCATGGTGTGAATGTGTGTCCTGAAATATTCATTGGCATGTCAGCATCTTGTCCATTTTCTGTAAATATTGAAGAACAATAGACACAGGAGTAAAGTAAATAAGAATAAAATAATTCTGGTTCCCTGCCTTGCTCTGCAATTGGTCAATACCAGAGACCTCACGGAAATCCAGATGAATCGTGTGCCCCAGCCCTGTGCTCAGCAGCCCTGCCTCTGCTTCCTCTCCACCTGGCTCTCCTCTAGCTGCCTGGCTGAGCTGCAGTGCTCGCCCACACTGAGCTCAGCAGGTGCGAGACCTGGCCACACAGCCTCCCTGAGCTGGGCTCCCACTGGTCTTCCCGCCTGTCCACCTCTCCCCACAAGGCTGGCTGTGACCACATGTCCCTGGACCTGTTTCTGCTCAAGAATATGGTTGACCTTTTGTGGCTGAACAAAAATTGCCTTAACTCAGTTTTCAGATTAATTCCTAGAGAAAATCCTCAAGCCTTCCTCCCCTGTCTGCATTCACAGGGTGTGTAAAAGTCAGGATTTCCCATGACTCGTTTCCCTGTGCTTCCCTAGGAGGTGTTGGATCCACAGACACACACACACACACACACACACACACACACACACACAAGCTCAAAGAACAACGAAGGACTCAGAAACAACCATATTCAATTATTGCAATATGCATTCTCCAAATAATTCTCATCTGGTTATTTCAGGGCAAAGAGGAATCTTCAGGTACCTGGATGAGACACAGCATAAGCTTGGATGGCGGGTGGAGTGCATGCGCCTGCTTTGCCTTCTTTATGGGATGTGAGTGAACAGCGAGTGTCCAGTGCTGGACATTTGCTACTAAGACTGCTATGCTGTTCAGACTTTTCAAAAATAAGCTGAAAGGTTAAAGATAGACTCTACCTGATTTACACCCAACATTGACAACTGCTTTGGTCACATTGATTGTGCATTTACACTTTCCATGAATACTGTGGCTGTACTGATGAACCCTGATGGGGAAAAGGCAAGAGCCAAGTGGAAACTGCTTCTCCCAGAGATCCCCACTGAACAGTGTCATGGAAATCCAGTGACATCAGCGGTGGCTGCTGACTGCTGACTGCACCAGGGACGATGGATAGGCTGGCTGACTCCACAAAAGAAAATCGGTCTCTTTCAAGCATGTTTTCAAAAACGTTCCTGGATTACCTGGATCCTTGAGAATTAGGACTGCAAATACTTTTCCTTTGGGGGGGGGTGTGAATAAATTGTTAAACTTTTAATGCAATAAAAGTAGCTTGCCAAATCCATCCAAAAATAACCGACTTACCTCAGCAAGAGCACAGTTCCAATCTGTAAATTCCCATCTGATGCCAAATTCTACATTTTAATTAATGTCATAACAATCTCCACTCTAAATTTGGGAATAATGCTTAAAAAACCCTCCACATTAAACAAAATGGAAACCTCAGACATGTATATATAATTCAACAGATGGCCAAGTCCACTGTGGGTGAGAAACACTCAGTTACTTACATCCTTGGTGTTTTGAACTGGGTCTTGGGGATCAGATGTCAAGATACAAGCTGTTTGTCTCCAAAGCTTCACTCCGTGGCTGCTGTGGACCTCAATTCCTTCAGTCTCAAACTGATCAGTGCCACTCATTGGGGCGGGGCGTGCGGTGCGGGTGTGAGAGGTAAGAGGTCTACGCATGGCTGGTGCGCTGGAGGTGTTGGAGACGTGACTGTGGGGTGCGCCCAATGTCCCCCGACCATGCACCTCCTAACTGGCCCCCATGGGAATCCCCAGGCTGCTCCAGGGAGTATTACGGCACTGATGCAGAGGCCCAAGCCATGCTTCTGATTGACTTGCTCTGCGCTGTGGCCTGGGCTTGGGACATGTTCACCCCACCCACCCCACTGCTGCCCAGTGACTCCAGGCGGAGAGGTCCTGCCCCTTGTGCCAGCAGGGAGACCAGAGCTGGTCTTCACAGTGTCCTTGAGAAGCAGTCAGAACCAGTCATTACCTCCTTTCTAACCGTGGGAAGGGAGCATGAAGCCTTCAGGCTGGACTCACGTCTTAGGGCTCAACGTCGCCATCTCCCCCGGGTCTCACTTGCCCTCTTGCATGCTGACAGTGAGGGGCCTCTGTCAGGCCTGGATCGTAGCCCCACCGGTGCTGCGGGAAGGGTGAGCCGCGCTTCACTGGCGGACGAGCTTCTGGGTTCCTGCTTCTATTCCGTCACGTTTGACACCATTAGCAATAAGTCCCTGACCTGTGGGGACAATGCAAAAGAAGGAAGAAGGCCTCGTGAGGTGACAGTACCCCTCTGTGAGGGAACACATGGCACGTCAGGAGAATGGTGTCAGCAGGAACAGTCCCCAGCAAACACACAGATGCTCCAGAGAGAGCGGTGCAGCTCTTACCTTTCTGCTGATGGTGACACGCCTTCTAATTTCATGATTTTATAGCTACAAAAACAGTTGTCTAATAACGAGTCGCACCAGACGCCACGTCGCTTCCACTCAGAGGTTAAGAATGGTAACACCAGGTCACCTGCAGCTCCACATCACTGTCCTAACCTCAGAGTGCAGGCTTTCTGGAAGGAGGTGACATTTCTGACCTATTACGAGGAGGCGTGATCGGGAGCTTCCTCCCCGTGTGGACTTGGGATCGACCCTTCGCTTCCTCCACCCTCTGTTAGTTTTCACGTCTTATACTTGGATTTTTAAATCGTAACTCTTAATTTGGTACCATGAATCTACAGGGGCTAACAAACGTGTAATATGCTAGGACTTTGTCCCCTGCGGGCATCCGTCCTCACACTTAGAAAACTTTGAAAATAGCCCATGTTCCAAAGACTGTGTGCTGCCAGGACTGGCTGAGGTCATTTAGGTGGATGCACCTGGCAGGACACCCAGGCTCAGGTCACTTCAGCCAGGCTGAACGAGAAGGTCATCGCTGTGTCTGCCAAGGGCATCCGCAGTGAATGCAGTTCACAAATCTCCTTGAGATTTCGTCACGTCACCTGCTTTGTAGCAATCCCTAGTGGCTCTACGATAGCTATGTGCCCGTGACTGTCCATCAGTCCTTCTAGCGATACTCTATTCACTCCCGTCATTTACATGCCTCACTACCTGTGTCACTGTCCTGAGGGACTTTTAGAGGTACCCCCTGCTCCACAAAAGGGACAGTTCTCTGGTGCGTTCAAATTTTAAAAGAACCCTCTGCTATGGCAGGAATCAACAACTGTGCAAAGACGACATCCCCCGGAGTCGCAGAACAGCTGTGGTTTCCAGATACCACAACCAGTTGTCCCAGATACTATTTCTAGCACAACACTCTGTAAATAAGGAGGCAGTGATCAAAGTACAGCTAAAAGATCATCATGGAGATTTAGCAATGTCACGAAGCTTCTTCTCTTTCTGGTTTTGTTTTCTGCAAATAACAGCCCTGGTGGAGCTGATAAGTGTACCTTTATGGTAGGATTGATAAATAATGATGAAGATAAATTGTCCTGAATGCACTTTCAAAGGTCTCATCTTGCCTCAAATCCTGTAGGAGTCCTAATGTCAGGACCATGGCCATTTCTGGTAAAAAAAAAGAAAATGGATGATTTTAAATTGTTATTGCTTAACAAGAAAGCATGTACTGAGGACTTGCCAATGTCTAGCCTTCTTATGAAGTGTGCAAGACTGCACAAAGAAAATCTTTTCCCTGTGAAAAAAACCCTGCAGCCTACACTTCTCAATCTAAAATATCAATTTCAAGATATGAGCATGTTATCCTTAGATATTGGAGTGGCTTCTTGACATGATCCCACAGGAGCCGGAAGTTCTTGCTCAGTTGCAGACAGCGCCTGCAGGCTGTGGGCCACTCCCCTGCGGCAGGAAACACGTGCTCTTTTTCAAGGAGGTTCTCACGGAGGAGCTCCTTTTTCCTCCCAGTACATATATTTCTTATTCTGCATAGGTTAAATCATATGTATCTCTGATTTTTTATAGGCTTTTGGACATACTCCCTATTTTGAAATTTTGAAGTGAATAAATATTTACTCTGCTTCTACTTCAATTTTATGATTCAAAGCTATCAAGAATGCCCAGATAGAAGGTTTATTTAGAAAATTAAAGGACAAAACAAAATTTAAAACTGAAAAAGTACAGCTTTTAAAAAAGTATCTTTTATGTTATGAATACTAGACTTAATTACTCAGAGTCTACACTGGTGATATGTGAACTGTATTGTGCTGCCTCGTATAATTATTTAAATTTTAATTCAAACATTATACAATTGTCATTCAAATAATACCTAGTTAATGCATTTACTAGTACTATTGCTGTTAATTTTCAATATTAATGTTTATTAACAATTTGAACTTTCTTAATTGTTTATATATAAACTACCATCATCACAAATTATTGCACTGATACGGGCAATAATAAATACCTGACAATATTCAACAAAGAAATGCCGACATAAAAACACATAAGGAAATACTCATGTTAAATTCAACCCACAATAGTGTCTTCAAGGTGAACATTGATAGTGTCTTAAGATACTAATAATATTCTGAGATATGCAATTATTTTAAAATCTTAAAATTACAGACATTAACAATATTTCCTAATGGCTGCTAGTCTGATAAGTAGCTGTAGGAGTCAACTCCAAGTTCTCACAACCATTGATACAGAAAATGTCATGGGTACCAGATACAACATCAAGGGTGCAGATGTGGGTAGAATATTTGTGTTAAATAGGTAAATAGGCATGTATGCATACATACACATAAAATAGATGATTTCATATATTTTAATATATTAATATATTAATTTCATATTTTAACATGCTTACATGTATTTATTTACTTTCATGGCAATTTTGTGCCAGTGGAAGGGCTGTGATTGAACACCTCGTCCCCCTGCCTCACCCCTTCCCTTCTCTGCACCCAAGGCACGGCTTCTATAGACGCATGCAGTCCACTCCCAATGCCAGGCTTCCCCAGCCAGGAGACTGACTGCCTGCTGAGAGAGCTGCTCCTATGTGGGCCTGGGAACCCCTGACGCCCAGGGCCTCCCACAGACCTACGCTGCACCCCCTTCTGGCCACACCTCTGCTCCAATCCCTGCCTCTTTGCCTCTTCTGATAAAGACTTTTGCACAATCTTACCAATTCTCTTGAAGGTGTCCTGGTTTGTAGCTTTAAATAATGCCAGTGTGTTGGTGAGTTCCATATTTATATGCACAGCTCAGACTTTTCCCCAAACTCCAGAAGTCATATACCCAGGGTCCACTGGTCCTCCATTTGGAACCACATTAGCATCAAGCACTTGTGTCTGAAAGGAAATGCTGTGTGCCTCTCCCTCCCCCACAGTCCCAGTCATGGTCTCCCATCCCAGGTAATGCTGACCCTGGCCCAGGCCCATTCCGACCCTCTCCTCCTCCATGCTTAGAGACTGATGCTGTCTCTCTCACTGTCCTCAGGGCAGCTGCCCTGCCTGGAGTGTGTGTTTAACTCCTCCCCTGCTTCTGCCTCCTTTCTCTATATTTCTATTTATTTCTCTGTATGTTCTCAATGCATCATTCATATCTCATTACTCCTCTAAGCAAAACTGATGGAGAGATTCCCATCTCAGAGCAAAGACCCTGTTTCCTGTCCGACCTCGCCTTGAGGTTGTCACCTCCTCAGTCTCTCCTCTCCAGGTGTGTGGGGTCCCCTCCCCCACACTGTGCCTCAGCAGGCCAGGCACCCTGCCTCCCAACACCTGGCTGCTCCCTCTCTGCTGTCCTCCTGCTGGCCACGGGACCAGCTTCCTCGCTTCCTTGGATTTTCATTCAAAGTCATGCCTGGAGGGCCTATCGCTCCTGACCCTCAACACTCACTCCACTCCTAATTCCCGCTGTGACATACATGCACATCCACTCATGTCTTCTGCTAAGCATTGTCTCTATTTTATCACGTTTTATCCATTCAAGCTGAGTATTGTCCACCTCTCTACTGGGACATCAACTCCCTTGGCAGATGTTTTTGCCAGTTTTACCCCTATTTCATCTTTCCAAACCAGAATAGTACCTGGCACCTACTAGGCTGTCAATTAAAACTTGTTTTACAATCTGAGTCCTTGAAGGATGAGTCTTAAAGGTCTTGATCTAGGCAGCAGGACTTGGGTTCGTAATTTTGCATGTGTAGTCCTCAAACAGCTGGTCGAGATGGTAAACTCAGCTAAAGGAAAAAGTTCATCGTGTATTAGAATCAACTCATGTGCTCAGTGAACTCCTAGTGGGCAGACTGCAGGCTGCACATCCCTCCTGGTGGCTGAGCCAGCCTGCTTCTCTATAAAGCATCTGGAGCTAAGATTGCACGTCTTGTCTCATGGAGTTCAGAGCTGCCTTCTTAGGAGGGTTGCTTAAGTATCGTATGCTGGTCCAAGAAGCAGGAACGCCTGCTTCTCACTTGGAGTCTGGACACATGGATACAGGGACATACACAGGGACAGTTCCGAGGACCAGCAGGGTGTCAGCCCCACTTCCAGGAGCTCTGCTCTGTAACTGCTCTTCTGATGGCCAAAGACCATGTGAGGTGACCTCTCTGTGCACATCTCCTGCCTGTGACTCAGGAGCTGGGTCATCGTCCCTCCTGGGTGACTGGTCCCTTCTGCATGACCCTCTGTTTTCACCTGAAGCAAGAAACAATCAAAACAAAAACAAAGACCACAATAGGAGCATGTGGGGAGAGAAAAGTACCGCCAGAGCCCCTCCCTGGTCGCTGACCACGCACAAGGGCTGGATTAAAAGTTAACAGATGTCTGCTGACGTCCATTCTGCGCCAGAGAGAGACTGCTCCTGGGAAGGGGCCACGCCGTTTCCATTCCTGAGTGGTCAGGCTGACATCTCCCACTCACTCAGATGTGATGGGGGATGGAGGGGATGAAGTTTTTAGGAAGCTCTTGCATCCTAATTTTCTATTGAATATTTTAAATAAAAGCAGATGTGTCACCCAAGTCAACCATTAGGATAAAGCATGGGGCCAGGCAGTGGGTCTGTCTGGCCTGCTGTGAGTCTTGCCCCAGGAGCTGCCCTGTGGAGGCCCCGGGAGGAGGGAGCTGAGCCGTCTCCCCTCCTCCTCTCAGGCTCCAGGCAGTGATTCTTCAATCACTGCGTCCCAGTGACAGGACCGTGTACCACCCTGCTTCCTGAACTCTGAATTTCAAAGTGTGTCACCTGCTTCCCACATCTGTCTTCTCACACACTATGCAGCCTTGGACCATTGCTTTGGACAAACTGCCTTCCTCAGCTGGGAACCTCTGCGAGTCTCCCGAGAGAGAGTCATGAGTTCTGGCTCCGTTTAGACTTTAACCATCATAGCTCTGGGAAGGTTACTGAAGAAGAGGTGCTCTTGACAGAGACCTTGAGTTGTTTTTTCAGCCTAACAATTTCCAGAAGCACAATGACTTTCCTTTCCCTGTGGCAGTCAGGGAACCCCAGCCTCCTTGAAACTGTGCAGAAGGAGACTCAGGCTCTTTTAAAGAGACCGGTGTCCCCAAGGGGCAAGGGAAGGAGCTGTGGTCATGGGTGATGCTCTATCCCCTGGCAGAGCCTGCCCCAGGCTACAGAGGGAGAGTGGCAGGACTTCCCTCTGCCACCAATCACCACACCCAGCGGTCTCTCCAGGGAAACAGATCCCAGCAGTGCACCCCCTGGAATCTTTCAAATTGGTCCCCTTCAGCCATGAGAGTGGCCAGCACCTCGGCCTGTCCACCCAAGGTCGCGCCTCATCTTCACACCAGCCCAGAGGATCCCGGGAACAACTAGTTGACATCAGGCCAAGAGGACTAAGCAATTGTCATTCACACTCCAAGAATAAGAACAGCAACGTTAAACACTAAAAGCATCTAAAGCTTTTTATCAAAATGGTTGATTGAATGACTCATTTCTCGTTTTTTCCTCGCAGGGCTGGTGTGCTTCCATTCCAACTCCCCACCTGCTCCTCCTGCTCTTCCCTCACAGGCAGTGGCGTCTTGCCTTCTTTACAGCACCTATCAGGAACGCTGGCCAAAACTCAGACTTTCACAGCACTCGTTAAAGAAAAGAGCCCATGTGCTGAGGTCCAAGAGTTCTTTCCCCCTTTGTTTACTGTGATACTAATATTCCACTGTTAGATGGAATTCTCCCCCGAGAATGTTATTTAAAGGAGAAAGTATAAGCGTCTAGGTATCCAAAACCTTCACAGCTCTGAGGGGTGCATATTACACCACCCACCCTTGTTTTATAGTTGTTCTCTATATGTTTTTATCTATTTTTATGTAACACGTAGAACACACTGATTTAGAAGTGAGTAAACAGGTTTAGAGAATTGAAGTGACTTGTGTTTAATAACCATCTACTGACCATCAGATTCTGAACCTGGTCAGTAAGGGGTTGAGGAGAGACACCAAAGGCCAGCTTCCCTGTCCTCTGATTCAGGGCTCATATAAATGACTGGGTCAAGAATACAGGCACAGAAGCTTTGGTGTTAAAGGCACAATGCTGCTTACTGCTCTCCCTTCCGGTCAGGGGCTTGGCCTGTGGCAGGAAGAAGTGGGACGGGGAAAGCGAGTCCTCTGGGGTCCTCCACACTCCAGTCAAATTACAGACTCCTCACTGCCCAGCTCTGTGACTCTGGGAAAATTACTTAATCTTGCTGAAAGTTCAGTCCTCATTCATAAAATAAGGACTGTTCTGAGAATAAATGGCTTGAGAAAGAAAAGCATAAAATAAGAATAAATATTCCGTTTAGAGCATTCAAAGAATCCAAAGTAAGAGTAACACAAGCACTAAGAAGAATAGAGACGGCACTAAGGGAGGCCCGGCCCCTGGACACCGAGACCCCTACTGTTTCAGACTAGCAGACTTGGCCTCCTGGATGTTGTAGGCATTTGCATGACAGACTGAGTAGACCTCACGCCTCATCTGTTCTCTGACTTTAAAGGATTTACACCCGGCCATCCTGATCAAACACTCCCAAGTCTGGCGTGGCAGCTGGGCCGGCCTGCCATCTGACAACAGCTGCAGTGGCGCTGGGGACAGAAGCACCCAGTCCTCCGTCAGCTGCGCCCCTGCTGCAGACCCCCGCAGGGCTTTGACTGGGTGGCCCTCAGGCCCTGAGCTGGGCTTTGAACCGTGCCCTCTTCAGGTTCCCTGGGCGGGTCCCTACAGGAGAGCTGCCAGGTCAACTTGAGAGGAAGAGGGTGTCGTAACGAGAAGGAGCCGTGGACAGTAGGAGCTACAGAGGTGCTGGAGGCAGAAGGGCGTCAGGAGCACAGGGAGACCTGGGGGTGCCGCAGGCCTCGGCAGGGGCCCCGGCCCTGCGCAGGAGGGAGCTGCAGATTGACGAGGGCTTTCCGCCCTCGGCCACAGGGGGCGCTCTGCACCGGCTGCTGGGTCTCCCCAGGCTGTCACGCCCTAGTCCCAGGACACTTTGACTCCCCCACTGCCCCCCCGCAGTGAGTCCTTCACATTTCTGCCGACTAAGGAGACTAAGGATTGCCTTTCTTCTGCTTAGTAGAGAATGGAGGTCCCTATTTTTCCTACAAGCTTGAGCTTATGCTGCTTCGCAACACGTGAGGACCCCACAGCCTCTAGGCCCCAGGACGCGGCTCCAACGTCCTCCTTTCCGCATGCACAGGGCCACGCAGGGTCCCAGGGACCCTGGATCACGAGGCCCGGCCTCTCTTTCCTATGGAGAGGCTGCAGGTCAGCACCCTGTTCCATAAGCCCCTTCCCACAGAACTAAAAGGCCGTTTTTGTCTAATATTTTGTCTCCTGGGTGCTGGGCTCTGTTTCTGGATTCTACTTGGTTAAAACTGTTTGCTCTACTATTTGGTTAAACTGATCTATTTATCTATCTTCGTGCCAACACCATATTGAGTTGATTCCCGTGGCTGGATGGTGTTTGCTGACATCTGTTAAACAGGCTTTAAGCCCTTGGTTATTCCCAAAGGTTTGCATTTCATATAAAAACCATTTTATTTAATTCCAAGTTGGATAAATTTTCTTCAAATTTTAATTATAATTTCATTAAATTTACATATTATTATTGAAAGAATCAATTATTAGGGTACAAATAATGCTTTTTATTGTAATTGGCATTTTGAAATGCCAGATACATTTAAACTTCCTTGTTAAAGGCCTTATCTGTTCTTTTCCAATAAGAACATGACAAATCACAGCAGCCATTCTGAAGACACCAAAGCGATTTTGCCTGGAAAGGAAGGTAAATATTAAACAGAAATTGTGTGTCGGGGGAGCTCCCTGCAGCGGAGGTAATGGCAGGCACTCAATCTGAATCACTTTACGTGTCTTTCAAGACCCCATATAGCTGCCCACCACCAACAAATAAAACCACACTCTACTGTCTTGAATGGGAAACACGGCAAATCCAACAAAGCTGATGACAGTTGAGACCTGTCAGATCAGCCACATCAATCTTATCAATGTGTCTCACCAAACGAGTCATAGCCACACACAAGGGGTACACCCAGAACCAAGCGATTCAGAAGAGCTAAAGGGCTAGGAAGTACACAAGGAAAAACAGTGTCGATGGGAAAGTTGGGATGGTGATCCTGACAGCAGGCCAAGCAGAACTTGAGCCAAGAAGGTTAACTGAGAGGAATTAGACATCTTTTAGCCATTTTCCATACTTCATACTAAGGTGTGGGAGGTGTGAACACTTATGCACCAAGGAACAAAACAGCTCCTTCATGAGGCAGAAGCTATGGTGGACACAAGACAGAAATGCATCTCAGAGCTGGCAGTATCCACGGACAGGAGACGAGTCGAGGTGTCCACAACCACAGTGGAATTTCAGTGGGCCTCCCCCAGCCAGACACTGTTTCCAGATATATATATATATATATATATATATATATATATATACACACACACACATATACATATATACATATAATACATATATATGTGTATAGATATACTTTATACATATGTGTATGTATGTATGGATAGATTCTCTTTTACATATGTATGCATATGCGTGTAAAACTATGCACATATAGTTTTTCCCAGAAAGTAGAAAGTATTCAAAAAACAAATTTCACAGTGATGGGTGCATGTCAGAAGAGAGTACAGGAACCATCAGTGGCTACAGCTGGAATAATTTGAGCACTAAAATAACCCAAATTTTATAATAAATATCCCCTTAAATAAAGCTACAGATATAAATAAATGTCTGAATAAATAAACAGAGGGTACTAGGCAAACCTACCATACAGAAGAATTTAAGTAGATACTCTGCCCTCAAAGAAGAGGAGCAGGACATCCCTCTCCGTAGGTGCGAGCTGCCCAGAGTGGCCTCCTTCCTGAAGAGGGAGGCCAAGCTTGGCAGTCCTGAGTCAAGGTGGTCATGGGTAGGCTCCATGCGATACCACAAAGCGGCACTTCACCTCTGCAATCTTCTCCCCAGAAACCCAGGACTCCAGTGTTTTCGTGAGAAACCACAAGACAAGTCCCAACAGAGCGTAAGATGCATGCCACGTGGGCAGCCGTCCTCACAACCCTCAAAGCCAGGATGAAGCAGCCAAGTCTGAGGAGCTGGACGCCAGGGGCAAAGGAGACATCGCAGCTAGATGGATGTGGCATTAGAGTGCAGTGTGTCCCCAGGCTTCTGTGTTGGAAGCTCAGTCCCCAGGGACAGGGCTGAGAGGTGAGCTTAAGAGAAGCTCAGGTTACCAGGGCTCTGCCCTCAGGGACAGGTCAGGCCATGGTAGTGGGAGTGGGTCACCCAGAAGTGGGTTCCTGCTGCCGGGATGAGCTGGCCCCTGCCCTCTCCCTTGCAGGTGCTCTCTAGTCACGTGATCCTCCCACCATGCTACCATGCAGCAAGAAGGCCCCCACCAGAAGAAAAGTGCCCCTCGGTCTTGACTTCCCAGACTCCAGACCACGTGCAGATCCGTCTCTGCTCGGGATGAGTTACCCAGGCTGTGAGATTCCCTGAGCAGCACTGAATGGATTAGGACCTGTCAATCCCAGAGGGGGGTCCCCGTACAGAAAGCACAGGAAGTGAAAACTCAGAGAAACACGTCACTGCGAGTTCACTAAGTATAGCTCACGGTGCCGAGGACGGAGGGACTCTGCACCATTTTCTCTTATTTTCCCTGTAAATCAAGAGCTGCTCTCAAAAATATCAACATTTACTCAAAGAAAGAAAAAAGCACAGTGAGTTTGAACTACTCAAGGGTTCAGATTTCAACTGGTATTTCCACGCTTCTGCCGTGGTGTATTTTCAGGATTTGTTGCTGGCAGATTGTGCCTGGGGGTTTGGTTCTGGGTGGATTTGGGGTCCACAGGAGGAAGAGGCAGGAGGTGCATCTGGAACTTTTCCTTGGGAGGAAAGTACATTCACAGACTTCAAAACCCAGCCTCAAGTAGGCTCGCGTCCTAAATTTGAAAGTTGTTATCGTTAGTACACACAGATTCGCCACTGGCCAGGAAGTGATTGGGCGATTTAAGAAATGGCTGGATGGAAAGTCAGTTTTATTAGCATTTCACACTTAATCATGCAATCAATGGGCTTTATAGCAAAGCTTAAAGAGCAATCCATCTAACTGGAGCTAATGAGAATTTCAGTTGACAAGACAGGAGACATGTCTGTCCCACCTCTGCCTTCTCTCGGCCTTCCCAGTGCAGAGGCCTCACTGGGCAGTGGATTGCTCCACCTTCCACCTTGAACCTTCCACAGGAGTCTCCATCCACTGCAGTCAGCTCCGTCCACTCCAGCTCATAGTCCTGGAGGATTAAAACTGCCCCACCAGCCTGATGGAGTGGCACACACCTGTCATTCCAGGGATTCAGGGATGGAGGCGGGAGGATTCCAAGTTTGAGGCCAGCCTTGGCAACTTAGCCAGATCCTGTCTCAATATTAAATAAATAAATAAATAAATAAATAAATAAGGATGGGGGTGGCTCAGTGGTGGAGCACTCCTGGGTTCACTCCCCAGTACCAGGAAAAAATAAACTGTTCCTACCAAGGCATCAGGTCCCCCCCAGTGTTGGGAAATGTTTGTTCTTATTTTAGCCCATCTCTAAGACCACAGTAGCACTGTGACCAAGCCACAAGAGCTGGTCAGGGCTAAACAGGATGGAAGTGACAACCAGGATGTGGAGGGAGGTAGTTCCCACTGGAGGTAGCATGGGAGCAGTGAAGAAGCCATGCAGGATTCCCCAGGTCCTGGCCGGCGGGCAGGGATTCCCCAGTGACCTGGCTGCAGAGCCCAGGCACCCACATCCACATGGCACCCTCGTGGTCTGATTCAAGTTGGAGGAAAGAGAGCCGGGAGAGGGTTACAGGCCTCCCTCTGCTGCTTCTTCTGACCCTGTGGGCCTGTCCCTGACCCCAAGTGCTCTCCACCTGCCCTCCAGAACTCCAAAGCTCAGATTCTCTTAACTAAGGATGCTGTTTCCTCTCTCACCCTGACAAGCCATCTGCTGCAGCGCTGCCAAGGCAGTCTCACAAGCAAAGTCAGTAACATCACCTTCGTTAAATAAATTGCCCATTTAAGTCCCATTGTCTCTAAGACAAATGTTGAAGTCCTATGCACAAGTTTCATGGTGCACAAAGGTCCTCAACTTCTGTTCACTGGAATAAGATAATAAAATAGGACCTCAACAGCTCACAGGGTCTCACTGGAGAGACTGATACAAAAATAGCTGTTTTACCACCAAAGTGGTGGAGTGAACAATGACAATAATTCAAACACCTAACATTTACAGAGCATGATGAGGGACCAAGCAGTTCACTTGGTAAAAACTTCCCGTGCTACCAAAAAGGAAGAGAATAGGTACTGGAGTTGACCAGCAGAATGTTCCACACAGGAAGCACTGTGTGGTCTGTGAGTTTCACTTTTTGATCAGAAGTAAAGATGAAAGGATTCAGTGGAGGTGTTGCTTCAATAGATCCATGAAGAAACCATCTAGCTGGTAGATGACATCAACATCATTACTTTTGAAAGCAAGATTTCTTCTTTACCAAACAGCTTTCCCCTCCAGTAACTTGTCAAAGGAGACAGGCAGAATCACTTAGGAACTTGAAGGAAAGGTTTTGCTCATAGAGGAAATCTCCAGGTGTCAGACTTCAGAGTGATTGACCTGCCGAACTTAAAGCACAACACATATTTTTTTTAAGTCCCATGCTTCCTAAGTCTGTATTACCTGCTCTTGGTAGAAAAAGCCATTCCCCAACGATTATGACTGTCACAGTTGTTGATATAGAAAACTCAGGGTAGCTTGCTCTTGTTATGAGGGCTATATTTATGCAAATAATCCAGGCTTCACTGTTTTGGAAAATAGAGGCAGTGCAGTGGGCCACAGCTTTGGGCTTTTCCCAGGGTACACAGAATGTTTCCTGGCTGTTGAGGCCCTTGAAGTTCCCGGTCATGCCAAAAGCCAGGTGAGTCCATTGCTCCCTCCCATCTGCCTCCATTTTTTTTTTTTTTCCTTTTCTCTCCTTGTAACAAGAACAAGATTTCAAGGTCCATCTCAGCCTTGGAGAGGGTAAAGCTCGGGCGTCTCCTCCTGGGCCATTAGGAGAGTGAGATATTCCTGCACACCTTCTCGCTCTTCTTGGTCTCAACACTGTGGTCATTTCCTGCCATCCTTGGAAGGAACTACTAGCAGGAACCAGGACCCAGCCAGGGCTCCCCAAAAACAGAGCAGGTACCACAGGAGGCGAGGTTCCATTTGCTTCAGTGCCCAGTTTCTGGTTTTCAGAGGACAACTGGCTGTTCTAAGAGTGTCTGTGGTCCCCAGACGGCTTTCTGTTTTTGGCCACTGAAGAATGGAGAGGCAGGCCTTGTCATTGGCCCCCACCTAGTGGCAGCCCTCTGGAAGACATGGAGCTTCCAGAAATGTGTTGAAGAATCAGGTTGGGCTTGCGGCCAGATTTCCCATGGCCTTCAACAGGTCCCTGTTATAAGTTAAACCACCTGGAAAATGGCACTGATTTTTTTTTTAAGCAATGAGAATATGAGGCCCTGAACCTTTAAAGTCACACTTAATGAAGAAAAGTATTTCTTCTAATATTAGAATTAGATGAAAGATCAGTTTAAAATTCTTCAGAGCTACAATTACCTTAAATAGATCATCACTCACTTTTTATGGAGCCTTTCCTTCTTCTCAGGAAAAGGAATCTTGATTCCATTTCCTAGTGCTGGAAGCTTAGTTTCTGGCCAGTAACCGCGACCACCATGGGTATACGCCGAGCTTGCTCTTCTGAGTAGGTCCTGCTCAAGGTTTAGGATTTCATTTTTATTTTTTGCCTTTTCTTTTTCAGCACTGGGTGTCAAACCCAGGGCCCCCTGCTTGCTAGGAGAGCACTGTCACTGAGTGGCACCCCACCCCTGGCTCAGGAGGTTGAAATAAGCAACCCAATGTGGGTTAGGGAAACCGTTTTCCAGTCCCAACCTTTTTTTTCTCACAAACTCCAAGTAAATGATTATCACCCCTAATGAGAATCTCCCTAATGAAAAGAACCTGTTAAGCTTACTTCAATTAATTGGTAGTAGTTACACCAGGCACTGTGATAAGAAATAGCATATGACTAGGCGGAAAGCCATTTAGCAAAGTAATTTGGCTTATTACAACTGAGCTGAAAGTAAGATGGCCCAACAGAAAATGGGTGTTCTTGAGAGGGTTTTTTTTACATATAGTACTTCTTAAAAAGGCTTGTTAAAATGTTTAAGTGCTATTAAGAACTTGGGAAGAGAGTTTCTACTTTCTGCTTCTTAATTTATTTTTAAAATTTATTTTCATTCATTACTGCTTTGTTTTCTTTGTAACAAGAAGAATGAGGAAAAACTAGAAATGGTGAAGCTTTGAGTCACTAGTTTTTTTTGTTTGTTTGTTTGTTTTGGTACTGGGGATTGAACCAGGGACACTCGACCACTGAGCCACATCCCCAGCCCTATTTTGTATTTTATTCAGAGACAGGGTCTCACTGAGTTGCTTAGGGCCTCGCTAAGTTGCTGAGGCTGGCTTTGAACTCGTGATCCTCCTCACACCCAGCGGGTCATTAGTTTTGAAAGTGTGCTCTTTTGAGGGGGGATAATATCTTTCTACTTCAATCGGTTTAGAGGGTTAAAACAATTAAGAAAAGCATGAAAAGAAATTGAAGATATTGATAAAGATCTGAAAATTCAATGAAAATATTTAAAGAAAGTAAAAATTTGTCACTTGGAGGAAAATGGAGATGGAACTTGAGAACTTATGTTAAGCAAAATAAACCCAGCTCAGAAAGTCCAGGGTCATGTGTCTCCTCACCTATGTGGAAGCTAGAGAGGAAAAAGGAAGGGAAAGGTGTCCGTGTTGGGCAGGGTGGAGCTCAGGGAAATTGAAGGAAGATCAGTAGAGAAAAGGGACCAGGGGGAGGGAAGACCAATATTAGCCAAATTATATTGTTATTTCATGTATATGTACAAATATATAATGAGAATTTCACCATCATGTATCATTATAATGTACCAATAAAATATGGAAAAAGAAAATATGCAAAGACAAAGTTACAAACTCAAATTGGAAGTTACAAACTCAAGTTATGAAAGAATCCGTATTCAAAGAAGAGATGGATGTGTGTGTTATTTTTTGACTACATTGTCCTGGGGCCCAGTTTATACTGACTAAGCAATATTGATCAATTGCTCTGGGCAGGTGGAGATGGGCTGACTTCAGAGGCCTGGGGACTAAGCTAGAGATGGTTCAGGGCACCAGCCCTCCACAGGAGGGACAACTGTGTTACAAAATCCATCACAGGCGTGAGGGCTGATGAGCTCGTGCACTGAAAAATAAATTGTGTTTCTATAAACAAAAAAATGTTCTAAGAGCAAACCTTATCATCTTCATGCTATAGTAAAAGGAACAAAGAAATCATGAAGAAGCCCCCCTACTCTGATTTTAGCCTCTGTTGGGGAAACAGATGTTAGAACAAAATTCCATACAGCCCAGAAACCCTGCAAGCAGTTAGTAAAGAAAGTCTCATCACTGAGCAAGCTTTAAAGTAGAGGTGAGGCACAGGACAGTAGCCAGTCAGGAGCTGGACAAACAGAGGAAACTTCCCCCTTTCACCTGGCCAAGGAGCCCAGCTCATCGCACGTGTATTTACAAGATAACAGTTAGCCCCCCAGTAAGAAGACTCATCAGTAGCATTTATTACTCATAATCCACCCTAATTCCACCTGGCAACACGGTGGTCACCCATGTTAACTGACTGGCTTTTATGGGGGAAAAATTAACTCCTACCTTCATGACAGGAAGCAGCTTCACAGACAGCTGCGGCCAGGCTGCCTGCCTTAGGCTCCCCTACCTGGATGACCACATCTCGCAGAGCTGCTGCTGGTCCTCAGGAAAGATGCCCAGGCGGGGAAGCAAGAAGTGCACGTTTAAAAATGACTCACATTTCCAAGAAAGAGTTATCTAAAGAAAATTGTTAGAAAAGTGTGGAGGGGGCAGGTGGTGTCTTGTCGTCTCTTCCCCCATTTCTACAGGGAGAAGGAAGCCTCCCTGTTCCACGCTTTCCCCTCAGGCTTCCCTCTTTGCTGTCCCCCACACAGGACTCGGGGTCCCGTCAGCTAGGATGACAGTCCAGCCCTCCGAGCGAGCACTACCTGGCGCACCTTCTCCACTGCCACCTCAGGTGCTCTGGAACCGGGCGGCTGGCCCTCTGCAAGGTCAGAGGTAAGTGCTTTATGTCACTGTTCTCAAATGACTCACTGGATAACCCACAAGCCCTCTGGAATTGCATACTTTGGGGGCTCAGTCTGAGACCAGGTGGACAGGGTGGACAGTCCATTCTTGGGGTGTTTCCCTCTCTCCTCCACAGACCTGTTTTACCAGTTCCTTTCCAGTTTCCTAGAACAAAAAGACTGGGTTATTCCACATGCGTCATACCACCCAAAAAGAAAACGACTGGAGTTCCATCTGCCTTTCCCACAGGAGCATGCGCCACCTGCTGGGGTCTCCAGGTGGGCGCCTTGGGCGTGTGCAAGTTATCTTTTCCTCCGCGTGGTCTGTCAGTAGAGACCAGACAGGAACAGCTCTCCAACTGTCACCAGTGCTCAGCTCCACCGTCAACACAAGTCCAGAGGAGATGACACGCACTATAGGCTGGAGGATGTAAGGGCGCGCCCCCAGCGTCTCCAACAAAACCAGTAGGCAGGTGAGTTACCTTACCAGCAGCCTGTTCCATGACACGGAGTCCAAGAACTGGGGTGGAAGAAACGACTGCTGTTTTCAGTGCATATGGTCATGTTATTAGGAAATACATCCTGTTACCCATTTTAAAATAGAAATCACAATCTCTCACAAAGACTATTTACCCATAAGTAATGAAAGAAATAACCTCTTCACTTCTAATCTTCGTGATCTTCATTGTGACTTCCCTGGAGTTGAATTTAGCTAGTAAGCCTATTAGCATGAAGTGCATCTGAGCGCTGAGCTGATGTGATGAGAACTGTGGACACAGAAAGCGAGAGAGAGTATTTCACACATCCTTCATGGGTACTGCGATTCTCCCTGTTTATTTGATGTGTGCAAAAATCCCTTACTCCTCTAGATAAGATTTTAGATAATGCATATGAAAGTTCCTCTATCAATCTACCAACTGTATCATGCAGAAAGAAACTGATACAGAGCAAGAAAGCAGAAATAGCAACAGCCTCCCAGATTTTCCTGTTAAAGTTTAGGGCCAGGGGTGTTCTTCCTTTAAAAACTGATTTTCTCAATCAAAACACATGGACATTAGCTTTTATGAGTAAAACACTGTATGAAGCACAACAAGATTAAATGAGAGGGAACAAGACAGAAATGGCCTCTGCCCTGATCAGCACCAGGCTCATGGCAAAGGCGGACATGGAGTTTATGAATAATTGCCGTACTACAGCCCCATGCAGGACTGAATGACGTGCTTTATGAACTTATCTCTATTTCTCACATCAACTCTGCCACAGATTAGCATCTCTCCTTCCCAGGTCAGGAGACCAGGACCCAGGGAATCAAGAACTTGCTCAAGATGTGTATCTGAAATGAAGATAGTGGGGCTTCAAACCAGGTAGTTCCCTGGGACTCCAGGTCCCATGCTGCTGTCACCACATTACGAAGCTTGTCAAGGATTTGTAATAAGGTGTGTCAAATTTATAGTGCTGTGTCACTGAAGAGGCTTAAGTAATTCCAAACAGGGAGCACTGTCAAATATTCCTGACTGAGATGGTGAATTCCTACAGAAGCAGAAATGCTGGTATCCAGTTGTTCAATCAAAACAAAATAGAAGGTATTCCTCCCCAGCTGCTGTCTTAGATAGAGCACATCCTCCTCCACAATTACTATTCCACAGTTCAGAGTCAGAGGTGGCGTGTGGTGAAGATTACAGAATGTTTTTTCTGACTGAAGACGACACTGTGCATGCATGGCCCTTGAAATCACCAGTAGGCCCTGAATTGCTACATTGTTTTGGTCTAGTGCATTAATTCAAAGGAAAATCAATGATATGGAACTCTGAGATAAATGTGAATAACACAACCATTAAAACTATAATATTTCCAGATATTGGTAATATAATCGTTAATATTCTGCGATTTCTCTAGTATATTGTTGATACAGTTCACAATGGGGACGAATGCTTTCACTCCAAGTGACGCCTGGCTGATCCAGCTCAAACAGAAGCCATGAGCTTCCGGAGGCTGCCTGCAGGGCCCAGGGCCTGTTGAACTCACCTCATTATTCAACTCAGAAGTTAATTAGAAATGAAAAGAAAGGGAGAGGTAGGTGCTTTCTTTACCATGAATTAAAGCAGCTTGGGCTTGGAAACAATGTGAAGGTTATGATCATTTAAGCTTGAATAGAGCATCACATCCAAGAACTTCAGTGAGACTGTGGGTATTCAATTTGAAGAGGATGTCTTGTCACCGTACAAAGGGCAGAAAAAGAAGCTCTGAGAAGCTGCCTCCCCACATGCAAATGGCGGCTCCCAGGAAAAGAGGGAAGGGTTTCAATGGTGGCAGAGGGTGCAGGACCAGCCTGCCCTCTGCAACGTCTTCAACTCATTTTCTTAATTGACACATAATCGTGCAGACTTTGGGGACACAGTGTCGTATTTTGATGCATGTATGCAACACACAATGATGTAATCAGGATAAACAGCATTTCCAGCATCTCAACACTTATCGTTTCTGGTACTGAACATTCAAAACCCTTTCTCCTAGCTACGGCTCATTTAATAGTTCCAAAATGACTCATTTAAGTCATTTATTAAAAGTTACCATGTTCATTATTACCTTTTTTACACCAAAAATTAGAACTACCAATGGTGGAAGACCATTGGAGCTTTGGATTTTCACATTGGTTTGATGGGGAAAAAGGATTTAGAAAGAAGGCAAAAGAACCCAAGTCCTGCCCCACACTCAGCAAAACCCAGCCTACAAAGGCCCCCAAAGGAAAAGCAAAGTGTGCCTTTTTTCACAGTCCTCCCTGGTCAGCTGACCAGCCCGGGCCCAGAGCACATCATGGGGGAAAGGCCAGCAGGACAAAGCTGCTGGCTCATGGCACAGTTGGGAAGCAGAGACCAGGGAAGGGGCCACGAACAGATGCACCTTCCAGTATTAGCCCCCAAAGACCCACCTCCCCAGACATGCCCCACCTGCCCACAGCTACCACCCAGTCAGTCCATTCAAACTAGGACGAACTAACTTGGTTACAGCTATCACAATTTAATGGTTTCACCTCTGAATATTTCTGCATTAACACAAGAGTTTGGGGGTGGGAGTCATTTCATATCCAAACCATAACACTGTCCTTTCTCCAATGTATGCTTTTGGCATCTTTCTTAAATACTAATCGACCTTACAACATGGATTTACTTTGGGGATCTCCAATCTGTTCCACTGGGTGGCCTGTCAGGTTTACTGCCAGTACCATGTTGCCTTGGTTACTGTATACCTGCAGTGAAGCGACTCGGGAAGCTGAAGCAGGAGCATCGCGAGTTCAAAGCCAGCCTCAGCAACTTAGGGAGGCCCTAAGCAACTCAGTGAGACCCTATCTCTAAATAAAATTCAAAATAGGGCTGGGGATGTGGCTCAGTGGTCAAGTACCCCTGAGTTCAATCTCCAGTTCCAAAGAAAAAATAAATAAATAAAAAGAAATTATACCTGCATTGAGATCAGATATTGTGATGCCTCGAGAGTTGTTCTTTTTTGCTTAAGATTGCTTTGGGTATTTGGGGGTTTTGTTGTTCCATACGAATTTTGGGATTTTTTTTCCTAATTCTGTAAAGAATGGCTTTGGTATTTTGATGAGAATTGCGTTCAATTGCTAAATCACTTTGGGTAGTATGAACATTTTGACAATTTCAATTTCTCTAGCTCAGGAACATAGGAAATCTTTCCATTTGTGTGTGTGTGTGTGTGTGTGTGTGTGTGTTCCTTTCATCAGTGTTTTGTAATTTTCATTGCAGAAGTATCTCCTTTCCTTGCTTACATTTATTTCTAGGTAATTTAATTTTTGTACCCATAGCAAGTGGGAGTCCTTTCTTGATTGCTTTTCAGCAATATCATTATTGGTGTATAATAACACTTCTGATTTTTGTATGTTGATTTTTGTGTCCCTCGTTTTACTAAATGTATCAGTTCTCACAATCTTTTGGTAGAGTCTTTAGATTTTATTTTGGCTTCCCTGTTCCTGTTTGTGTGCCTTTTATCTAGCTTAATTTCTCTGGTTTATGCTTCCAATTCTGTGTTGAAGTAGAGTTGTGGGAGTGGCCACTCTTGTCCGGTTGTAGATCTTGGAAGAAATGCTCTCTGCTTTTCCTGCTCCCTCTGATGCTTTCTGTAGGTTTGTCATGTATGACCGTGTTGTGTTGAGAAATGTTCCCTCTGTACATAATTTGTTGATGAATTTCATCATGAAGAGATGCTGTATTTTATTGAATGGTTTTTCTGTAAATATTGAGATGATCATGTGGATCAGGGTGTTCACTATGCGCATCTAATGTAACACCTTTCTTAATTTGTTTATGTTATATCACCCTTGCATCCCTGGGATGGACCCCACTTGATCATCGAACATTATCTTTGTGATGTGCTGTTGGAATTGGTTTTCCAGTATTTTGTTAAGAATTTTTGCACCTATGTTCCTGAGCAATATTGGTCTTTTTTTTTTTGTTTTATTGTTGTGTCCTTGTTTGACTTTGGTATCCGGGTAATGCTGGCCTCATAGAGTAAGTGTGAAAGAGATGTTTCTTATTTACAAAACAACGAATGTTTCTTAATGATAGCACTTAAGGCATTCAAAGATGATGTTCTCGCCTTCTTTCATGAGCCTCCCACCTCATGTTCTGAGTCCTTCCTTCCTTCCTCCCTCTCCCTCCACTCTTTCTTCTTTTATTGACTAAAATTCCTTAAACTAAGGAGCATCTAAGTCCAGAATCAAGGCTTACATTCTCAATGTTCACTTTCCATCTTGGAAAAAAGCCAGTGTCAAACTCATTAAGTGACAGCACAGCCAAAAGTCTAGAGAGCTTCGAAGACTGAGAAGAATAAATGGGTTCTGGATCCACAGTGCATCATGAAGACGGCCATGGCGGTGGGCACCCACTCTTGATCTTTATGGTTGAGTCTGGGAGGCCAGAAAACCCGGGCCTGGTGTGATGAGCAGGACCCACTCTGAGCAGAGTGAGGACCTCTGCGGATAAACAGACTGCTGGGGCCTGAATTCTCCCCATTCATCTTTATGCCCCGACCTTCCTGTGACTGCATTGGAGCTACAACCTGGAAAGAGGTAAATAGGATAAATGGGGCCTCCCGCAACAGGACTGGGGTCCTTTAAAGACCAGGGGCCAGCGGACACACAAGCACAAGGACTCATGCTGCCATCTGCAAGCTGAGGAGAAGCCTCAGAGAGAGTGGACTCTGCTGACACCTGGGCTCACAGGGGGCCCCCAGAACCCTGAGAACACACACGTCGTCTAAGCCGCCTGGACTGTGGTCCTCAGGCAGCCTCCGCAGGCTACCGTGTGTCACACAACAGGCCGCGAACCACGCACTCTCAGGAGCTGATATTCTCCAAAAATACAACAATCGGGAAACCCAGGAAATGGGTGGGAGGAAGGCAAATCTGTTTTCTTCCAATTTAATTTATTTTTTTATTTTTCCTATTTAATTTATGATGAACTCTGTCGCCGAGGTAAAAATCAGGGGAGTTCCCAGGATGGAGCTCACAGATACGTCTCTAGCTAGCTGCAGACACACCTTTCTACAATTCGAGTGTCCTCTGGCCCCAAGTTCCCCCTGACTAGTGGGAATAATAATGGGAAGGAACAAAGCACCCAGGAGTGCCCAGTATTTTTGAAGAAGAGAGAAGACAGGAGGCAGAGCTGAAGCGAGGAAACCAGCCTCCACCACAGAGCACGGTCCACCTGCATCACCTTCCCCTCCCCAGGCAAGGCTTCAGCGATGCGGCCATTCCCGAAATAATTCCATGAATGTTAAAGAGTTAGGTAAACTGGCTCCAAGGGTTAAACTCCATCTAGAGCAACCATGAGGCTCAGCAGAGCAGCAGGGACAACCTCAGAGGCCAAGGGCGAGGACCCGGCTGTTGTTTGGAATTCCTTACCCTCTGCAGTTATAAATACTCAGGAGGTCAATATCCCTTGACCTCCACGCCCACCTTCCCATAGTCCCACATATAATTTCTTCCCTCTTAGCTGTTTTTATTTATTTTAATTAGTGCATAAAAGTCCTCCAGGTGCATGGGGTACTTTGTGACGTTTTGATACACGAGTGCATTGTGACGGTCAGATGGGGCACACATACCTGTCTGCTCAGACCTCGTCATTCCTCATGGAGGAAACGCTCCAACGTTTCCTTCCAGAGTTTGTGAAATACACAGTGCATGATCACCATCTACAGTCACCCTGCTGATCAAGAGCATCCAGAACTCCTCCACCCTGTCTAATCGTGACATAGCACCCAAGGATCAACCTGCCCTGTCTGACCTCCCTGCCTCGTCTGACCTCCCTGCCTCGGGCAACCACTGTCCTGCTTTCCATGGAGCAACCTGTAGATTCTACAAATGAGTGCAGCCTTGCAGAAAAGTCTTTCCTGTTTTTAAATAACTCACAATCATGGTAGCACAAAAATGTTTAACTATCCCCAATATGAGTTTCCCATGGTGTTTTATTTGGTATAATAGATTAAAATGGAAAGCCAACTAACACTTTGGATTTGGAGCTGTTCAATTTATTTGAGTTGGTCATACGATCCATACTTATATGTTTAATTCATTTTTAAGAACCAATATAATAAGAATTCATATTTCCCTCAGTTTGACACTTTTAAAACACTCCAAACTATCTTTTTTTTAATTTCTATATTGCGCTATAAAGAATAGAGTGAGAATTTCCAGCAAATTTGTGATTAAGAAACCTCAGAGGGGAAAGTCACAAGTGATGAAGGTCCCGTCACTGAATGTCCCTGCCCAGAGCTCAGACACCGTCTGTGGACAAGACCAAGACCTGCTTCTGTGCTTTCATTAGGTGGTGCCTCTGAAGAGCAATGGCCAGCAGCTGTCAGGAAGACGACGCACCATCTCAGGGCAAAGCAGGACCATCGCAAATGCCCTATGTCTGATGTATCATCTTCATCACAGACACGACAGCCTTCCTCATGCAAGGAGGGTGTGTGTGTGTGTGTGTGTGTGTGTGTGTGTGTGTGTCTTTCTAACAGAATTACTGCTATGGAGGAAACAATCAGTTTGGTAGAAAAATATTGGTAAATCCTTGAGAGTGAGACTTGGAGGCCAAGATGTGGTGCAACTGTTCCACCAGGAAAGAGGGGAGCCATGTCCTGGATGCTCCTGAGACGAGGAGGCCCTGGGAGAGGGAGCAGGAACCTGAGAGAGGAAACCAGGGAGGCATGGGTCACATTTCACAGATCTGACTGTCATCTTTGATGCCACGGGTCCTCATGGGGAAAGCCTCAGGGGAAATCCTCAGGGGGGAAAAAAAGTTACAAAGTACTTAAGAAGAGTGGATTTGAAATAGAACGCAGTAAACAGGACTAAGTTCTGCACCCAGGATATTGTTACAGGCTTCGGGATTTGAACCAGGGCAGACCTGAAGGAAGTCATTGAATTTGACAGTTAGAAGATGTTGGTAATCTCAGGAAGAACACTTTGAGAAAGCTTGGTTGGTATGCCCATGATGCTGCTCATCCATCTTTTCTTTTGCAGAAATCTTTCAATTAAGGAAACATTTAAGCTCTCTCCCTGGAACATTTCCAATTCGTGGTGATTAAAATAAGATTTGTTAAACCCTATGATCTTGCCCCCAGAGAAGCATTTTCTTTTTCATAAGGAAAAGACTAAAGTTCCCTTTAGATTTTTATGTGACCCTTTCAGAAACTGTTCTGTGCTGATGAGGATACGGAGCACCTGGGACTTACTTAGGGCTGGTAGGATGGGCACTGCCACTTCAGAAGACACTTGTGCAGTTTCCAAGCTAAGCAGGGTCACCTTATGAACCAGGACCATTCTAGAAGGCATTATCCAACTGCACTGAAACTTGCAGCCACACAAAAACCTTTATATGAGACTTTAAGCAGCTTTCTTAATAATTGCTCAAAAATATGTGTGACCAAGATGTCATGAGGTAGGTGAAAAAACTGTGAGCATCCATACAATAAAACACTCTTCAACAGTTAGGAGAAATGAGATATTAAACTATGAAAAGACATGGAAGAACATTAAATGCAAATTGCTAAGTCAAACAACCCATCCCAAGAGGCCGCATGCCTATGACGCACGATATGCAACCTTCTGGAAAAGACGTGATCACAGAAGGCAAATGCAGAACCCTGTACCTAGACGGCAGAGGGAGGAAGAGGTGGAGTGGTGGAGCTGGGCAATATTAGAGCAGTGAGAGTCCTCTACATTATACTGGGGTAACGAGCTCCTGACACGGTGTTTGTCTAACTCACAGAGCTGTGCAACTCAGAGTGAGCCCTAGCATGCACTGTGCACTTGTGTTAGTAACAATGTGTGAATGCTCATCGATGAACACTGAGAATGTTCACTAACTGGAGTAAACGTAGCACACTAATGCACGATGGTGATCCTGGGGAAACTGCAGGGTGGGAAGAGGAGCTCATGGAATCCCTGTGCCTTCTGCTCAGTATTCCCAAAACCCAAAGCTCTGTGAAAAATAATAATAATAATAAAGCCTATCAATTTAAAAAATTAGATAATAGATGAAATTGATTTAGTATAGTGACTGATAGTTTAAAACATTAAAACAAAACCAGTCAAATATGCACTGCATGTAGGTGTCAGAATATATCATTGATAGATTTAATGCCGGATATCATTGATCCAGGATGTGCATGTTTTCAGCTGAAGATAAAAAAGGATTGGTAATCTGGGAAAGGATTAGGAAGTCAAGATTTGAAGAATCAGAAAAAAATAGTCCAATCAAGGAAAAAATCCCATTGCCCATTTCCTGGTAAATCGTGCTCTTAGGGAGGTATTAGGGAAGGCTCTGCTAAGCCTGCGCCAATTCGGGGAGGAGCTGTTCTCTGAACTCCTTGTTGACTTTCCTCCCCTTTGTCCTGGGGACTCCGAGTGCGACACAGTCCTCAGGTATACAGCTGGATGTCCTCAGGTATACAGCTGGTTTCACACAACTGAACGAACTGGAACTAATATTTCCAGCAGAAAACAAAACAAAGCTGGAACACGGTTCCACACTGCCTGCTTGGTCTTCACCTCCTTCCCGTCCCTGTGACTTGATCGCTTTTATTGTAGCTGCCTTAGCTGGATTGGAAAGCAGCCAGGGGTGCCCGCGCTGTCGAGTGCTGCCCCCTGGTGGCCGCACGGGTGTGCGACAGGCGAATGCGGGGACCGCGCAGCCCCCGCCTGGACGTGTTTCCAGGTGAACGCAGCAGGAAGACTTGAGCAAAAGCTACCCCTCAGGAGCTTGTCGAGCGCCACCTGGACAGGCGACAGTGTGCCCTGATGGTGTGTCCTGATGAGAAGGCGTCGGTCCAGTGGGTTTGCTTCCTCCAACGCACGGGCACATTGTGACCAGGAGGGAAACACCTGGCAACCCCAAATCAAGGGGTGCGCCACGGAACGCCCGGGGGACACTCCTTAGGACTGTCAAGGTTGTGAAACGCAGGGGAGCAGGATCTGCCCGACCCGAGGGTGCAGAGGAGACTGATAATAAGTGCATCAGGTTCGCTGCATTGCGTTCTGGGATCCGAGAGCCACGTGGGCGGAAGATCCAGAGTCCAAACGAAGCGTGGGTTCAGCTCCAACGAGGGCCGATGGCAGTGTCTGGGCTGTGACCAACGTGATTTAGCCACGCCTTCCAATAAAGGACGCAGGGTAGGGGCAAGGAAGCTCTGTGCCTGTATTAGGACCGCCTAAAACTCCAAGCCTATTCAAAAGCCAATGGCATTATAAGTGTTCCCTCAAGAGATGCTTCAAGATTTTTCTCAAGACAGTGTTTTCTTCCTTTTGTCATGTCTTCCTGTTTCTTCCTTCCCGGCACTCTAATTTCAAGTTCCCTATACTTTTAAGTAAATTATGTAACTTGCTGTGCTCTGTAAGTGTGTTCACAGGGTGACTTTTCCATTCCCTCTCTCCCTCTCCAGGCCCCCTCTTAGTAGGAGCCAGGCATGAGAGAGGCCGCTGGCAAAACCAGAACCTTCTCAATAAAGCTCATCGGGTCCTCCACGTGAGCAGTAATCCCCTGACTTCCACTGTGGCCAAGTGCACAAGTGGGTGCGTGCACACTTTCTCGCTCTGTGTGGTGTGTGTGTGCGTGTGTGGGGGGGGGTGTATAGAGACACAATTAGAAAGATTCCCTACAAGAGGTGCGGGTTTCAGACACTGAAGGGGCCCAGCCCCTTGCAGGTCTCCATGTGAAGCTGGATGATCACCTTCAATGGTTGGCTGAGGGGATGCTGTTTTAGAAACATCTGGTTCATTTTTACTCTGACATTTGAACTTTCATCTGGAAGTCTTTCAATTTTTAGGCTTACACTTGAGGAAAAAAAAATTAAAGAATTTGTTTTAATTTCCAAGAGTCAAATTTCATGTATTTTGCAATAGTCTTATTGGAAATGCAAATTAAAGGCGGTTAAGTTTTCTTTCTCATCCAACTCCCTAACCCAGACCTGTCCACACAGTATCTCCTCTACCCCGGTAGGCTATCTGGACCCCTCCGCACATTTCCTCCCTATGGGAATATCCACTGGAAGATCAGTGGGTTCCTCTCAGTTGAATGGAGCCAATGGGAGGGTTGTCTTAAGGGGAGCAGGCAGAGTAGGGCCCTATGGTATTTTGCACCACTGAATACCCCATGTTTCACTATTTTTCCTGTTCATTTTTTGACATCCCTCTCCACTGAAGAATTTCCTGGAACATTGCTGGTATATAGTAGGCATTTAATAAATATTTGAATAAATGCACACATGCCCGGGCCCTTTAATCTAATGCAGTCTTGTCCTGATTGCAGAAGAATTTTTGCTTTATTCCATTAAAGAAGCTTTCTTTATTCCCAGTTTGCTGAAAGTGTTTATCATAAATAAATATTGAGTTGTACAAATATTTTTCTGAACCTACTGAGGTGATCTTTTGATTTTCTTCTGTGCTATTTTATTTTTGTCAATGATATATTTTACTAAGAACTGGAGTTTTGGTTCTCTAAAATAAGTTACATAAAACTGAAATAATCTGCCCCCTGAAAGCTTGGGAGAATTTGCATATCTTGGCCTGACCACTTTTTTTGGTACAAATTGTAAACTGCTAGTTAAGTATCCCTTGTCCTGTGTGCTTGGCACCAGAGGGCTCTAAGAGTTGAGCTTTTCTTGAATTTTGAAATATTTATACATATGGAATTGAGATACCCTGGGGTGGACTCAGTGGTCATACAATATCTGCACAGGTTTGACGGGCACCTCTCTTCCCAGGCTGGGTAATCTGCAGCCTTTCCAGCACGCCTGCACTGGGCTGGCCTCATCACGTGTGGCCAGGTGTGGGACTGTCCACTTGTGAGATGGAATCTTCACTCAAAGCCTGTGGGTTTGGAACGTCCCAGATTCTGGAACATTTCAGACTAAAAGGGCTTCATCTGAGCTAATGATTCCACACTCCGATAGCTATCTTAAAATATTCATTCTTCTCTATTTCTTTGTTGATTAGTTTTAGCAATTTCTATTCTTTTAAGAATCTGTCTTTCATGTACCATTTTAAAGTTCATTATCAAAACTTTATTTGTAATATTTCCTAGGCTGTTTCATCTCTGCATCTACAGTTTTGTCCCCATTTTAAAGTCTAATTAGTTACCCTTCTGGATTTTTGTTTAAAAATATTGCCAATATTTTATCATATTTTTGTCTGTAGAGAAATAATTTTTGGCCTTGACTTTTGTCTTCATGTCTTCTAAATTTCTCTTCTTATTTTTAATTGCTGCTTTTACTTTTTTTTTTTTTTTTTTTTTTGTGGTGCTGGGGATTAAACCCATGGCTTTGTACTTGCGAGGCAGGCTCTCTACCAACTGAGCTATATGCCCAGTCCTTCTTCTACTTTTATTGATTTAGTTTTCTTGTTGGTTCGCTTTGCTTTTATCTTGCTCTTGTTTCTGTCTGGTTCTTGCTATGGATTCTTAGTTTATAATTTTTAGCCATTCTTCTTTGCTAATATAAGCATTTAAGTTCATAAAATTTCATGTAAATGCAAATCTCACTGTACTTTAAGGGTTTTCTTATGATGTATTTCATTATCATGTAATTTTAAGTGTTTTCCCATTTCCATATCCCTTTTCTTTAACCCATAAATTATTTAGACAGGTACTTAATATTAAATTTTGCCTTATGACAGCCTATGGTTGATTTCCTTAATGTCTCAACTTTATTTTAGGGATGTATCAGCATTCCCCTGATTTTGATCCTGGACTGTAAAATGTTAGCAATTGGTGAATGTAAATAAAGAATATAAAATGCTTCTTTGTGCTGTTTTTATTTTTTCTGGATTTCTAGAAGTCTAAAATTATTTCAAAATGAAAAGTCATTTTAAAAACGCATCCACCTCTGACCTCCGAGGTGGAGAATCCTGCCTTCTCCCAGGCCTTGACCCTCCTGTCTGTCTTTCCAATGCTGTCGTCTCATCTCAGAGGCTGAGAACTAACAGCAGGCTGAATCTTCCTTTGCAACCGGAAAGTGGGGTCAGGCCCTGATGTGATAGGACACTGACAGGAAAGCCTCAGGGACCACATCCATGCCTGTCACCACACCAGGTCACAGCCAGCCCCTAAGGAGAAGAATGTTTGGCCTGCTGTAAGATTTCCCATCCCACAGGCTCATATGTGCCTACACACACACATGCACACCTACATACAGACTCAGGTAAAATCTCATTAGAGACATTTTACTGCTATAAATACAATTGTAAAGATAATGGTATAAGCAGTGTCTCCTAAATCGTTTAAAATAGATCTGGGTTTGTGCATTCATTTGTGAAAGAAAAATATTGGAGCAGTTGTATTATAGATGAAAGAAGCGAAACAGAAGATTCACCAACTGCTCTGCCATGCACCAGGTTGATCACTGTCTTTGAACTGTTATCTTGTTTTTTAAGTCCTCTGAAATGACAAAGGAATGGGCCACTTAGAAACCTAAATTGGCTGTTCAGAACCACAAAACCGCAGCAAACAGGTTTTCACCAGGAAGCCACCCCTCTACCTCAGTCTACTGGCTCCTATCTTTGTGATTAGTTTTAAATACAATGTGTGATTGAGGGAAGACCTAAAGAACAAAAGCAAAAACAAGATAAAAATTAAAACTAGATAAACAAAGCAAATTACTAAAGCCTTTCACATGCATGAAGTTGGGCGGCAGGGGAAAAGTTGCCTATTCTGAACATCTTCCTAGTATTTCTAAAGCTCATTCTGCTGTGAGACAGTGAAATAGATGCGAATGAGCAACCATGCCAGTGTTCCCCTGGTAAATAGTTCCTATTTTTATTCTATCCTTTAAAAAGAAAAATCCTAAATATAACATGATCTTTTTAAAATAACAGCAATAATCCTCTGGGATGATGGCAGTGGAGAAGGCAAGGGAGTCAGAGACAATCCCACACTGCTTACAAGAACATTGCCTTTGCTTCCCCATCACCTGGGAGAAGATCAACACGGTCTCCTCGGTGACCAGAACTGCTACCTGCCCTGTCCAGTCCCTCATCCCTGGGCCTTGACCATAGGAGAAAAACCTAAAAGAAGAAACTGCTTAGAGGGTCTGAGCCCCTGTGTATATCATGATTAATGTGTAAAAGATAATCGAATTTATAAAAGTTTACGAAATTAATTCACAGAAGTGAATGTGCGTGGTTAACTGGAAGAGAATCCTATTTTCCAGTCCACTGAGAGCACCTAGCACAGTGCCCAGGGGCAACGCTGGTGAACAGGAGAGTGCAATGGGGTTCCCCATAAAGAGGAGCGTGTTTGCCTGACAGGAGTAAGTGACACTCATTAGCCAGGTCGAGTGTTGCTTCTGGTGGCCTGGTTGTTAGATATTCTGCAAACTGTTTATCGTTTTGGGTGGCATGTCCTGAAGCTCAACATATATTTATGTAGCAAAAATTCCACTTTCAAAAAGAAACAAGTGCATGGGTTCCCCAAAATATTTTAAGAAAACATTCACAGAAATATTACTCATAATAGCCACAAACTGGAAATCCTCCAAAGGCCCTTCCATAGCAAAAGGGAAATGTGCTGTGAGTGACATGCTGCGGTGTCCCCAGCATGATGTTCTGTCTCAAGACCTGAAACCATGAGCCAAAGCAAACATTTTCTCCTTAGAAGTCATTCATCTCTGTCACAGTAATGGAAAGCTCACCAGCACACAGTGCACTCCTGCAGAGCTGGAGGGGTGAGACCACTCCTTGTTAGAAGTCAGAAGAGCAATGTCATCAAAGACAGAGGAGTGGAAAGGCCGGGTGTGGCGATGGTCGGGTTTAGATCTGCAAAGCATGCCCAAGGCACAGCCACTTTGTAAGGATGTGTCCTGGTGCATTTAATTCAATTGAGGAAACAAACAGATCTATGCATTCTTCTCTCGGTAATTGAAACATCTATAACACACCACAGGGGAAAGATCTCTTCCCACAGTGCCTCAGGGAGCATTTCCGCCATGCCATTGAGAGCTGTAAATCATTTCCTTGGGATGTTCTGCTAATTCACATAGTTCCCACACAAGGAATAAATCAATAGCTTCAAGCAGTTGTCTGTACCCACCACTCTTGACTTAGGATTTAAAGCAAAAGGATATCTATGTTGGGCCCAAACATTTAAACTTAAAAATGCTTTGTTATAGGAAAACCTAGTATGAAATCCTTTTTTTTTTTTCTTAAATAAGTTGGGGAAAGACAGAAAGAAGGAAACCAGATCAACTGATTCAAGAGAGATTCCCACCCTAATCTTGATCATATTTCCTGGTATTTAAACAAACTTTTACTTGACCACAGTATGATTTTCCTTATGATCCATACAAGGAAAACAGGATTCAAATTTCAATACCAGTTTAAACTGAAAGGAAAATAAAAGTTAAGACTATTTTACGTGGCTGCATCGTACATTCACTGACAAAATATGTTAAATCTCTTAACGCTGTCAAGGCATAGGCTGTATTGCAATAGCAAACTGCATGAGCCCATTGCATGATTCCGTGTCGCCTCTTTAAAACTCGTTGCTCTAGGAGGCAGTCGTGATGAGTGCGAGTGGATGTGAGCGGCTCCTTCTGCACAGGTGGGACACGTTCAGGGTTCCAGATACTTTGTGTCACCCACTAGCCGTCACTTTATAATGCTTCACAGAGGTTCTCACCTGGTCTTCAAGGGACAGTTACATAAGGACACTAGAGGACCCGTGCTGCCAGACAGCTGCAGCTGGACTAGGAGGCCAAAGGCCGAGTCCTGGTATCAGGAAGGGGGTCAGCAGCAGCCTAGGGAAGTGACCAACCCTCCACTGGCATCCAACTCCTCTTCACTGTCACTTCTTCAGCATGAAACAAAACAAAATAAATTGCTAAATATACTTTATTTGAACCAATAAGCAAAAATTGCAGGAACCAGAGATTTAAACAAAGTTTGATTTTAGACACAAAATTTAAATCATTTTCTTAGTTTTGAGAAGTAGATCTTTAAAAATATTCTAATATACATGGGAAGCTAATGTAGACTGGGGTGTATTTTTCCAAATACTATTCAGACTAACGAAGGCAACTATATAATCAAGTGAACGTTAATGAGATAAGATGAGAAAATACAAAGGAAGCAGCTATTACAAAAAGGTTAGGTACTGCAGCCTGTCAAGTACGAGTCCTCATGGAATTAAAATTACGACCGTGTCCTCTGAGATGCTGCAGTTGTTGCAAGGAGCACGTGCAAGCTCCTAACTCCAGAATGCTGAGGACTTCAGGGAAACCTCAGCTTCTGAAAAGCAAGTACCAAGTGTGTCTTAAAGGCTGGGATACGTGGTCACAATAGCAGCAGTTTGAGACAGAAGAACCAGAAATAAAGGGCAATTATGTTACTTCATCACAAATGTCCTCCCTAACTTCTCCTGGAGATTTTATTTTATAAAAGTGCAATTAGAGCTATTTTTAATTAGTGCTTTATATGCATAAGTTGAAATCACCCTACATCAAAATGTCTGAAGTAAGCGAAATTAATTATAAAAAAAACTACGTACATGCATATACAATGGAGGAAATTCTTTCCCTCCTGTGAAAAATGTCTGGGTAACATAATATTAGAGATGAAAATCACAAACTTGAACTAAGCAAGAAACCTAAATAGTTCATTTACCCTATTTTCGGTCCAATTGTTTAATATTAAAAATTAAACTTTTTAAAATTGAGTTTATTCTTTTAACTGGAATTTCAAATCAAAAGTATTAAATTTTGAATTATTTTTTCTTATACCTACTGCAAGATATCTAGAAATTTTTTTAAAAATTTCTATGATATTAACTGAAAAAGCGAGGGGAGTTTTTAACGTGAAAAGAAAAAATGAAAACTGAGATTTTTCCATGAATGTCTCAATCTCCTACAGATGTGGGCACACATTCCAGGGGAAATTGTGGAATATCACTTTTGAAGAAGTCACTATTGCTCGTTGCACCATGTGTTTCCTCCGAGAGAAGAAGCTGTGGTACATTGTTCAAGACAGAATTATACTGAAAAGTCGTTCTAATTCTATCTTTCTGAATATGGGCTCTATTTCTTGTAATTCACATGACACTCTTTGGCTGTGGTTGTCTGTTAGATTTCCTGTCTTGGACCACTTTCAGCAAACCAAAACAAACAGCTCACAGAAAAGGCTATGGTAACGACTTTTCCCCTTTTGGCATTTCCAGTTAAGTGTCTTCCCCTCAGAGGGGCAGAGGAAGGAGGCGAGGGGCCACAGACACAGGGTAGGTGGGTCACAGAAGCTTCAGTGCCCCAAAAAAGGTGCCATCTCCGTCCAGTGAGATCTGTGCGTTTTCTCGTGGTATTGCAAGTTGAAGTTCATCTCCTTCTTCCAGCTTCGCAATGCCTGGGGAAGAGTGATTTACAAGAACTTAAAGTGGTTGTCTTACTATGGAAAAAAGAAAGAAAGCAACTTGAAGCAAAATGGCATTGTTTCAGGAAAAATGATTCACATAAGCCGGCACACTTCAGGTGCACCAATAGACTCCAAACCAGCTACAACACTATGGGCCTTAAGAGTAACACTGAAAAATAATAAGCAGGAGGAGACACAGCAGATACAAATGGATTTATCATCTACCATTTATGAAATGAAGACTCAGAAAAGGACCCAAACATCAAATTTCAGAAACAAGTTAAATAAATCATAGCATGTCCCTTGCTAGAACATTGCCTAGAGATGGGTTTTGCTTAATTTCATTGAAAAATGAAACTTTTTCTAATAATGTTAAATAAAACTGCAAAAAAATCACATACACAGATAGTCTTAATTATACTTTTAAATGTGCATACAGAAGTACAAATATTAAGAATTTTTTAAAAGCGAAGCTGCTTCTTAGCAAAGCACATTGGCTGGCACAGTTTTCCTCGAGAGTCCCTGTGACCTGTGAGGTGTCATTTGGATCATTCTTTATAGCCCTCCATGTTTTAGGTTTCCTTAAATAACTATGTTTGCCTTAAAATCATAAGAAACAAAGTAATTAGGAACAAGGGATCTGTGTGCCTAGTTTACAATGACATGTCCCTGGAATTAAGAATACAAAGTACAATTCGAGAACTGCAGTCAATATATCTGGTAATTGTTGGCCATCAAGCAACAAGAATATGGAGAAAAGAGGGGAGAGGAGTGAAGGAAAAAAATAAAGTAACTACCCAGGTGCGGTGGTGCACGCCTGTAATCCCAGCACCTGGGAGGCTCAGGCAGGAGGATCTCGAGTTCAAAGCCAGCCTCAGCAACTTAGCGAGGCCCTGAGCAACTCAGTGAGACCCTGTCTCTAAATAAAATACAAAATAGGGCTGGGGATGTGGCTCAGTGGTGGAGTGCCCCTGGGTTCAATCCCCAGTACCAAAAAAATAAATAAATAAAGTAACTAGCCTCTGAATGACACAGACTTGAAGGTAACCACTTAGAAAGCAGCTTCCTCTGTCACTAGCACTCAGTGAAACTGGCTTGCATAAACACATCTCCTGAACCTAAGGCTCAAGGCACCAGATCTCCTGGGTCCACCCACGCCAGCGTTTGTCTATTAAGCACATACTCTGTGCCCATCACCCTTCCAAGCAGGTGGGAGCAGTGATCAAGGTGACAGCGACCTGTCCCAAGGTCTGCTTATTTGTAATGGACCAAGACTGACAACAATATCTAAAAATTCATAGGGTAGGGAGTACACTTTCTAGACTTGTCAAAGCATTTGAAGATTGACTGCCTTAAGTAGTTAAAAGAGAAAATAGAAAAAAACATCAGGTTTATTTATTGAAAACATTTGTACTTATCATGTAAGGGCAGCAGCTCACAAAGCACTGATGACTAAGAACCCTGAAGATTGAAAGTGAATAACTATAGATTTAATTAAAGTTCTGACACTGTTTTGGGCTATTTCTGCTCTTCCAAGTAACAGTTGGCAGTTACTCTTTCTACCACAATTACATTCAATTTACTAATGAAATAATGACTAAGCAGCTTTGGGTAGTTAGTGGTTCCCTAGTATTTTGTGGGGCTTCTTAAGTTGACCATTTCAATTTTTTCAGGTCACTATGGAAGCAGTTCATGCACTTGTGCACTCTCATGCAGTTTTTAATGACTTTAAACAAATTCAACCTAAAACATTAAAATTGCAAGCCTGAAGCTTCTTAGAGAATGATTCTCCTATGTAGCACTGAGTTGTTAGTTACTGAGAAATATCTTTAAAAATCAAAGTCATTATTTTTTAACAGTGAGGCCCCCAGGCAATCTGGCGGCACACTCTCCCAGGAAGTCAATGTGAGATGAGCAGATGACTAGAAAATTTGAAAAAGACTTAGTTGTGAAACTCCGAGTAGGAATGCAAATAAAGAGATAAAGACAGGAGTGGCCTTGACATTCATGACTATTTTGCAATATCAAAGTGCTGGTCAGCACTGGGCACAAGAAAGCTGCCTGTATGAAAATTAGGGAATTCAACTCCACAGTATTCCTCCTGCCCCACCGAAGCTCCCGGGAGCAGAATGACGCCACCTCGGTTACTCTGTGCACTGCCCTTACTTTCTAACTGATTTATTGGGCATTTGTTTGGAACTGCCTTTGAAATACTTGAAGTATTTCCCAATCCTGTGTTCCACACTGCGGGCCGGTCCCAGTAAAGGGCCTGAGGCTGAAGACGATCCTGGAGGCTCTGAACAGATTTGTCAAAATACCAGAGAGGAAGAAATATGTTCGGGGTGAGTACACTTTTCAAAAACCAGCCTTGATGAACTTGATATTACACCTCCCCAAAATAAAACAGCCCACCTAGGCTGTTGCTGCCAGAGCCTGCCTCTCTGTGCCCCTGGTTTCTCCAGAGTTCAAAGGCAGGGTTGCTCCTACACTTTCAAGTCCCAAAGTCACCTACTGCATGTCCCTTGGCACCAGAGGCCCCCATGTGAAAGTGAGAGATGGGGCGCCCCGTACTTCCTCCACTTAGGCCCAACTGAGGCCATTCTTCCCCCGCTGACAACACAGCCAGCCTGGATGGTTCAAACCAGGTTCTGCAACTTTGAAGCTGTGCAACCTGGGACAAGTTATGTTACCTTTCTGTGCTTCAGCTCCCTCCTCCCTAACCCAGGAAGAGTGTCTGACACCCAGGGAGAGGGCCTGACAGATGGAGCTCTCCCTGTGAGCGTTAGGTATTATTGTTGTTATTGTCATTGTTAAAAACTGAGACAATACATCTTGGAATTACTCTCAACACAGGGCTCCATCAAGCTGCTCTGCTTTCTAAATATATATAAAAAGTGTGTGACTATGAGCCATGAATCCAGCCTCAACTGAAACAGCCTGGCTCGTCCTTCAAGATAGGAGCACAGCGTGCTGAGGACGGCCTGTCTGTTCTCATTTACGGCCTGCCCTTCTTTTCTGCCCTGAGCAGCTCGGATCTCCCGCAGTCTGTCTGCATCCCACGAGCAGGTCTGAGAGCCGCTACTTACCAGCTGAATAGCAGGAGTTATTGGGTAGTGTTTCTGGCATATTCTGAATGCACCGGAACAGAGTCACCAGGCTCAACTCGTCCCCAAAGACATGGACTTTTTTCCTCTGTATTAGGTGACCCATGGCAAAGGTGCTATCCGTGTACAAAACCTGAGAAACGAACCGAAGAACTCAGTCAAGGGCGATGGAACGGAGGCAGGGCCTGTGAAAGCCGGCCAGGGTGGGACCCACCTGGCCGTATATGAAGAAGTAACCGGTTTCCTTCACCACGATTTTATTCTCTTTTTCCTCCAGGGCTCTTCCTCTTTTAAAGCTGAGAAGCCACGGAACGAATGTGTAGGATCCTACAAGGAAGAGAATCGTCCTTAAGAAAGGAACCTGAGAAAGGTAGTTTTTACCTCCACGAAGTTGCTAACCTAAATCTGAAACTTAGAATTTCATCTACTGAAAAATCGTGAAAGAGGAAAAGGGGACGAATCACGGTGCCATCAGATGCTCCCATCTCTTACACACTGACGGCCAGCGTCCGCTTCAGGGACCCGGGAGTGTCTGCTCCTGCCATTTGTGTAGCATCTCAGTTAATTCATGATAAAGGCTGGTCTGAGGGGAGAGTGTGGAGCAAAGGCTGGACACGAGTCCTCGGGGAGCACACTAGAGGAGTTGTCCTTTGATCCCGCAGGGAGGGAGCCACGTGGAGAGTTTCGCAGCAGGACTGGGAGGAAACCCGCATGCTGCACCCTGGCAGCAGAGCAGAGCCAAGCAGCAGGGAGGGTCACTGGGTGCCACAGCCTCTCCTGGAAGGGCAGGAGCTCCAGTGATCTTAGCATCAAATTCTGGTACTCTGTGTTCACTGCCCTGAGGGCATGTGGGGAGTGACAGGAAGGTACTTGTTCAAGGTCGACAAAGGGGCAGGCAGGAAATGCAGCCACCTAGCAAGCAGGAAGGGTCCAGAGCTGGTGAGCCAGAACAAGTCTGGGCATGTCAGGCACCCACCCCCAGAGGAGACAGATGCTCCTCCCCTGAGCTCCCGCTGGGCTCCCTGGGTTCCTCAGGGCTCCATTCTGCAAACGTTGGTGTTAGGGTGGACCTACCCCTAGAAGCTGGGACATCTGGGAGGTGTAAATAAAATGGCAGCAAATTAGGGAACAGAAGGCTACGGAGATCAGTGTGAGGACAGGACAGCGAAACAAAGCTGTGGTCGTCTGAAACCATGTGTAAAATGTGCCTGCACAACTGGCCACGCTGAGCACGTGGGTCTCCCAACTCCACCTTGGTCACAGCAGAGAGGGATGAGATGAACGGCAGAATATTCCAGAAGCTCAAGCAAAGAACAGCGTTTCCTGGGACTGAGGCTGAAGAGTGTCCTCCCAGGGTCCTCACAAGGGGTTCAGTGCAAATGCACCTGACAGTGTTTGCAGAGTTGTGTTTAGGCTTTTTGTTTTGTTTTGTTTGCTCCTCATAGTTTTATTGAGGTAAAATTGAAGTACAATAAAATGCACATATTTGAAGCATGTAATTTGATCAGCTTTGGTATGTACGTAACCAATAGGATCAATATAAAAAGGATTTCCATTACTTTGTTTTAAATTTGAAATCATGCATTTCCAGCAGGATTTATTACATTAGAAATCAGTCATCTTAAGATCTGTAGAACCCCTCCCCACATGTCAACCGTTTCAAAATTAAATGGAACACATATATATATCTCAGAGGTCAAGGAAGAAAGCTCGAGAAAAGTAAATGCTTTGAACTAAGTGATAACGAAGGCTTAAAATACCAGGATCTTGGGATGAAACCACACTCAGATGAACATTTATAACTTAAAGTACTTGGATCAGAAAGAAGCTAGAATAATAATCAAATTATTTTCAAATTATGTTGTAGGAAGGAAAAAGTAGGAGTAGGAGCAGAAATATATGAGATGGAGAAGAAATAATACAGCTAAAATTCAATAAAAATCAAACAAGTCTAATCAAGAAAAAAGTAAGAACACCAAAATTAATATCAATAGAAAGAGAGCTATCAAAATAACTCCACAGATGCTAAAAATATATTAAGGTAATATTATAATTGTATGCCAACATAGGTGTAGCTTACACAATATGGTCTAAATTAGAGAAGAATCTTGTACTGCTGAGAAGGAAGCGTATTCAGTCATTGATGGATGAAATATTCCATATATATTAAGTCTAAATTATTATCAATTGTATTTTTTACTTCTGTGGCTTCTCTATTAACTTTTACTTGGAGGACTTGTCCATTGGTGACAGAGGCATGTTATAGTTACCCAGTATTATTGTGTTGTGGCCTATTTGATTCTTGAAATCGAGAAGGGTTTGTCTGATGTACGTAGATGCCCCATTGTTTGGGGTATAAATATTGATGATTGTTATGTCTTGTTGCTGTATAATTCTCTTAAGCAGTATAAAATGTCCTTCTTTGTCCCTTCTGATTAACTTTGGCTTAAAGTCCACTTTATCTGATATGAGGATAGAAACCCCTGCTTGTTTACACAGCCCATGAGAGTGGTGTGTTTTCTCCCAACCTTCACCTTCAGTCTGTGCATGTCTTTGCCTATGAGGTGAGTCTCTTGGAGACAGCATATTGTTGGCTCTTCGTTTTTAATCTAGTTTGCCAGTCTGTGTCTTTTGATTAATGAGTTTAGGTCATTAATGTTCAAGGTTATTATTGAGGTATGATTTGTGTTCCCAGTCAATTGGCTTATTTCTAGCTTTTAATATGAATTAGTTTCTCCTTTGATTGGCAACCCCTCTAGTGTAGTTCTTCCCTTTGCTGGTTTTCACTTTTTTTTTTTCATTTCCTCTTCATGGAATATTTTGTTGAGAATGTTCTGTAGCTCAGGCTTTTTAGGTGAAGATGCTTTTAACTTTTGTTAAACCTTCATGGAAGGTTTTTATTTCATCTTCAGATCTGAAACTTACTTTGACTGGATATAGGATTCTTGGTTGATATTCATTTTCTTTGAGAGCTTGGTATATGTTATTCCTGGACCTCCTAGCTTTGAGGGTCAGGGTTGAAAAATCAGCTCACATTCAAACTGGTTTCCCTTTACATGTAATCTGATATTTTTCTCTCATAGTCTTTAAAATTCTATCCTTATACTGTATGTTAGGCATTTTCATTATAATGTGTCTTGGTGTGGATCTGTTGTAATTTTGTATGTTTGGAGTCCTATAAGCCTCTAGTATTTGATTTTCCATTTCATTCTTTAGGATCGGGAAATTTTCTGATATTATTTCATTTCTTTACCTGAAAACCCTCAGAGCCATACTGGCAGACAGCCAAAGAGCACCTTCACTAGGAGTAACAAAGGCAAGATCATCTCCACCTATTGGTACCCAGGACAACTTCAGTGAAAAGGTTGCAGTACAACAGCATTCAGCTTTCTTTAAATGAGGTGGTGTACCCAAAGCACTCAGAATTCAAGGGATGCATGGTGTCAAGGTGAAACACCAAGGTGACATGAGTGTGGCTGCTTGCACGGTCTGGTAACATGACCTGATGCTCTCACCAAGGATGGCTTTTCTACCTTAGATCCTAACTTCCCTGAGCTCAGAGAACTGTTCGTGCTTGGTTCCCTGCTAATTCCTCAAGGCTTAACATGATGAGTAGCCCACCGCAGACGTGCGGTGAATACTTATTAAATGGACTGATTCAACTTTAAACATAAAATAATTCAAAATGATGGTATACCATGGCAACTAGACAGGCATTCAGCTGTTCTGACTTTAGAAGGATTTTGCTACTAGTTTCTGTAATTCTGGGAAGTGAAATGCCATCCATCATAGAGCTAGTATGTCCTCTTGAAAGAGAAGAAAAACACATATTTCTAAAAGCACTTATTTACATTCTGGCTAAGAATATTTTTTTACTAAAAATTTATTTTCCAATGATTTAAATTCATTTCTTATTTTTTTTACAAGACATTTATTTTCTTTTGGCATTGCATCACCTCTTTCTGGCAATATCCTTATTAAAAAGATAGAATCCATGTTTACTTGTTCATTTTTACTGTCTTATTCCTTTTCCATTCTACACACACAGCCACCCATGAACACAGGTGTGCGCACATGCACACACACCTACATGCATGTGCGTGTAAACACACACACACACAGATTATACTCTGTCAGATCAGGGTTAATTGGCTGCACTCCGAGTCCTTGCCAGTGATACAGCCTTGCACAAAGTGTGCACTCTGAATATGTGTTGATGAATGAATTCCAAGTCCTTTAAGAAAACAAGCTAAACAATAAGTTAGAAGCTACTTGTAAGCATAAATATTATAACACATTTCTACATGTTAAAATTTATTTAGTTTTTTTACATGCTAGTTAGACTACAGATAAATGCAAACAAGAAATATCTGCATTCTAGAAACATCTGCTCTGTGGCTACCAGGTAAGAAATGGTGCAGGTGGTTCACACAAGGGGGCAGAGATGTGAGCAGAGAGGAGGATTTTGATTAAACATGCAATTAGGAGAGAGAACTGACACAGTTTTGAGATCCACGTGAGTTAAAAGAAGCAGTCAAGAATAACACCTGCAATTCCACAATCAACAACAACACCCAGGACTCAAGCAAACTAAGGTAGGCATGGTCATGAAGAGTGGACACGGAGGCTGAAGAGAAGTGGGCAGAGTTCTAGAGCTCAGGCTGACACACCCAGGCTCCATAGACTTGGGACTCAGGACAGGGGTGTGGGCTAGGGACACACCGTGGGCCAACAGCATATAGCTGTCAAATGACACCAAGGAAGACTGGGTAATTCCAGTGAGAGAGAATGGGACTACGTGGCAGGTCTGAAGAGCATCAGTGTAGGCTAAAAACAAGCACCCAAGCTTACAGGAAATGGGGTCGAGAAACAATGCAAGAACGAGGTTCCTATGGGAGATGGAAGTCATTGAGGATCAAACGCTACTGAGATACTAAAAATAGAGGTCATCACAACCTCCACAAAAAATGAAGTCAAGAGACTTCCGCCACCAATATGGGTATGGACACGTCTCTCCTTTTCCACCTCCTGAAAGCAACATGAGAGAAGAGAGAGATGCACATTCTTCAAAACTGTGAAAGTAACCGAGGTCGCACTGAGGCTGAGTGAAGGACAGCCAAGCACGTGGTGAGAGGCCCCACAGCAGCAACGGCCCATATGCCCGGAAACCAGCCGCAGAAGCTGGGGAGCAGCGCACACACTCAGCAACAGCCACAGGACAACCCAGAAAGTTCCAGCACTACCTAGAGGAACTTGGGGAATTCTAAGAAGAGTCAAAAAACTCATTCAATTAAAGAAAAAGTAGAGAAAATAAACTTGTCCAAAGCACTATGAGATGGAAATGAGTTTAGAATTGGAGAAGAAATAGAAAATTGTAAGACAGAAAAAGAGTAAAGGATTCCCATCATGTACGGAGTGGGAAGCTTGGAGCAAGAGCTGACACTGATTCTAGCCGTACAAAGGACAGTATCTAGAAAGTTTGGTTGGGTGTGGCTTTGTTGACTTCCTATGGCTGCTGAAAAACTGCCCCAAACTTAGTGACTTCAACAACACCTCTTTATCGTCTCGCAGAATTCTCACGGTGGCAGGGCTGGGTTCCTTGTGATGGCTCCTGGCAGAGTCCATTTCCTGACGGTGTCCAGGTTCCAGAGTTGCCCCTGCTCCTCCATCTGCAGCCCCCCTCCACCTTGACAGCCTGCTTCCCAGCCACGTGGCCTCCTCCGAACCCGGCACTCCTGACCCCTGCTTACGAGGGCATCTACCTGGTCCTCACAACAATCCCAGGAGCTACAACAGAGGCACATCTGGTCACCTCCCCTGTACCAGGTCATCTCAGCATTCAGGGATTAGGCTGTGGGCATTACTCTACCTATCATCACAGTCATCGCTCTGACACCTCAAAAATAAGTGTGGAATTTCAAAGGTAACAGCAGAATCTTTAGTGTATTCAAGTGAGAAAGTTGAAGACACTGTGAGAAGAAAAATTCTTCTCGCTTTGGTTTTCTCCAAAGTGTACAATAGCACCAAGAGACAATGGTGAGATCCCTAGGACAGGTTCAAGTGAAGAAAGGGGAACAGAATTTTCCACCTAGCCATCCACCCTTCACCTATAAAGACTACCAAGAAACAGCTGCGATAATGCAAATGTGAGGTGAGCATCGCTCCCGGTGCTCTTCAAGTAAACCAGCACAGAACAAATATCCAAGCAAACGACACAGGAAGGAGAGATGGCACAAGGTCCTGCCATGAGGGTGAACACCGTCACCCATGAGACTGGGAGAGCACGTCAGCAGAGAAGGAGGACAGTGCTTTATGACTCCCCATGTAGAAATTACATCAGTAACAAATATTGGGAGGTAGAGGGCGAGATAGGTTAGCAGTAAGTTCATCATTTGCCTCATTTACAGCAGCTGGGCTCAACAAACGTAAAGTGACAGATCAAGTCATGGAAATATAAAATTTTTAAGTACATAGATAAACATTAATAAATATCATACAACTGACCAGAAATATATGGTAGTAGACAAAAAGGACAGAAGAAATAAAGAAGAATAACATGAATAATATCTTAGACCAGAGAAAAGAATCAAAAGATACTATCCAAAAATATAATTGTAGATGTCATACTAATGGTGCGAAAAATGGCAGAGGAGAAATGTCAAAGAATTAGTCCACTGAATCAGCAATTAAACTGTTAAGCAAGGATATAATCAACGTTGGGAGGGGTGTGCAATCTTATAAGAAGCCCATTCCAAACAAGGGAGTGTTTAGTGCAGAAAGACAGGCCCCACAACTCAGTAAGAAATTACTGTGGGACTTTTTCTTACCTGTTTTCTATACCCCACTCTCCAGTTTGGCAGCAAGCATGGAAATGGAGACCCGAATTCCTGGTGGCATTTGCTTGTGTCAGGGATGCGATATTCACCTTGCTCACAAAATATTATGACCATGCATTTGGAGCTGCCTGGGGACTCTGGTCATGTGGAAACAGCTTTCCCGGCTGACATCAACCAAAAGCACTTGCAGAAACAGAGAAACCCAGCCAGCTGAAGACTGGGACAGAAAATAGGTAAGAAACAGACTTATCAACAACCCTACGAAGGAGGAGGCCAAGGAGGAAGACTTTGGAAAACACTTTGAAAGGCTATTGAATTATATCAAAGAATCTGGAGTGCAATGAGCTTGTCAGGACCAGACACATCCTCAGAAGTGAGCTGGGAGGACACCAGCCTTACCCCACTGGCTGACCTTTGGGCCATCAGGAGGTAAAGACCAAGGCAGAACTTCAGGCAACCTGACTAAGGCTGCTGAAAGACCCCAGCACAGAGCCAATCTGCAAAGACCAGGGTGTTTTGGTTTCTACTGTTTAAGAAAATGTTCATCAGGATTAGGGGTAAAGGAAGGAAATCTCTATCAAACTGACTGCAAAGGTAAGAGAACAAAGAGTTCCTTGGCCACAAAGGGCAAAGAATAGAGTCTTTGCAAAAATGTTACTAAACAAATGAACAACTTTGGCCCACAACAATGAACAATGGAAAACTGCAGATGGCGGGTGGTGGTGTCTGATTTCCAGAATTACCACCTTAGATAGTCAAACTGATCAATTTTCAATAAGAGCTTAATGCATACAAAGAAACAGGAACATTATGAAGCAATCAAGGAAGAAAAAATTGACAGAAACAATCCCTGAGCATTCCCACACATTGAACTCACAAGATAAAGTCTTTAAATCCCTTAAACAGCTAAAGAAAACCATGAATAAAGAACCTGAGAAAATGAGGATAATGATGTGTAAATAATTGGATAATTTTGATTGAAAGGTCAAAAGTACTGAAAGGAGCCAAATAGAAATTTTGGAGCCAAACATAAAATTACTGAAATGAAAACTACCACTGAAGAGGTTAAACCACAGACTTGAGCAGGCAATGCAGAATTGGCAAAGGTGACAGGAGAATTCAAGTTATCCAGTCTGAGAAGCAGAAAGTAAAAGTAATGGAGACTCATGATTACATGAATCCAGGATATGGAATTAATTATAAATTAATTGTTTTCCTATATACCAGTGATGAACAAGTGGAATGTGAAATGTAAAACATAATGCCATTATCATTAGCACCCCCAAAATGAAATACTTGTGTGTAATATAAAATAAATTTGTAAGATCAATGTAAGTAAATCTACAAAACTGATGAAATAGTCAAAGAGGAGCTAAATGGAAAGATATTCCATGATCATGGATAAGAGGACTTAATATTGTCAAGATGTCAGTTCTTCCCAACATAATCTATAAATTCAATGCCATCCAAATCAAAATTCTAGCTAGATATTTTATGGATATCAGCGAACAAAGTCTATAGAATATGTGGAGATGTACAAGACCCAAAAAGCCAATGCAATATTGAAGAAGAAGAGCAAAGTTGGAGAACTAATACTATTTGGCTTTAAGACTTACTGAAAAGGTACAGTAATCAAGAGAATGTGGTATTAGTGAGAGAACAGACAAACAGATCAGTGGAACACAATAAGAGCCCAAAAACATACTCACATAAATTCAACTGATCTTTGACAAAAGGCAAGGTAATACAATGGAGAAAAAATAGCCTTTTAAAAAAATAGTCCTGGAACAACTGGACATTCACATGCAAAAAAAAAAAATCCAAACTCAAACCTCATATCTTTCATAAAAATTAACTCCAAAGGACACTATTACCCTATGTACATGTGTGACTGCACAAATGGTGTGACTGCATCATGTACAAAAGGAGAAGTTGTGCTCCATTTATGTACGATGAGTCGAAAAGCACTCGTAGTCCTGTAGACCTAATTAGAACAAATAAAAATTTAAAAAATTAACTCAAGACAGATCACAGATCGAAGTGTAAAACACAAAGCTATACAACTCCTAGAATGTAATATAAGAAAATCTAGATGACTTTGAGATTGGTGGTGACTCTTCAGTTACGACACCAAAAACACCAAAAAAGAATCAATAAACTGAATTCATTAATATTAAAATATTGTAGTCTGCAAAAGGAACTGTCAAGAAAATGAAAATATGCAAACACAAATTGGATAAAATATTTCCAAAAGATATATCTAACAAAGGACTCGTATCCAAGAAAATATGAAGAAGTCTTTAAAAATCAACCAAAGAAAGCAAACAACCTGATTTAAAAATGGGCTGAGCCCTTTGCCAACACCTTACAAAAAAGATGTATGGATGGAAAATACTGATGTGAAGAGACACTCCATATCATGTCACCAGAGAAATGAAAATTAAAACAATAATGAGATAGCATTATACATCTATTAGAATGGCAAGGATCCGGAAGGATCCAGCAAGGAACTTGAGTGACAGGAACTTCCCTTCATCACTTTTGGAAAAGAAAAATGGCGGATCTGTGTTGGAGGAGTTTCTTACACGATTCAATATATTTTTAGCATATGATCCAGCTATCATATTCCTTGGTATTTAACTAAAGAAGTTGAAAATTTATGTCCATACAAAGACCTGCCCTGGAATGTTGATAACAGCTTTATTAATAATTACCAAACTTGGCCCCACTCAAGTAAGTGAATGGATAAACTGTTCTGATTTCCAGAATTACCAACTTATAATGAGAATAATGATGTATAAATAATTGGATAATTTTGATTGAAAGGTCAAAAGTACTGAAAAGAGCCAAATAGAAATTGTGGAGCCAAGCATAAAATTACTGAAATGAAAACTACCACTGAAGAGGTTAAACCACAGACTTGAGCAGGCAATGCAGAATTGACAAAGGTGACCGCAATGAAATATGATCCAGCACCAAAAAAAGAATTGAGTTATCCGGTCATGAAAAGACATGGAGGAAACTTAAATGCATATCGCCAAGATAACAAGTGACTCCAAAAATGTTTGTACCAGCCTCTCCACTTCTCTTTGAACCAAATCTGCTCTAACAACAAAGTTTTTAAAAGAATGAATCAAAATGAACACATTATTCTAAGATACCATTAAGCAGACTAGCATATGCATTATGGTAGTCACGGAGGAAAACGAAAGAGGAAAATGAAAAAAAAAAGAACATATGGAGAGATAATGACTAAATTATTTCCAAATTTGAACAAAGTAAAAAATGTACACTTGCTAGAAGTTCAATATACTCTAAGTAGGCTCATTATAATCAGGCTATTGAAAGACAAAGAAAAGAAGGTACCTTCACACATCAAAAGAGAAGTAATTTTTCAAGCACAAGTTATGTTCAATAAGATTAACAGCTGAGGTCTCATAAAAAAACATGGAGACCAAAGCAACAGTATGATGTGGTCACAGTACTGAATGGAGAAATTGTCAGCTTGGTGTTCTATATCTGTGAAAATATCCTTCAAATGTAAAGGATAAAAATATTCCTAACTATATAAAAACATGGCAGCTCATAAACAGTAGACCTACCCTACAACAAATATTAAACAGAGGACCTCAGATTGAAATAAAAGGATGCTAGTTAGAAATTGGAAGATACATGAAGAAACAAGAACATAGATAGTGTATGGATAAACATAAAAACCATTGTTATTGTGGTTTTAGTTTGTAACTTCTCATTTCATTTTCTATGTGATTTAAAATATAAATGCATAGGACAATAATTATTATTCTATGTTAATAAGCACATAATGTATAAGCATATATTTTGTGACAACAGTGACATAAAGAGAAGTTAAGTTGTAACCAATTCAAACTAGGTTGTTATAAATTTAGGGTGCTTATTAAAATTGCCAGAGTAAACTAAAATAATATCAAAAATTGCAGGGCAGGAAGTTAGGAAGAATACAAATGGCACACATGTAAATATCTATTAAACACAAAAGTCAAAGTAATAAAGGAATTGGGAAGCAAAACATAAACATAAAACAAACATTATAATGACAGTTTACTCTTTCCTTATTAGTAAATACTTTAAATATAAATGGGTTAAGTTTTCCAATTAAAATACAGAGATTAGCAAGACATTATATTTAAAAAGAAAAATTTGTGATCCACTAATATGCTGGCTACATGGGATTCTCTTTAGATTCCAAAACACAAATAGGTAAAAAAATTAAATGGTAGAAATTGTGAATTTTGCAAATAGTAGTCAAATATTTCTTTGGTAGTTATACTGACACCAAACAAAAATTAAACCAAAAATTATTATAAGAGACAAAAGGTGCTGAAAAAAATAGTCTAAAGGTGGAATCAATTTGAATGTCTGTCAATGGACAAATGGACAAGTTATGGTTTACATGTAATGGAACATTATTCATTCATAAAGAGAAACAAAGTATTAATATATGCTGCAACATGGATAAACCTCAAAACATCATTCTAAGCAAAAGAAGCCAGACGCTAAAAGCCACATATGACATGATCACATTTATATGAATATCCATATATTGACACATAAAACTTTTAACAAGATAAATGCAACATATAGAAGAAGAAAACTCTAAAACACAGTGAAGGAAACAGAGGAAGACTGAACAAATATAAAATTTATCATGTTCTCTGACGGGATTTGACTAGGACTCCTGTTATCATGACAGAATATTCCATAATTTAATTTATAAACATAATGAGATCCAACCAAAATATTAGAAGACCTTTTCCTTTATAAATAGATAAGCTGATTCTACTGTTAATATGGGGAGTAAGAAGAACATGAAATTCTTAAAAATGAGGAAAAATGTGACTTACCAGATGGCAATATAAAGTCTGAATAACAAAAATTGAGGGAGTCTTTGTGGGTGTCTTTGAAGAGTGGGGTACCCTTCAAATCACAATTCAAACTCCAGAATCATTAAGAAAACACTGATAAATTCCATACACACACTGATTAATTGCATACATAACACTATATGTTATGCAAAAATTAGAGGACAAATGACATTAAGATAGAGAATGATTGTAATTTATAATTGGAGCAACTACTGTTTAACATGTAAAGAGCTCACAGAAATCAATTTATAAATGACCAGCAACCCAACAGGAAAATGGAAAGACTATGAACAAGAAATCACAAGAAAGGAAACTGAAATACAAATGAAAAATGACAAGAATATAAAGACAGAAATACGGATGTTTCTTAAAGTATACTGAAAGGGGCCTATGTGTTTCATAGTAAAGGAAATCAAATTAAGAGAACCTGATTTTTTACCAGAAGTTCTTCTGTGGTGGTGGAAGCCTAACACTCAGGAACCCCTACGGAGCCACTTGAAAATAACTGCAAATTCAAAGGTATCTCATAGGAACATAGAGGGACACAGGAGAATTGATTGATGTATGGTTATTCCTTGATGCATGATCATTGCAGAAGATTGTCGCTGTGTCTATTGGTAGGAAACTGGTTGAATAAATTATCTTCATACAATGTTAAACAATTTTGTTTTCAAATACTGTGTTACAAGTACAGAACATTATGTTTAGTACGGGGAATGGGGAATCAGAACCATCTTCTAACTTCTTTGTGTTGGCCCACAGAGTGCTGAAGTAAAGAGTCAGTGGTAAGTGGGAATGGATGGGAACAGATCCAAAGGGAAGCAAGAACTTTCAATCCACATTTCTGCACTTCTTAATTTATTTGCATCATGTGAGTGTGCTACATATTTGAAAATTAAATTAAAATTCTGGAAATAAACGGAGAAGACCTTAGCCCACACGACATAGGCCCCTCTTGCCTTTTGCTAGTCTCCCTTCAAAAGTATGGGACATTTAGTGTGGAAGGATTGTCCCCCAAAGGTTCATGTGTTGGATACTCGGTCCCCGATGCAGCAATGTTCTGAAGTGAGGTTTTGGAGAAGAGATTGAATCATCCTGGTTCTGACCTCATCAATGGATTAATCTATCTGGTGGATTCAGGTTTGAATGGACTATGGGGAGGCAGTGAAAATCGTGGAGGCTGGAGGTTAGCTGGAGGACTTAGGTCATGGGGGTGAGGAGGTGTGCTGGAAGGGTACTTCTTGTCCCTGGCCCCTTCCCCCAGCATCGTAAGCCATAAGCCCAGCCGCTCTCCTCCACCACACCCTTGTGCCTCGCCTCAGGCCAAAGCAATAAACAATGAGGCCAGCTGCCTCTGGACAGAGACCCCTGAATCCAAGGGACAAAATGGATCTCTTCTCTTCTAAGTTGTTTTTCTTTTCTCTTTATCGTTTTTGGAGGGAGGCTTATTTTGTCATAGCAATGCAATGCTAAGACAGACAGCGACTGTAAGAGATTGAAAACGACCCACGAGAAGAGCCCTTCTTGAACCTCCTTGCCCCTGGGATGGGTAACTTGACGTTATCTCGACACCCGAGATCATACCTAATGCAATAACAGAACAATACGCTAACTCTTCCAAGAAGACTGTGCACCAGCGCGAGGGAAACGCTCCACCGGGCGCAACGTGCTTCACCAACAACGCTGCCTCTGATCCGCGGGCTGCGCAAAGGCCCTGCACACTGGGCGGCGCCTGCATCGCAGGGCAGACCCGTGCGGGGCAGTTCCGCTCCTTCCAGGCGGCGCCCAGGACGGTGCCTGGAGCCACCAGCTCTCCCGCAAGGCTGCAGCCCTCCGCAGGGCGCAGGCTCACCCCTGGGCACAGATGCTGCGCATCGCGCAGGATGACGCCTTTGTTTTGCTGTTTGTTTTTTGCGGTTTTGGTTTGGTTGGTTTTTAGCCAAGTGTGTAAAGTAAACTTTTCCAAGGAAAATTTTTAATTGTACCTCTGGTTCTTTGGGTATTCTTCTGGCTTGATCGGAATTCTCAGGAAACAGGAAATAGTTCATATTAGTGCACAAGAGTCACAGGAGTGTGTGAAAAACTGAATTACACAAGTCAAACAGTTTTTTTTCAGAGTAGGACTTCTCAGATTCGATGATTTGTTATCGGGCCTTGTGAATCCCAAAGGGAAATCTATACGGGATGCTCTGTTTCAAAATTACCGAACAGTAAAACCCCCATTTCGGCGACCACTTCTCTGAATTAGTATTCTGGGTCACACAATTTGGCAGATGATGCTAAAAGATCATTCTCCATGACCTTCTTTTGGGCCATTATTACAGAAAATACTTCTCCAGAATTAAAGCAAACAAACTTCAAAAAAGTAAAAAAGTTTAAACCACTTTACTCCTATGAGAAAATGGAAAACTATCAAGGATGAATTTGACATTAGAGGGTTATCACAAAAATATATTCTATAGAATACATTAATCCTACTTCCATTTTCATCTATTATGATTTCCACAACCAAATACAATAGAATTATCATTTGTGAACATGGTCTTCCATCACTATAGAAGCTGAAATTCTTTCTAAATAATGGAAAGTTAAATTTTATTTAGTATTGATTTAGTTTTATTGAATTCTAATAATTTACAACTTCTAAAATTAGTGCTCCCAAGGCAACTCTGTTTACTAGATAATTGCTAGTCTAAATATTATTCCCCATTCACCTTGAATGAATTTAGTTTATTATGTTACATCTGATTATAAGAAGTGTCAAGGTGGCTGGCTGGAGGTGCTATTGAAATGCAGTCTCTACGCTGGGGACTTTCAGGTGTGAATGTTCTGGACTGAGTCACTGCGCACACCACCCGGCTACCCCATTACCTTTGCGTATAGTCGGGGTGTCGCTGTCTGCAATCAGTTGCAAGCAGTCTTGGGTAACTGAAAAGAAAAGTTCATCATTTTAATTACTTGAGTCAGAATGACAAGAGAACTAAGATGACTGAAAACTCAAAGCCGCGGACTCGGTCTCCCAGGAAGGCTGAGTCAAACACACCTTTTACACTCTATGCTGGATATTCGTCTTAAAGTTACTTTATGAAATTTGCCCATTCACTTTAATATCTCTGCTGGAAATTCATGACACTGAAACGCCTCGCACTGCTGAGGCACAGCAAGCGAGCCATTGTGAGTTGAATCCAAGTTGCTTTAAAACAACAGCTGTGTAGAAAGCGGACTCGGTCATTTGTTTTTCAAGTCTGCCAAATAAAGGAAACAACTAAACTTATCAGATCAGTGTGAAACAATCCTTTGTTGAAACATAAAACTAACAGTGAATAATGACTCACTGCCACTGGAAGTAAGAGAACCCTACAAATTAGGTACTATGAACTAAGGTTTAGAAAGTGTAAATGGTTTGTTCAGGACCTCAGAGATAGAAAGTGACCGGACCAGAATTTAAATCCTGCTTGTTTCACTTGGGAGCCAAAGTCAAGTTTTTTTTGGCAAAATCCTTTGGACAGAAGAGAGAAAGGGGAACGTTGTTTAAAAATAAAACGTAGGAACTTTGTGAGACTACATTTTCGGTAAAGCTTCTGGGGAACGTCAGTTCACATCCCAAATCACATGTGGACGGTTCCCTGCAGTGTTCAGAGCAGTAAATGAGGACTGCCTTCAGTGAAGGGGAAGACCTCGGGCAAAGCCAAGGAGGAGCACGTTCTGCAGGTCGAGCAGTGAGATGAGAAGAGCAGCAAGAATTTGTGAAAAACCTGGATCCAAACCTAAGCTTGCAGGTTTTAATTGAAGAAAATACTAGCTTAGACTTTTTACTCTTTAGCAAAACTTTACACTTCATCAAGACGTGCTTCTCCGAGTGGCATTCTACCAAGTGGGTGCAGCGGGAAGCCTGCCTCCCCACAAGCTGAAGATTTCTAGCAGTTAGAACCTTGCATGATGGAGCACGATCCTGAGCTGCTCTGATACCGTCAAAGGAAACTCTTACAGGTGGTCACAATAAAAAGTCTGTTTAGGAATTCCCCTCCATACTTAAAGGTGGAAATATAACATCAAGAATTACAATTTCCTCATACGGAGGTGGGACTTCTCCAACGAATTTTATGCTAATCTGATCGTCTTGATTGCATCAGTGTTTGGGTTTCCTCTGCAGATTCTTTTACGGATCTTGTGGAGCAAAGGTAGCCACACTCGCACCATAGGGACAGTCAGGTCCTATGGCTGACACTCGTCTATGACAATCCTTAGGAGCCACACAATGTGCAGCAGAGTTATAAGACCCCTGGAAAGAAGCAAAGAAGGCAGCACGCACTCGGCTGCTGACCCGCACACTGACACCTGGAGAAGCTGAACTGGAGCTTCCCTGCACACACTCCAGCTTGCCCAGCAAGACCTCCTACTCACCATTCCCAGGACATCGTGACCCATTCTATGAGGGAGGCAGTAGCCAGCCAGGCTACACAGAGAGGGGAGGATGCTGATCGAAGTCCAAGCAAACTTCCCAAATCCCCACCTTCTCAGTCACCATGCCCATGTGTACATGGTGGAGATTAAATGAGTAGTGTTTGTCCCACTCCTGGCAGAAGAGCAGCTCACTGTAGAAGGAACTCCGTCTAGCAGAAGCAGCGGTGGTGGTGATGGTGTTGGTAACTGGGCACCCGGATGAAGGACTCTGAAAGCACATAGGCCCAGCTGGAGCCGACCAAGGCCAGAGGGACACTAGAATATGATTTTCCTTTCTCCAGCTGTTTTTGCAAAACTCAGTGGGAGGGTGCCATGCTCTGGATGTCTGTGTCCACCCTAAATTCCTGTGCTGAGATCTGATCACGAATCAGTCTTTTAAGGCTTCAGCGTAGACCTGATCTTACACCATGGATTAGCAGGTGGGACTCTGGGGAGGTCATGAGGGAGAAACCAGCTGAATGGGAAGAGAGACCCCATAGGGGTAGCTCACCCCTGTGCCCTGCAAGCACACATAGCAAGAAGATGCACTGTGAAGCAGGAAGCCTTCCTGGTGGGCTTCCCAGCCCCCTGGAGGGCAGGTGGAAAAGCTGCCCCCACTGTGGTACTTTGTTATAGCAGCCCCAGCAAACCAACATGTGGACTTGACCTATTTTATTCAGAAAAGAGGTTTACCTAATGAATGATGACGCGGTGCTAGCAAATAGACATGAAATTGTCTTAATCTCCACAGCCCAGCCAGAACCTAGCCATAACCTACACTTTGAAAAAGAATGCTTTCCTTTATCATGTCGCAGCGGAAATCTGACTGTTAGAAGAAAGTGTCTGGAGAGAGAAGTGTATTTCAGGAACTGCTGTTCAGAAAAGAAAATGACCATTCAAGCCGACAGTTCAATAAGCACGTTGGAATTGGGTCCCCTGAAGGGAGAGTGTTCTCAGTTGCCCTTGTTGCAGGAAAGTCACCTGGATTTTTTAAGACAACTCTTTCTTTTAGGAAACTTGAAATCTATCATCAACTGGTCTTCAATTCAGTCTCTTGAGACTCTATCTCTACTCAGCTTAGACTTGATCTTACACTACAGGTCATTGTTCAGCTAAAGACCTGCCTCGCAGAGTGGACTGCACCAAGCAATATCCTTTTAGTATCTCCCAATACCATAGTCATCTAGCCGCAAGATCTTTGAGAATTCAGTCTAAAGGAAGAGCTGCAATGTTGATAACAATGGTGATATTAAATAATTGTGTTTGGTTTTCAAAAGTCTATAATAAATAAAGGGAATTATTAGAGGAAGTGAAAAATAGTTTAAATTTCATGGTAGGTGTGGTGGCACATGCCTTGGAATCCCAGTGACTCAGGAGGATGAGGCAGGAGGATGGCAAGGAGGTCAGGCCTTCATAAGCTACCCAAACCCTATCTTAAAATTAAAAACTCAAACAAGAGCTGGGGATACAGATAGGTGGCAGAGCACGCTTGGGTTCAATCCTCAGCACAACAATGAAGTATTTACTTTTCAACTAAGCAAGACAATAGCATGTATTAAAACCTTCCAAAACTTATGGGGAAATGTTTCTCACTATGGATTCCTGATACATGATATAACTATGTGCAAAACACTTAAAGCTTTCCTTGGAATGGCAATTTTTTACAGCATAAGATTTACTCATATACCTTGTAATATATCTAAAAACAAAATATTTATCAATGGCAAAAATAGTTTGCAAAGGAAAATTCCTAAAATAGTAATTTAAGGAGAATTTATTGTTCTTGCTCAGTACTTCACAAAAGAAAACACATTTCACAAGTAGAATAGCATTTAAATACTTTCCATATGGAAAAATTATTTCCAGTTTGGAAAGTCATCCTTGGAAGTATAATGTGCAAACATATTTAAGCAGGAGAAATGATTTGACAGTTTGGGGAACAGCTAACATGTTGTATTTCTTTTCCGTAATGGAACTGAACCCTCTGAACTGGAACCTGCTTCCACGTGTCTTATCTTAACAAAGGTAAGTCGAATGTAACAACATAAACAATGCACACGGTGCAGTTGATGAGGCTCCCCAGGACATCCCACAGGGCTCTCCCCATCACGCCTACCATGTCCCCAGGACTGGCACCTTGGGTTCTTCACAGTGTCCCCACCCAACTGGCTCAGGAAGCCCCTGCAGCCCTGCAGTTGGCCTGGGATGTGCTTCCTGAGGTCCCTTCTCTCTGACCTCGCTTCTGTGGTCTCACAGCACCAGGTGCCTTCCAAGGGAGGATCTTTGAAGGCAATGTCTCTCTTCCCTGTCTGCACACCTCATCTTTTGGTTGATATACTGACAGATAGAGAAATTTGTTGAATTAGCTTTGAATAGATAATCAGTGGCAGGAGGATGTTAATTAGGGAATACCATTTAAATACCTAAATATTGACCTAATGCTTGACATAGATGCATCAGGAAAATGGGAAAAGCATGATTTTGAGTAACTCTTTCCATTGAAATGGGAACACCAGGATTCAGAGGCAGAGAGCTGGATTATAATGTTGCAGTAGATCAATGCGAAGCAGGCTGCCTTATTTACACAGGAATCTTAGTCCCCAGAGGGGTCTGCCGGACACACTGTGCATGTCCAGGTGCAGCATGAGCCGCCACAGGGGACAGTGGAAGCGTGTCTCAGCTGCCACAGGTGAGCCCGCTCGCTCCAGGACAGGGGGTGTCAAGCACAGTTACGTAAAGTGCGCATCTGAGATGAAGTGCCAAGAAAAGTGGAAAAGCCATGGCAGACGCTTCTGTGTGAATACAATAATTAAAAATTAGTAATAGAAACAAATTTTTAATTCTGGGGAATTCGGGGCAGTAGTGTAATGGCCCAGAGAAAGTGAGAAAAGGGTATTCCAGGGGTGGGGGCGACTGGAGAGTTAAAAAGGAATCGATGGAACAGAAATAACTACAACTGATAGGAATGAGAAAAATATTTGAAATAATGGTGTGTGTGTGTGTGTGTGTGTGTGTGTGTGTGTGAGCATGCACAGACAGAGCAATTAAATATGAATTGGCCATTGATGTGTATCCCCTTATGACTTTTAATGACCCAATGTGCATAAAGCAAAGTAGAAGATGTAAAATTATAGCCTTCTGCATTATCTCAATTCATTAAGTCAATATTGATAGAATATTTTAACTTATAATGCTAATTTTATGCCTGAGTTATCACCTGTTTTGCTAGGATTTTACTGAATTATATGAGAATATTTCAATTTATTAATAACACCCAGGAATCACCACACATCAGTAACTTGCCAAGGAAGATCAGAAGCTTCAGGATACCATGTACAACCGACCTGGAGTCATGGAGTAAAGCCAAAACCTGTCCTTAAAAAGCTACTGTGGAATACACAGTCAGCTACCAGATCCACAGCTTTGCCCGGGGACTGCCATCTGGAGGCCACAGGAACACTCCGCATCCAGCTTGCCCCAAGTCCAGTTCTTCGGTTTCCCCACGCATGCACAGCTCCTTCCCTCCTCCCTTTTCTCTCTCAGTGGACAGAACTGTTCTGAGTGACCCAAGTTAGAACCTTGTACACATGCCTGGCTCCTGCCTCCTCAGTCATGAAATCAACTAATAAGCGAGTTCAACCGGTTAGAAATCTTGCCTTTGATTCAATTTAGATTGCATCTCTCATTGGACTCTTCCAGAGAATTATCCGAGCACTTCATTTATGGCAAGTGGTGGGCTCAAGATAGCAAGGCAATCCCAGTTTACCATCCAGTGAAGAAACAGGCATTGATTGATGCCACACAAACAGAATCAAAGTTGCAACCAGAAGAGAAACAGTGCCCAGGCGAGGTGTTTGGTGCAGTCAGGAGGGAGAGAGAATAAGATGAGAGAGTGAGGGGCCATCTGTCATCTCATCATTCCCTGACAATTCCTTTGACCATCACATGCCGGACAGAGAAGCACCAAACCAGCAGCAGCCCTTCAACAGATCAGCACTCACCGAAAAAATCCAGTATTTAGAAGAGCAAAAGGGTAACGCAGAAGCACCTGCCTGTGACTCGCCGCTGTGCTACTCAGGGAAGGCCTGCTCCTGCTGCCTTGTGGCGGCCACAGCTGGGGCTCTGTGCTCTCTGCTCACGTCCAGCCCCGCTCAGCCCTTCCTGACCTTGGCGAGCCTGCCTTCCAGTCTAAGGTCTCCATCAACAACAGCGCCCTGGGGTCCCCTCACTCAAGGTCAACACCATGCAGTAGTGCCAGGACCCACTGATTTTTCTCAAATCTGGAGTCTTACTTGATAATCACTCACACACAACTTTTGTAATGGAAAAGAATTTATAGTCAAGCTGGGCGCCATGGCGCACGCCTGCAATCCCAGCACTTGGGAGGCTGAGGCAGGAGGATCGAGAGTTCAAAGCCAGCCTCAGCAACTTAGTGAGGCCCTAAGCAACTCAGTGAGACCCTGTCTCTAAATAAAATACAAAATAGGGCTGGGGATGTGGCTCAGTGGTCGAGTGCCCCTGAGTTCAATACCCAGTACCAAAAAAAAAAAAAAAAAAAAAAAAAAAAATTATAGTCAGAAGATAATTAATTCCCACTTTAGTTCTATCAATTACTTGGATAACTATGAGTTTGATGCTCAATTTTGATATATTTTTATCTGTACATTAGGAAAGCAATACACATTTCATAGTGTTATCAAAACCAATTGATAGCATCATTTAGATATGCTTTGTAGTGAATTATAAAGAAGTTATTTAATTGTTACTTTATCATTAAAATTTTATGCTAAATTTCATTAACTTTGTTTAATTTCTCCAACTAATAGTAGCTGGCTGAGAGAAGGGATTGACTTGCTCTGGGTTTCTGTGTTCTCCTCTAAAGTGAAGACAAGGGTGCTCGGCAAGTCAGGACCTGGGGGTACGGAGCAGGTACGCCGAGAGCCTGGCACAGAGTCAGCAAGTAGAATGTGCTGTGGACCTGGTGCCTCTCTCCTCTTCTCCACACCCTCCCAAGGGCCTGCATCAGGCATTTGCACCAACAGTGGGGATCCATCTATCTTGACATCTCTTCTCTAACTCTTCAGAAGCAGGAATGTCCCCAAAAACCCATGACAAAAATGCAGCTGCCCCAAAGCAGTTCTTTTAAGTAGGAGCTGACATATAACAGCAATAAGTAACTATTAAAGCTAATATTGTCCCTACATACAAAATTATTAATAAGAACCATTCATCTTTCAACACTATGCATTTATTTTTTAAATACCTTTTCATGTCTGCAAAATAAAAAGAAGTTGAAAGCACAAAGCAGCAGAGATCTTTCAAGGAGAAGGTAGAAAGACCTCCTGTAGCTTTCCTGACTTAAAACAGAAAGGACCTCACTGTCCACACTCCTGGTGCTCATAACACTGCCCTAACTTTTTTGCTTTTTCAACATATTTTCCATTTTCTAGTTTACAATTGACTCAATAATTGTGCATATGGTTTATTTTCTCCCTCTCTCTCCATCTCACTGCAGTACAAGAATTTGTGGGAGAGGATGTCACATTTGGCTGCACGGATGGGCTTGTTTCCTGGATTGTCCCTTTCCCAAAACTTCAGGCTTAACAAGAACAGGGTTCAAAGGTTTGGTTATCAGGTCGCTATTTTAAACACTTTTTTGGAAATTGAACAAAAACCAACTCTTGCAACACTGAAAAAAAAGTCTCACTAGTGAAGAGGGGAAAAGAAAAATTACATTTAAGAAAGACTGTCGTCAAACATGGCCTAAGAACAGCCAGCGGTTCTAGGAAGCACGCGTCCTTGTTGGGTAAGAGGCTCCAACTGGTCTGATTTTGCCAAGTTAGTGATGGAGTTCTGCATTTCATGCTTTCAACACTGATAGTGCAGCCGGGCAAGTCGCAGCTCAGCCAGAAATACCAGCAAAGCAAAGAATACCACAGACCTACCAGATACCTTATCTTCCCTTGAGAATGAGTGGGACTAGGGATGTCAAGAAAGGAGACTCAGAAATAGGACTGATACCTTCACTTTCACAATTAAAAAAGCTGATCCTAGAGAAATGCTTATGGTACAATATTAGGTGTTACTTTATGTGCACTATACTTGAAATTCCAACTTTAAAAAATGTTTAATGTTTAAAAATGTTAATTCTAACTTTAAAAAATGTTAATCTATCCTGGATTCATCCTGAAACATGAAAAAAATCCATCTGGGATGAATCCCAAAACCCCCAAATAAGGTCTGGAGTTTGGTTAGTAGTGGAGTCCCATGTTAGCATCTTCCTTGTGCCTTGGGACCACACTCATGCAAGGTGGTAATGTGAGGGGAAGACGGATGGGGACATGCCCACCCTGTACTATTTGTGCAACTTTTCTGTAACTTGAAAACAACTGTGATCTAAAAAGTTTATGTGAACATGGGGAAAAATAAATCTGACCAACCAAAATTTTATAATCATCATTTGGAAGATAAAATATGGGCAATCTTTCCATTGTTGTTTATAATTCTTTGGATTATTCTTGTTTTCATCAATGTTTTACTAGTACAATTAAAATAACTATAAAAATGTTATCAATCAAATGATTGATAAAATAATCAACAAAAACGATTTTGTCTTTGTTATCTAAAATGCACACATTTCTAATAGTTTTTAAATTTCGTATTGACTCACAAAGGGAGGAAATGCAAAAGTTACCTAATTTACTGAGCAACAACTCTTTTAGTTCAGTTGCAACTTATTTGAAAGACTTCACTTCCTTGATGAACTCTGAAGATGCTTATCTTTACGAGCTCAAAATGAATAAAATTGCCATTAGGTGAGTATTCAAAACCCAGATAATCAAAACTCCATGTGTACAGAAATTGTATTATGTAACATTTCTGAAGCCAATTTCTTTAATGTTTTTGAATTGGGAATATCTCCAAACACAATTTTAGACTTAACAGTGAATTATTGGCTAGGATGAGCTACTTGGGCAATTTTTTTTTTTAATTCTGGATTTCCCCGCATTTCTGTTTGTTATACTATAATCAAAATGATCTTTTGAAGTACATTAAGCGTAATAAAACTTTAATTTGAAATACAGAATAATTAAGAGAAACAAAAATTAAGCCAAAATACTAAGGTAAAATTAAAGTAAAAGCAGCGTTTGCCCTTGGGAGGACAGGGAACAGATGTGGGCTGATGGCCATGTCCATCCCTTTACCTACTGTTTCCATGAACTTCCAATAGAAATGTCAGTGGTTCTGAAAAAAAATATGTTGACAGTTGATAAGTAAGGACATAAATGAACACTCTAAAAGTCAAAGGGACAACCCCCACTTAGTGGTAAAGAAATCAGAACCACTAGAATGAAAACGAAATAAAAAAGGAGCACGGATTTAAGCTGCATGAATCTTCTCAATTCCAAAACAAGACCCCACTGAGCAAACAACAAAAAAGTCCCCATATTTCAGACGTTTTTCTTGGACCCTGAGACATTAATTCTGCATTGGTGCTTACTCTACAAAAGCTTAGTAGGTGGAATAAAGCAGGTGAAGTGCACTGATGAGTGACAGCAGCCTTCACCTGTCCCTGAGGAGTCTTCTGTTATTCACCAAACTTGCTACAAATTGCGAGCTATTTGCGGGGGGGGGAAGCCCCAAAACAAAAAGCAAAACCACAACATTTTATCAATCTACAATTTGGGGATGCCAAAAAAATACAAGTATGTAAAAATATGCAAGTGGAAGGAAATTTTAAAATACTAAAACAAGATATCTTGGCAAAATATGACTCAGGAAGCCATTTATTCTTTTCTTCTTAAAGCTATAGATAGAATGGTAAATTTAGAAGTAGTGGAATGTAGCAGAGAAGATTTAAAATGACAGGGGGCTGGGGTTGCAGAGCACTTGTCTAGTCTATGGGAGGCCCTGGGTTCGAGTCTCAGCACTGCATATAAATAAATAAATAAATAAATAAAGGTCCGTTGACAACCAAAACATATTTTTAAAAGAATGATTGAGGAATCCTGATCTTACTAGATATTGAAGCCCATTATAATACAAAATTACTCAACATAGTTTATTTATAGCAGATAAATAGAATAATAGATCAATGATAAAAAGCAAAGTCTCAAATAATTTCAATTATACATGAGGAACTGAAACATAATCCGGTAATTTCCCGACACAAAGGAGTTAACAAGAACCATTTAATTCATTCAGTTGAGGTAGCAGTCTGGAAGAGAAAAATGGAGAAGAAAGGAGGAAGTTAGTGCCCGCATGACATGATTCACCAAAACAAACACCAGGAGGATTAATGCATTAAAAGCAAAGAAACCACTGAACTATGGACAAGTGAAAGTAGCAGGAAATAGTGCAAACCAAGAGATCATGAACACATCACATTCAGCTTTTAGATTTTAGAGAAAAACAAAAGAAACCAATGACCTCATTAATGCAGATGCAATTAAGAGATCACAAGAATTCTGTGAAAATATTTACATCAGAGATTTGATAAATATTGTCTCATTAGAGTTTCTACAAAATCATAAAATATTATGGCAATGGGAAATTATAAATAAAAATTAGCAAAAGATCCAGTTAGAAGTAATCAAAATACAGACATTCATTATTAGTAGTAAATATGCAAAATATTAAAATAAATTTGAGATACTGTGTTATGACTACTAAATTAGCCAAAATAAATGTTTAAAGACAAAATGCTAACAAAACCATGGAAAACTGGTAGAGGACATTTTGTATGCATACATTCGTAACTCATTTTGGAAACACTATGACAATGAGCAGCATGTCCAGTCTGTTTAGCTCAGAAATTCATGATGTGGAATTTATACTGAATATGTAATTCCTTAGAAACAAAAGATATGCACGAAAATTTTACATGTTCTATTATAGCAAAAAAATTGAAAATAGTCATGTTAAAGTTATGCGATTTAATACAGATGTGAGAATGACTAAAAACAGGTGAAAAGCTTGTAAAAGTGAAAACGAAAACATCTATCACAGAATTACATGCTGTTATTTCAAATTATGTAGAAAATATAGATAAAATATAAATTTATGAAGATATCAAAATGTTTCCTAATTTTTAAAAAATGTTTAAACCCTATTGTTTCTTAAATAGCCCAAAGATATGCAAATCAGATACAACACAAGGATTATATGAGATGAAGAAGAATTTTTTGTAACTATGGCACCTAGTTAAAAAACAAGTTTCTTGGGCTGAGGTTGTGGCTCAGTGGTAGAGCACTTGCCTGGTATGTGTAAGGCACTGGGTTCGATTCTCAGCACTGCATATACATAAATGAATAAAATAAAGGTCTATCAACAACTAAAAAAAAACAAAAACAAACAAACAAAAAAAAACAAGTTTCCATCACAGCACCTCCAGCGCCTATGAAGGGCACCTGTTCCCTCTCTCCAGCGCCTCAGGCTTCTCTTGCGAAGTGAAGCGCACAAAACCGAGGACACGTGGTCTGTGGACCCCGAGAGCTGCGTTTTCTCTGAATGTTAGACGAAACTGGGGGAAATGCCTGTCCAGGTCCACACCTGCCTGGCACCTTCCAAATACATTCCTTCAATACAAAAGGGAAGCACTAGCAAGGATCTCTGAGATTGTACTGTTAATAAACACAATGCGAATGCTTTTCACCATCTTGGAAATGAAAGAACTAGAATTGTCCACCTTGACACTCTCTTTCCACCCTGTAAAATTCAATGGAATGAGAGGATTTTGGAGGGCGGTAGACGTCATTAAAGAAGCACGAGTACCCACGCACAGGTTCTGCTGGAGAAGTCTACGTTAAGGGGTCTTCAAAATCAGCGTGCGTGTGCGTGTGTGCAGGTATGAAATCGTCCCTCTAAAAGGAAACAGAAAAAAAGAAAATGCACACACATTCAGGGGTGCTAGGTAAGCCCCTTGCTGGGTCTCACGCATGCAACCCAAGGGACTCTCCCAGGGCCAGGCGGACAGTCCACTTCTGCAGTAACGCGGGGCTCCGTCGCTGTGCTTCTGCACTGATGGGCACCATGCACTTACGAAGAACCCTGCCTCCCTTGGCCTCCTGCTCGCTCACCACGCAGCATGGAGAAGTAGCCACAGGGAACGATACTTGGACCCGCACAGACCGCCCATTGGAGGACCCGCCAGCTGTGCCGCCTACTCAGTCGCCGGTGCTGGCGCTCAGCTCCAAGCCTCTGGCTCGGGCAGCAAAGTTCATAGTCTAATTGGAAGGTTTAGAGAGGCTAGGCGCACCTGCAGCTCTGCGGGCGGAGCGCGGTCCTCTGCACCTGTGCGCGCGCAGCCCGCCCGCCACCTACCTGTTTCCTCCGGCCCCTCAACTGCACGCCTGTTCCTGCCGCCGGGGCTAGAGTGCCTTTCCCCCAGAGCTGCTGCTCCAAAGAGCCCCTGTGAACAGAGAGGCGCGGTTATTGGCCGGGCGGCGGTGCGGGGCTGGGGGCGGCGGTGTGGACGCAGGACTCACTTTCAGTCCCGCGGGGACCGCGGCGGCCCGGGCTCGGAGCTGGGGCGGGGCTGGCGGTGGCACGCGGTGGCCCTGCAGTTCCTCGCGGAGATTCTCCAGGTCCGCTTGCAGGGTGGCCACGCGGTAGAAAGACACCAGCGTGAGGCCACTGGACAGCAGGGCCAGCAGCAAGGTCACGGCCAGCAGTTTTGCATCTCTGGAGACTCGGACTGAGGGGCTTTCCTTCTGCAGGAGAAGGGGAACACACTCCAGTTTCATTTCTCCCCCTTTCTGGAGGCAAGAAGAAAGGCGTGCCTGCTCCCACTCAGTGGAGTCATCCATTCCCCGACTTGCACTTTGAAGGCTGGGGCCTTTAGAATGAGTGACCACAGAGGACAGATCATTTCCTGTTATCTGTGCGCCTCGAGGTCCCGCATTTACTTCGTGGCAGTCCTGGGCTCTCCCCCTCCGGAGAGCTCTCCTGATTTTCTTCTTTCTCCCCTTGTGCATCTTTGCCCCTCCTGGGCCTTGGCTGTCCTGGCGTTTGCCCTCTGTGGATTGCTCAATCTGCCTTCCTCATTTCACTTTCAGTTTTTGTAAGAATTTTAATGCCATCTCAAAGCTCTCATGCTCAAGATTTGAGGCCCCTGAAGCCTACTGAGCAGAATCGGGAGTTTAAGCTGGTGCTCTGGAAAGAAAAAGCTTAAGACCAGAACAGATTTAAGGAGATCACCCTCAAGCTTTAGGGGAGAGTGGGGTCTACTTGGAACCACATGGCTTCTAAGGAAAGGGAAAGGGAACATTGAAAGCTGCCAGTGTAATGAAAATAATTAATGGGAAGGTGGGATAAGCCAAGTGCTTTTAGCACGGAATTGTATTTAGTAGAGGGTGATTTATGAACAGTCCTCAAGGAGGAAGTAATTGGAGAATCCTTAAAGGAGGCATGGAAGTCCACTGGGGATTGTTCTTGTTATCTTAACAATGCAGTGAAAAGAACCTGACTCAACTTCAAAATAAGTTGAGTAGACAGGGATTTCCTTAAACAGGGGGACACATTTTCAGGAAAAGATGCATCATCTGTTTCCTTCCCAGAGTGGCTGCTAGTGAGCCAATTGCACCTCCCCTTTGCTGCTGGGATTTCTGAAGCCTCCTCTCTGCTCAGTCTGAGGTTTTGGAAGAGACTTAGCTTTATCTGTAGCTCCAAACTCCTCATTCCCACCAATCACTGTGCCTAAGTAGTCAATCTGCAATTCCCACTTGACCCTGCCTGTCCAACAGGCATGGACATACAATGTCCCAAATGAACCCAGTCACTTCATCTGGAAGTGACTTGGTCTACTGCGGGAAATGTTCACTCAGTTGGATCCTGCCTGGTCTTAAGGGTGGATTCCTGCACCAGTACCAGTTTCTGACTGCTTCAGTGGGCAGCATCTATGTTGATTCTTCTTGCAACAAAGTTACTGAGCCCTTAGCAAGTCTGGGTGGGGACTCCCAGCATGTGCCCAGAGTACTGAGCAGTAGCTTTGTCTCACAGTCACCTCTTCTTTCAGCCTTAATAAGGTTACAGAAGTGAAAGAACATAAAAGCAAGGAGCTTCCAGGACCCTAATCTTGCTTCTAGCCCTCACCCTCTTTAAGCAATTCATGGAAGGTCTGTGCAATTTAGTTTCCTCCTCTGTAAAATGGGATGATGATAGGAACTGTCCCTGAGGTATGGAACAGGCTTACAGGAAGGTGCTAACGAACTACATTTAAAATACAACTGTTTTTTCATTCACTGCCATTCATTATATTCCAAGGACAAATGAAATATTCTCACTATGATAGTGCTGCGAGAGGTATTTTGTACAATTGTCCCTGTAACAGCAGCTAGCACCTTCTGGGAATTGGTACCTCATCACTTTCACCTGGTGACACCCAGTACCCTCTGAGAAGTTCCATTTCCTCATTGTCTCACATCCAGCGAGGTCATCAGGCTGTCCCTTTTACCCATTGGCATTGTGATTTTTTTCCCTCTGCTTTCAAATGACTTGTCTATAAAACCCACAGTGACTGTGTCCCATTCAACAGGTAGATGCAAAGCAGCCTGAGTCAAGCCAGAGTCACTTGGTCGGGAGCCTGTGGTAGCCTCAGCATGCTGCAGGGCATGCTGGTGACATTTCCAGTCCTGCCCGGTGTGATGGCCCATGCCTAGACCAGCACCAATCCCCTGTCCCCCAGACAAGCCACTCTCTAGTTGCTCAGGTGGGAGTCTTGTTTTATAAGTAGGTGTGTAAGGTCTTCTGTGTCCGACAGCACACTACACAGTTCTGTCACAGTCCTTGCTGCAGGAGGATCAGGGTGAGGCATCCTGGACAACCTCGCAATGACAAATGGGGGAGGACCAAAGCCCTCCAGGCTGGCAGTGGACGGACATCACTCATATTCGGTGTGTGCTAATATTTCCTAAATACATATAGAAATCAAAGGGTTCCAGGCAAAGCAGGAGCCTGATGATCCTTACTTTCATCAGAGCACCATGGAGACCCCATTTCCCTGTGAGTTGATGTTCCTCGCCTTCTGATTGGCTCCTTCGTTTTGCTTTGGTAAAAGCTATTAAGTGCAGTGAAGCTGCTGCTTTAGAGAATGACCTCTGCCTTCGATGCTCTATGGGGCGGTGACCTTCATGCCTGACCTCCTCAAGAGTCCACGCTCAGTCTATGTTCAGGCCATTCTGAAACAAGCACCTGCTGTTTGGTTGATGCCGAGGGTGACACTGTACATAGAGGGGCTACTACTTCTTCAAGGGTAGGTGGCCAGCGGCCTCTCTGACCCAGATGGGCAAGGAGGCGTTGCAGCTGCATGCCCTCCCCAGGGGTTACACAGTTAGATTTTCTCCAAAGACAGTTAGAAATCTAAATGGCATCTATGGCTTTTGGATTTCTTATCCAATGAACAAAAGGAAGTTATTATTCCATAAATCAAAGATCTGTTTCCTGTGGAGGAAATGGTTTGATGAGAATTTAACTGAAATTCTGTTAAACAAGGAGCACATTCATACTCATTAAACAACACAGCCCCAGTCTACCCAGGGAGGAAAGCCACTGTACCTGAGCTACAGACCTGGGTCCAGTGTCCACGGTCAGCATCCAGTCACTTTCACCTTGTAATGTGGGTGATATATCCAATGTAACAAACCCATCGAGATGCCATGGCCTTGGGATTGTCCAAATTGTCTGTGCACTCAGGAGTGGGCAGGTAGGTATGAAGAGAATATGAGTTATGAGTTTATCCAAGGGCAGAACCCCCCTTTTATAGGCCAAAATAAATATGCAGTCTTTGACACTTTTACATTGACAACTTCAAAAATATTCAAAAAGCTGAATTAGTCATTTCTGGCTAATGGAACCTCGAAGAATTAGCAGGTTCGGCAGACTCTTCTATTCTGCTTTCTTTGAGGAGAAGGCATCTCTTGTGAGGATCCGGGGCCACCCAAGCATGGAGACGTGAGGATGGACCTGAAAACAGCCCCGCTGCTGGCCTAAGGCCAGGCTCAGCGACAGTCCCATGCAAACGATTATGTAATTCAGAACAAAAAAATCATGTGTTTTTTTTATTTGGGAGGAAAAATATTGCAGTCAGTGACTCTTGGAGTTTTAGCTAAACGTGACTTAGAAGCCTTTATGATACTCACTCTGAATAGTTTAACCATGATGTGGTGTGCGTGATTTTACGTAGATAATTGTCATTTCTTTAACAGAGGGGTGATGTGGCTGGGATGCTCACTTCCACTTCCAAACACTTACTCTATAAAAAGGAGTGTGCATACACTTATTGGGGCTGGATTTTTGTCAACGCTGGGATGATAATCTAGTTTCCTATGAACTTCAACCCAAGAGTGGGATCTTTCAGATCTCTGTGATTAAGCCCACCTTCTCTTCATTGTGCAATTGCTTTTAGGTTTAATGAATCACAGTGTATTTGAAAGAAATTTGTTTATTTCAACACTATTTTCAATGAGAGAAAAATTTACTTTATCATTGACCATAAAGACAAGAGTGTCTTTGTTTATATTGAGATAAATGTATCAGCCAATGTGATCACATTCATGAATGAATTTTTCTATTTTCTGTACACAGACAGAGTGCACACTGACACACACAGGCAAGTACTACCAGATCAGGTTGGATCATCTCAAAAACATTAGGAGAAATGATAAGTTAGTTCTACCCATGCAGGAGATATCATGTATAAATTTCCCTCTGCTTTAAAAAATGGAAGAAACAGATTTATTTATTTGAAATTTTGCTTATTAAGTGTTAGAAGTGAAAGGGGAGGTGAAGAGTTACGGCCCTGGGGGCAGAGATGTTCACGTTTCCAGTGTTGCTACTTCTTCTTAACAGACTTGTTCTGGGCCCCAATCCAGAACTTGACTTTGTTCAGATGTACATCTTTGCAGATGCCAACACGATCCTGCAAAGGGGAATCCTCACCCTTGAAAGCCACTCCATCCTCATCACCATTAATTGCCAAGCCTGGAGGGGTGAGCAGAGCTTACTGCTCTGCTCTATGTGAGTGGCTCCCGGGCAGCTCCTTGTTTTTAAAGAAGAAACACAAGAAGGAGACACTCAGTCCACTGGACAAGTACCTGCATGTCGCATCCTGGCACTGCAGAGACCCTCCCGCAGCGGCTGCGATGTCCAGGCTGACACGTTGAACCCAGGAGGGCGGGATCCTGAAAGCACCCTGCTATTTCTAACACCAAAAAACTTTGCATAACAGAATCTTGTATGTTCTTTCAGAATTTTTCCAAATGACCACATTTTTAAAAGTACAATATGGAGGTAAAAGGTCAGGATCCATAGGCTAGAAAAAATAATTTATTTCTTAAGAGGAGTCTTATTTCCAGTTCTACCATGAAATTATTTTTGATAAATTGTTTAATAATGTTAGAAAAGAACATCTTTTAAATTGCTACTATGTGAAGGTCTCTGATGAATCTGTCTTTTCAATGTAGAACCAGAATATATCTAGTTGCCTCTATCGGAAGGGAGGACATAAAATCAGAACTGTGGGGCTCTATGGAAGAATGAAAGCGTCTCAAACTACGGGGACACCGGGGGACTGCACACTGAGAAAACGCTACAGGGATGTGCAGCAGGGCGTTGCTCGTCACCCTCACTACTAAGTGTATAAGCTCTTTCTTTTCTGAGGTGAGGGCAGCTGCTGTCAGTGAGGCCTTTGGCTGTCATTGGCTCTAGGCAAAGAAAAATGATGTGAGTTTTTACTCCACTATAAAAATTTACAAGACTATTTCTGAGATCAGAGTCTGTAGATTTTTATAGGGTGAGCAGAAATCTGGGGACCACCATCAGCGTCACATGAACGTGCCATTTCCTGGAGCCGCCAAGAGTCTGCAAGAGAATGAAATGCTTGGGGCTAGTCTTCCATGTTCCTCCCCGGGCTGGGAGACCTTGGGAAAGAGCTCTCAGGAAATAAAAAAAACCACTGTCGGTAGCCCAGAAGTCTCCCTGCTGGCTCCCTGCTGGCTCATGCAAGGACTTGACTTCCCACACCTGAGCCCAAAACTGCACCGCTGAGCAGACCCTGTGAGACCCAGCCTCCCAGGAGAAGAGCTCCTGCAAGCAGCCTGGGGCAGAGGCAGCCCGCTTTCTAAGGATGACTCCAGAAGACTCAGCTGCAGGACAATTTTAGGAGCTAAAGAAGGTCCCTATAATTGTTCAAATAAACAGCTTAATAACTTAAAACATGAGGGAGTAAGTGGAAAAAAAAACCTCAAACAGCAGAGTGTTTTGCACATGACACGCAGAATGCAGGAGATGTAAAAGGAGGTGGCATAGATTAGAGAGACGCAATGACATCAAATCCTGTGGGGAAAGCCTCTGGAGCTAAGAAAGACCCGCAGGTGCAGTTTGGAAGTGCTCACCAAGGGAAGGGTGGAGCACAGGCAGGCGGTGGGTGAAACCCGGAGCAGAGCAAGAACTGTTGGACAGCGGGAAAGAAAGCATATCAAAATTGTGAAATGCCTCTAAAGGTTTCTGGGAAAATGATAGCTAAACTTGAGTATTTTAGAAAAGGAGAATAGGAAACGATGTCCTGAGCACACAGTTTGTGAAATCCTGAAAAGTTGAAGATGTGGAGGTAAAAATTAAGCTTCAAGATGAAAGCAAGAAGTACAAACAGAAGAAGTTTGTAAAACATAATACTACCCAAAAGGACAGAAACGAAAACGTGGTACATTTCTAGAGCTACTTTAGATACTAAAAGAAAGCATTATGAACAAAGTCATGCAGCAAAAATAAGGGGATTTGGGAATACACTGAAGTATCTCCTACGTTCAAGAACAATGAAATAAAACAGGAAGTTACCAAAGGAGGGGCATCGACTGTTCCCACCAACGGGGTTCTGGACACTGGAACACACACACACACACACACACACACACACACACACACAGTGAAAAGAAGGGAAGAATTGAAACCTCCTGTCCTATGGACCTCAAATTCTACTGTGAAGGATTATTTCATACAATTTCAAATTTCATTTGATAAATTTGTGCAAAATTGTTTCTTATCAGGTTTTCAGTTTCTTTTGTATCTTTAAATAATTGTATTTTTAAAAATTCTATATGTGACCTCTCTCTTTCTTAAAAAAAAAAAAAAAGATAGCTAAAATTTACCAGTTTCAAGTCGCCGGAGATGTTGGGTCGCATCTTCATACTGGTCCACTCCTCCTCTCTGGATGGTTTGGTCTTCCTCAGTTGGAGGTTCACTCCTTCACTTCCTTTCTTATTTGTTGACATAAACGCACAGGCTGTGAAATTTCCCACAAGCGAGTGCTGCTTTGTGAAATTCAATGGTATCTTAAAAGAGGTGGTTTTTAGTGTTAACTTTTGTAAAAAATCTGAAAATTTGAAGTTCCATTTCAACTTGAAACTCATTTAAGAGGTGCTAGTTAATTTGTTTTAATTTCCAGGAACTTTTCCCAATTTTTTTCTTACTAATTTCTGTTTTATTGTACTGCATTCAGGTACTTTCTCTTACTACTAACTTCTACTTATAAGGCTTAGCATTTCTTAGGGATTAATAATACTGACATTAGTGTGAATACAAAGGATACTTTAAAAGAAGGTAGACCCTGTTTATTACTATTGTCTGAAGTATCTTCTTTTGGTTGTTGTTTATATCATCTGTCACAGACTGATAGACAAAGTGTCCTAGCAGTCGTATTTTTCCTGTGTGTTTCAGTTGTTTTTCTGTGGTTCTATCAGCATAGTTATCGATGCTGCATTATTTGACATTGCATTATTCAATGCAAAGATCCTCAAAATCAAGATAATAACTCATGTCTGCCAGAAACATCCATTTTCCAAAATGTGCAAAGAAGGCAGCAACTTAGTCACCATTATGAAATGTGGGAAGCCATCCATGACGAGCAGAATCAGACTTGGCTGAGCCACGGGACATGGAAGTCTGACTCCCAGGAGCTGGCCATCATGAGAGTCTGTTCCAGATCGCCTGGGGTAGGTAACTGTGCAGAGTGACTCACCACCTGAGAAAATGCTGATCCTACTGGGACGACCTGCTAAAGCAATGGCTTCCTTAACTCCACCCCATCCTGTTCCTCACAGAAGCAGATCCTCCTGGTCCCCCTTTACCTGTACAACTATAAATAAAGGGAAGTTGGGCTCTTTCATCATTGATAGAAGCCAGATCTTAGCATGGCTCAATCTGTCACGCCCCCTTCAATTTAAAAAGATAGTTGTCTCATGTTTATTTTGTTAAATAAGTTTCTGAGTGATTCAACTACAGACAGTGCATCCCTCCAACAGAAGCACTTTCCCTCTCCCACACTGGATGTGGCAGAAACCCTGCAAGTAGAAAGTAGAGCTTCAAGCCAGTCGAGGTGACACACAGCTGTAATCCCAGTGGCTTGGGAGGTTCAGGCAGAAGGATCATAAGTTCAAAGCCAGTCTCAGCAACTTAGCGAGACCCTGTCTTAAAATAAAATATACAAAGGGCTGAGGATGTGGCTCAGTGGTTAAGCAACCCTGGGTTCAATCTGCAATACCTAAAAAAAAAAAAAGAAAAGAGAAAGTAGGGTCTTCTGAGGGTCTTCTATGGGCTCCCAGGAAGGGTCATTTCCAAAGACTGAGGGAACAGCCCTCCTTCTGGTAGCCTGCTTATTTGCAATGTGACTTTGCAGCTCTTCCCACAGAAAGGTCACTCAGTCTCCTCACCTCATGATTCTGAACTAACCTTGCGAACTGCTTTGGCCAGAAGCATTTAGCAGGTAGGACCCAGCTTTCTTAAGCACACCTGGACTGCTTCCCTGAGACCACCAGGTAGGAAAGTTGGTCTACTACTGGGTGATGATAAGACAGGAGGTGAGTCACCAAGCCTCTGACTCAACACCCAGCACTATTTTCAAACATGTGAGTGAGGTTACCGTGACCCTCCAGCCAGCATGGCTCTCAGAGACATGCAGCTACCTGAGCAAACTGAGGTGCGCCATCAGAAGACCCCCGGAAGGCCGCAGCATCACAAACAGTGGGCACCACGGCGACAAGACACTCAGTTAGGATGGTTGGTTACCAGCAATAGTTGACTGATAGCGTCACACCAGTGCTTACAACTTCATAAAATAGAAATCATTACAATATAACTCAGCAATGAAACACAAAGCAATTCACCAGAACACAAGACATGTGTGTTACAGCAAAGAAGACTCCTTTTAGAAACACTATAGCATTGAAAACAAAGCTACAGTAAAAACACAATGACATCCAAAAGAATTAGAGACTCACCTGAAGAAATCACAGATGTCAGCACAGCCCAGGTTATGAAGAGGACAGCCAGCACTGGTGACCGGTAATAGGAGCTGCGTTTGGGTGTGGTCTGTCCTCCGAGGGTTCGTGTGTTGGGAGCCTGGTCCTCAGTGATGATGTAGGAGGCAATGGGGTCTTTAAGAGGTGGGCCTCGTGGGTAGTCCTTAGGTTGTTGGGGTGATGCCCTCGGAAGGCATTAAGGTAGTGCTCCCTGGACCTCAAGTGAGTCCTGTTGAGAGCTAACTGTCAAACGAGTGAGCCTCAATCCTCTCTGGCGTCCTGTCTGGTGAGGTAATACCCTGCCCGCACATGCACTCCTGCCATTGTGGTGCCGTCAGCCCTGAGACCTTCACCAGAGCCAATCAGAGGCCCAAGCACCTCTAGAGCTATGAGATTAAATAAACCTCTCTTCTTCATAAGATCACCAAGCCTCAGGTATTTTGCTATGATAATGGAAAACAGACTAATACACGTCATGAGCAATGGGTACTTTTCAAAGTTGATGAATAAGAGCTGTTTTAGAAACCAATGTAGAATGCCTGAAAACATTGAAGCACATTCGCACTTCATCTCAAGAGCCTTGCTGTTGAGAATCTACCCATGGAGCAGGGAGAACAGAAGAGGATATATATATAGAGAGAGAGAGAGAAAGACTGTACATATTGTCTCAAGTAAAATGAAATTCCATTTTGTTTAGTCGTATATCAGTCGCCAAAGACTGAATTTCCTGTGTTTTCCTACTTCTAAAAAAACACTAGAGACATTTGTTCTCAAATTGTTTCATTACCAAGTCTGATTATTTATAGAAATATAATTTTATGTAAAATTTACAAAAGCTATTTTAAATAATTGTAGACATTCATAAAACGTGTGATGTAGGAGTTAGCAAAAATCCATAATTAATTCATAATAGTAAATTAGTTCTGAATTTACTGAATTTAAAATGAACTTGCTGAATTTTTTTGTCTTTTCCTTTTAAATTTAAGTCTTTCTGTTCTATTACTATAAAAAAGGGGGTGATTTCCAGAATTTTAGCCAAAAGCATAATCTGTTATCTCATGGAAACAGCTGTTTACATATTTAAATTGAATAATGAGCTTCAGAAATTAAATACAAGTCAGACCCTTGATATTTCACATTTAGGACAAGGAATGATCTAGTACAAAATTCATGTGAAATTCTCATCATGTTTTATTCACAATATTAGCAATCATTAACCAAAGATAAAAAGTCAAATGAAGTAAATATAAACTGTACCCTCTAGTGACTATTAATATCCTTCAACATTTATAGCATTAATTTAAATTCTTTACCATAGACATTTTTGAGTCTTTAAATTGTGGCAAAATACATTTACACAAAATTTACCATCTTAACCATTTCTAAAATCACTCTTCAATTTCTCTCTAATGTCATTGACTTATCAATCTATAATCCTCCCTTGCCCCAAATGAGGGCCCCCATTTCCATTTGCAAAGCTGTATAGGTCATGTATTTTGCAGCTCCAAGAGGATACACATTGATTTAGTTCAAGTATGGTTGGTCCTCACAAAAACTCATGTTGAACCTTGATCCCCAGTCTAATGGTGTTGAAAGGGGTTGAATCTTTAAGAGCTGAGAAGGTCTTAAAGGGGGATTCATGCCTTTCTTGTAGGGATGGGTTCTTGCTCTGACCAGAGTAAGTAGATTCCAGTGCCATGGTCCTGAACTTCCTTAACCATTAGCCAAAACAGAATTCTTTCCTTCATAAGTTATCTAGTCTCAGGTATTCTGTAAAAGCAACAGAAAATGAAATAAGACACATATCATCCAAGGCTGAAGGAGACATCAGAGTGTGTACTGTGGTCTGAATAAGATTGCCTAAAGCATCGTTGGAAACTTATTCCTCAATGCAACATTCACAGAAGAAAGCATTAGTACATTTGAGGATGGATTGATAGAGGCAATGCAGTTTGAAACTAAGGGAGAGAGAAAAAATAAAGACAAGAGAACAGAATATTGCACCAATGTGTGCACAATCAGAATTCCAAACAATAGAGAAAGCAGAAAAAAATTATTCAAATAAATAATGGCTAAAAACTTGCCAAAGCAGTGGTGGTAAACTGAGATCCCAGGGGAGATGTCTGGGCTGTGAGGGAGGAGTTCTGCTGAATGGACTAATGCCAACTACAAATGGGCTTGAGGCTGGGAGTTCCAGCACTTTCCCTCTCATGCATGCTCTCTCAACCTCTGCCTTCTGCCATGGGATAATGGAGCTCACCATACGCAGCCCCTTAATCTTGGACTCCCCAGTCTCCAGAACCAGGAGTCAAAGGAATTGATTTTCTTTATGATTTATCCAGTCTCTGCTCTTCTACTGCAGCCCAGAACAGAAAGCACCACGTAGGTATGAGAAATAAGTCCTAGACTAGCACTCAGAAAGACTGGGTCCTAGCTCAGTTGTATTCCTAGGTTCTATTTACTTATAGAGTTTACAGTATTATTAATCTGCTTACCATTTCATGTCCACTTTTTTGTTTAGCTTTTGTGGATTCAAGTTGCTATATAGTGTCATTTCATTACTCCAATAAAGGTTTGCTTCCACCCAATCTCTGTTTTGTTATAGTCAAATATATTAAATATATGTTATAAACACCAGGATAGAAATAGCACACACAGTGTTTTTCAATGGACTTTTAAGTAATTCGAGAATAGAAATGTGTATTTATGCTTTTTGGATTGTGTAGTCATCAACCAACGCTCTTTGTGTGTGTGTGATTTGAATTACCACACATGATTTCTTGATTTCAGTGTGAATAACTTCTCTAGGATTTCCTGTGAGGTGGTTCTGATAGCAAATTTTTTTTTCTTATTCCTAGAAATGTTTTATTTCATCTTCATTTCTGAAAGATTTTTGCTAAATATTAGATTCATGTTTGAGAGTTCTCTTTAGCACTTTGAATATGTAATCCCACAGCTCTCTGCCTTCCACTATTTCTAGTGGTTAATCCGACATCAGTCTCGCTGGGGTTTCCTTGTGCATGGTGTGTTGCTTTCTCCCACTACTTTCTGAATTTTCTCCTTTCTTCTAGGATTTTTACCATGTGTTCCTAGGTGAGGATCACAGTATGCTTATCCTACCTGGAACTCTTTTACCTTGAATGTGTAGATTGATATTTTTCATCAAATTTGAAAGTTTTCAGCCCCTGTGTCTTTGGATCTTTTTGTGCTCCTCTGTCTGGCACTCCTCTTACACACGGTGGCACAATTCTGAGGCAGTTCTCTTTTCTTCATCCTTTGTTTCTCTCGTTTCAGATTGCATTGTCTCTAGCAATCCATCTTCAAGCTTCTAATGCTTGAAATACTGAATGTGGAAGGTTTCTAATGCTGCATGTTTGTCCTCATAAGCCTGAATAGTTTCTAATTTCAGTTATTGTGCATTTTTGCTCTACAATTACTCTTTGGCTCATTAAAAAAAAAAATCATTTCTATTTTTTGTATTCTCCAGTTGATGACACAAAAGCCTTTTTTTTTCCCCCAAAAAGTTAACTATAATACTGTAAGGCATCTGTCAAATGTTTACTTTGGTCTGAAATCTTACTGCTAGGTACTAAATTTACCATACTGGAAGCAGACCCTGAATATTTTAGTCTGAAAAGTAGTGATATTTTTCCTGAAAAAATGTGTTACCTCTTCTGTGTAATAAATACATATATAGTTGTTATAGCTGAGTAAAATATGTACTTATAAAATCATTGTGAAGTTTTGCTGTCTGTGGTTTAGACAATCTTAGGAATGCTATTGATATGATGTTGACTTTTCCTGTTTTTGCATAATTATACCCCATGTGTGTTATCCATGTCAGTGACAAGATTTGTTCTCCAGCATGTAGAACAGTATTATGAGTAAAACTGGGCCTATTAGTCCAAATTTAATGCAGCATAATTGATAATACCCATACTGATGCTGCCAGCAGTCCATGAGAACCATCTGCTAATTTAAATATTCAATTTACTTGTAAAAATAAGAGCTATCATAGATCTCCCATGAATGAGGCCCATAGCATTGAAATTGATCCAAAAATATATATCCAAACATTGTTGATGGATTGTCTTCTATTCCATTTTACAGGATAAACAGCGGGAACAACAGTTGGACTGCATTTATCTATAATGTGTATAAATACAATCATGAGCTTCTTATTCAAAGGAAACACATGTGCTTATAAGGAGGCAGCTTGGACTTTTGATCAACACTATGAAACTCTGAAGTGGTTTTAAAGGGCCACAAACTCAGAATCACACGAGGCCCTTGCTGGAAGAGACCTTTGGATCCAACTGAGCCAAACCCTTCGTCTGCACGAGGAAACCAATCCCCTGGGCAGTGAAATATCCTTCCTGAATGCCAGAGCTCCTCACACTGTCAGAGAATCACTTTCAACTCTATTTATAACCTGGTTGAATAAAGAGGTTTTAGAAGGAAATGAAAGAAACATACATAAATCACACTTGAAGGCAAAAGGGAAACATTGCTGTATATCTCCACTTGAAAATGAACTGCATCATTACATTGAAAATTCTAAAAGATGGATGAAAATACTTATAAGGGCTCTGTCTTGGGCTGGGGTTGTAGCCCTATGGTAGACCACTTGCCTAACATGTGTAAAGCACTGGTTTTGACCCTCAGCACCACATATAAATAAATACATAAAATAAAGGTATTGTGACCATCTATGACTAAAATATATTTTTAAAAGATCCCTCTCCACAAATTCCCTTCACATTTTTAATTCTTTATGTCAAACAACAGAGATTAGATTGAAGGCTCTTTAATTTCAGAGTGCCAATGATTTTTAAAGTATTTTTGTTGAAGACAGGGATGCCCTCTTTCACCACTTCTATTCGACATAGTCTTTGAATCCCCAGCCAGAGCAATTAGATGAAAGAAAGAAATTAAAGGGATATGAATAGGAAAAGAAGAACTCAAACTAGCCCTATTTGCCAACAACATGATTCTGTATCAGAAGACAGCACCCCCAAAAAACTCCACCAGAAAGCTTCTAGAACTCAGCAAAATAAATGAATTCAGCAAAATAGCAGGATATGAAATTAACATCTATAAATCAACTGTGTTCCTATACACCAATGATAAATCAGCTGAAAAAAAAATTAGGAAACCTATACCATTCACAATGGCCTTGAAAAATAATAACATACTTGGGAATCAACCTAACAAAAGAGGTGAAAGACCTCTACAATGAAAACCACAGAATACTACAGAAAGAAATTGGAGAGGACCTTAGAAAATGGAAAGCCCATTTGTGGATAGACAGAATTAATATCATCAAAACGGCCATGCTACCAAAAGCACTATACAGATTTAATGAAAGTCCTATTAAAATTCCAATGTTGTTTTTCATAGAAATAGAAAAAGCAATCATGAGATTCATTTGGAAAAATAAGAGGCCAAAGCAAAAATCGGCAAAGAAAGTAAAGCAGGAGGCATCACAATAACAGACCTTAAATTATATGACAGACCTATAGTAATAAAAACAGCATGGTATTGGCGCCAAAACAGGCAAGAAGACCAATGGTACAGATAGAAGAAACAGAGACAAACCAACATAAATAGTCATCTCATACTAGACGAAGGCACCGTAAATATACAATGGAGAAAAGATAGCCTTGTCAATAAATGGTGCTTTGAAAACTGGAAATGGATATGTAGCAGAATAAAATTTAACTGCTATCTCTCACCCTACCCAAAACTCAACTCAAAATGGATCAAGGACCTAAGCATTTGACCAGAGACCTTGAACCTACTATAAGAAAATGTAGGCCCAACTTTCCATTGTGTTGACTTAGGAATGGAATTCCTCAACAAGACTCCCAAAGTGCAAGAAGTAAAATCAAGAATCAATTAATAGGATGGTATCAAACTGAAAAGCTTTTTCATAGCAAAGGAAACAATCAAGAATGTGAAGAGACAGCCTACAGCATGGGAGAAAATCCTTGACACCTGCACCTCAAATAGACCATTAACCTTCATGATACATAAAAAATTCAAAAAACTTAACACCAAAAGTACAAATAACCCAATCAGTAAATGGGCAAAGGAAGGAACAGACACTTCACAGAAGATTGATGGATCAACAAATATATGGAAAAAATGTTCAACATCTCTAGCAATTAGAGAAATGCAAATAAAACTACACTGAGATTCCATCTCACTCCAGCCAGAAGAGCAATTATCAAGAATACAAGTAACAATAAATGTTGGCGAGGATGTGGGAAAAAAGGTGCACTCATACATTGCTGGTGGGAATGCAAATTGGTGCAACCACTCTGGAAATCAGTATGGAGAAAACTTGGAATGGAACCATCATTTGACCCAGTTATCCCACTCCTCAGCATATACCCAAAGGATTTAAAATCAGCATACTACAGTGATGCAGCCACATCAAACTATATGCACATGGAATATTACTCAGCCATAAAAGAAGAATAAAATTATGGCATTTGTGGGTAAATGGATGGAGTTGGAGAATATCATGCTAAGTGAAATAAGCCAATCCCAAAAAACCAAAGGTCAAACGTTTTCTCTGATAAGTGGATGCTGATACATAATGGGGGCAGGGGGTGGGAGGTAAGGGAAGAATGGAGGAACTCTGGATTGTGTAGAAGTAAATTAGGGGAGGGGAGAGGGCAGGGGAAGGAAAGATGGTGGAATGAGACAAATATCATTACCCTCTGTAGATGTATGATTGCATGAATGGTGCGACTTTACGTGGCTTACAATCAGAGAAATGAAGAGTTGCACCTCATGTGTACAATGAATCAAAACTCATTCTGCTGTCATGTATAACTATATAGATCAAACAATTAAAAAGAAACCCCCCAAAATTAAAAAATATAAAAACTAAAAATAAATAAAAAGAATAAAAAAAAGTATTCCTGTTGATGTTTTAAAAGATAATTCTAATTCAGTTTTTCTTTATTGTATTAGAACTGAGAAATACAGCCCCCCTAGACAGAGTCCAGTGAGAGTCAAATTGAAGGGACCGCATAATGTCACTGGAGCGACTGTAGACCCAGCTCTCTCTAAATTGGCAACTGACGCAGGTTATCTCTGCATGGATCAAGCCTACATCAGCTAAGCACTTTGGAGAGGAGAAGGCAAGACAGGTTGATTAACCTCTAATACTAGTGCAACTTGCCCTGGCTGTGAGGCATGTTTTTCTCCTTGTGTTCTTGCTTCCTTCCAAGTGCTTCCCAGGAGCACCTTTATGATTACACTTCTACCAATAGTCTCATCTTTAAGGTCGTCTCCACTTCCTGTACAACACTTCTTAAAATTCTTCCAGCCTCTATCCACTATCCAACTCAAAGCCACTTCTCCTTCTTTAGGTATTTTTACAAGCAACATTCTATTTCCCTGGCCAAAATCAATATCAGTCCTATGCAGCTGTAAAATGTTTGCCAAATCTCAAGGATTAAAACAAAAGAGACTCATTATCTGACAATCTGGAGGTCAGAAGTCTGAAATGAAGGGTCAGCAGGAGCACACTCTCTTAAGGCTCTGGGGGAGACTTTGTTCCCTGCCTCTGCCAGTTCTTGCTGGGTGGCTGCAGGTGTGATGTGGGGTTCTTGGCTTGGGGACTCATTGCTGTAATCTCAACCTCCATCTTCACACATCTGTTCTCTGAGTGTCCCTCTCCTTCTTGGGGACACTTGTGATTAGATGAAGGTAAACTTCCAAAGTCAAGATCCTTAATTGAATCCCATCTGCAAAGACCTTCTTTCCTTATAAGATACCATGCCGATCCCAGGGATCAGAGCCCTCTGCCTTGGGAGCCATTGTTCAGCCCACACAGAAACTAAAGAGCCCTGCAAATAAATGCAACGCGTGGTGTGAAAATGAATTCTCTTGCTGCCAGGAACATTATTGGACTAACTGACAAGATTTGAAAAGGATTTGAACATTCAGTGGAATGATGTATCTGTTCCTTTCTTGATCTCAGTGGTTGCGCTGTGAGCATGTAAGAGAATGTTTCCGGTACAACTGAAATACTTACCGGTGCCTGTTCATTAGCTTGAGAACTTGTCAAAAAATTATTCAAACATTGTTTTTACTTCCAACTTTTTTATAAATTCATGATTGTAAGGGGAAAATAAAAAGAATATAATAAAGAGGTAGTTAGAGAAAAAGGAAGGGGAGGGGAGCAGAACTGAGGACCTCCAGAGGAGAAGTGAGTTCAAGTAGGGAGGGAAATTCAGTGAAGAGCCAGAGAACCATTGTCCCAAAGAAGAGCAGGAAGCAAGGTAGAGCCCCATTGTGATCCAGGTTGCACTCTCCTCCCAGGCCAGCTTCCTGACACCCTGGCAATTCCTTCTCGTCTCTTGGTAGGAGATGAGAACATGCTTTGCTACAGTGACCTCAAGGGCACATCCTTGGGCAGATCTGCTTTTAGCCTTCTCTTCCAGTTTTATCCACATAATTAAGAAAGCAAGGGTAATGTATCTCTCAGTAATACAGGCTTTTCTTGAATTTAAGCCTCCAAGCAGCAACAATTGTTCTGATAAGGAAAATAAATTGTAAAATTAGAACACAAATGGCCTGTATTTTAGATTAGCTACTCCCCTTAGAAAACGGAATGCAAATGGTTAACGTGTGCAATATACAGACTACACAGAGGGCAAACTTCCATCTGAAGAGTCCGAAGCCACCCCCACCCCAAAAGACTTGTTTTTGTCCTTTAATAGAAAAAAAGTATAAAACATTATTAGCCATCCACCCCAATTATCTTGAATACCAGTAATGAAAATGATGCCATGTATGCTTAAGCTTTAACGATTGCATCTTAATTATAAAAATGTTTTAATTGCATGACTGTTTAAATAATTATCATGTATGCTGGGCTGTGACCTTTGAGGCCATCTTAGCTTTAATACCCAAATTAATTTGACCTGCATACTGTAGGCTTTACTAGCGTCAGGGCAGCACAGTGGGGCAGACACTGAGAGCTGAGAGCCTCCTGCCGCTGAGAACGTCTCTGGGGAGCAAGGGCACCCCATATTCCCCGTGGCTATCATCATGGAGTGCAGTACTCACCACGTCACAGGGGTCTTCCATCCACTGAAAATTTACCGAATCCCAATTACGTGTCCAACACATTGGTCTCTCTAATGGGGAAAGATAATTGTTATCACATGAGATTTTTATCCAGCGGATGAAGCTGTGCACTTGGTGCTGGTGTGTCTAACTCAGATGCTGTGGCTAAGCTGCAGGATGCACAAATCACAGATAATGGGGAAAGACAGCCGTAGCCTGGGAGGAGGGAGGACTCAAACACCAGGTCAGTTCCCCTTCATCTCTAGGTCACTTTTGAGCATGAATGACAACTGTGCTGCCTTACTCCTGAGGCTTGCTATGACAAAACACCACAGGGAAGAGATTAGTTCTGCAGTCATGGAGAGCAGGAGGGTCCAAGATCAAGGTGTCAGCAGAGTCTGCGTCTCCTTTGACTGCGTCTTCTCTCTGTATCCTCTCCAAGAGAGGGTTGGCTCTCCTCCTTCCAAAGGACACAGATCCCAATGTGACCCACCCTTAGTGGACTTTGCACTTCCCCAGCGGCCACCCCAGTCCAGTCTCCCCAGGAGTACGCCCTAAAAGAAAGGCCACCGGTATGCCAGGGAGTTACATTAGCCCAAGGGTCACTCTTTGGTTTTATAATTAATGACAAACTTTTAAAAAGGGACTTGCAGGTACATGGTAAAACCTAAACTGAAGACCTTAAAGCCGGGAAGGTGACCAGTGTCAAGAGGTGCACTTCCTGGTCGCTCTGGCTCTGCTCCAACTGACCTGCTCTGCTCCCCACCCACCACCTCTGCCTTTGAGGCTCTCTCCTGGCTGTTTGACCCTTGTCTCTTCAGCTCAGTTTAAGGTGGAGTCCCTCCAGTGACAGATGACCAGCATAATGACTGCCTCTTTTACTTTCTGGAAGTGACTTAATCACATGGGCAACTCTCAGCATTTCTGTTTGTGACTGATTTGCGATGTGTGCATTGGACTGCGTCTGGTGGTAGCAGGTCTAGGTCTGGAAACTTAGGAAACGTAAAATAGCATAGTAATGGCCTCAGTGCTTCATTTTCTTCCTTAAGAGGGAAGTGTGGACTCGCTCTGCAATTGGTGGGTCCACGTTGCCTAGCACTGTGTCGGGTACTGTGCAAGATGGAAAGGAGGGGCAGCCCTGTGAGACCTTGGCTTGCACATACGGAAAAAGCAAGGCAGTAGTCACAATTGAATGGAATATAATCAAGTGTCAAAGTACAAAATGCTTTCAATGTCAGCAGTGTTCAGAGAGCAGAGGAAAGCATTGCTCAGAGCTACCAAGGGGTTTGTGTCCAGGAATCAGAGGCCTTGAGAAGCGGAAGCACTGGACTCTAGAGGAAATCCCACCAGCCTAAAACAGAGCATGGAGGAGGGAGTACTATTCTTGGAGGAGAAAGAACAGATACCATCACAACATGGCTAAGCTGTTGGCCAAGACCCCTAGGGACACAGAAGTCTGACTCTGGTCTACTGAGAAGTGCACCACTGAGCACCCATGGATAGGGAGTGGCATGGAATCTTCCCCACGTAAGAACAGCAGCGATGGTGAGGTTGGAAACATTTAAAGACTATGAAGAATAAATGCCAAAGGAGTCGGAGCAATAGGTGGCACCTACCAAGCACTCAAGGACAGCGTCAGCTCTTACAGAACAACTCCAGGGACTCATATGGTGGTAAGGGAGTATGGGAAATAACTCCTACCTAAGGAAAACAGCAAGATCCATTTCAAAAGAATCAGGATGCGCTTTGTGCAGCTGGCTCTGAGCTCTCACACTGTGGTGACTTCCAAGGCTGAGGAGAGAGGACAGTCCTGAGCTTAGCTAGCATCTAGATTGTCCTGCAGGAATGTCCAAATACTTTGAAAAAAGTGTCCTTCACTGCATAACACTTCCAATTTGCAGTTCAGAGGGACTTGAGGAGTGATCCTGAACTGGTCCACTTCTGATTCCATTTCAACATTCTGAACCTATTCCAACATGAGTAATAATGTTTGAATTGCTTCATTGAGAAAATGAGCAAACATGGTTGCTCCAGGTTCAGAATGAGACGAGGGTGCAAATCCGCTGAGTGTGTCGCTCAGCTCTAGGAGCCCTCTTCTATAAAATGGGCTGCAAGCTGCTGAGTCTGCGGTATGAACTTGATGATTAACACGTTCAACACTGGGCCCTACGTTAGTTTTCAAAAACTCTCTTCCATGTCCCTTTCCCTCAGTAAGATGGAAGTTATCTTCTCCAACGAGATTTAACTTTACGCTTTTCAGGATGTAGCCGAAAGTGAACCCATAGCTGGGAGAGTGAAGCGAGAATGTGAAAACAACTCTTTGGAAAACAAAATGTGATGTAAAATTATTCTGCCCTGGAACTCAGGCTGGCGATCTTTCCAGCAAGTGTGTGAGGTGCCCTAGAAACACGGCCTCCAATAAGTGCAGTCTGTACAGCTCTCCCAGGGGACACTGAAGGCCTGTCCGACACTTGACATCAACTTGTGCAGAGTCCATTCAAGCATGAAAATGTCTTCTCTCCTTAGGGAAGGCCAGTTACAGACCACACAGGGCTGAGCAACCATATCCATTTTGACAAAGAGAAACCATGAACTAAAACACTAATGGAAGAGAAAACCGGCTTCTTGAAAAAGCACTTCATGAAATCCAAAGGCACGTGACTGACCAGGAACACCTTCCACCCGCAGAACCACATAACTATGGGAGTGCTTGGGGGCCTAGTCATTCCCCAGTGGTCCGCTCAGAGGAAAAGTCTGTGATATAGGTCTAAAGTAAATGTGTGCAGGAAGATAAAATCCTTGGGGGAAGGAAATATAAACCTCGCTTCTATCTTTTATCCACACCATTAACAGAATAAAATTAACTAATTTCAGTGCAAACTCAGGAATTTTATTTAACCATCAAAAGAAACTTTAATGTCCTATGATAGACTTTACATTAACAGAAAAATTTTAAAAAGACTGAATACAAACTATCTTGACATTAATCAAACTTTTAATGTATCAATTTATTGCATATGTCAGTACAGAAAAATAGAAAGTATATTTTAAAAGAAATTTATTGTAAAAAAACAAATGTAAATGTTTTCTTGCCATGGCTAGCACACAATGTACTATGACATTCAAATTTGAGTTATAAAATTTTATTACTATTTCAAACAAAATATGGTAAATAACAAAAATATGATTTACATTATGAAATTAGGCTTACTTTATCCTGAATGTACTTGACTATGTTGAAAACAACTTGAATTTTCAATATATGCTGTACTGACAAATTGTTATAAATTAGGTTAAACACACACCCATCACGTATGTATATATGGCACTTTTGTAAAAAAGTGTCGCTTATACAGTCTTATTTTTAAACTACATTTTTAAGATACAAAATATAAATGGAGGTATATTTGTGCCATTTGGCAAAACATGTGTTGACTGGAATTAGGATGATTATTTCTTTTGCCATACAAATGGACACATTATTTCTGATTAGCTAAGAGGAGGTGCATACGTGAGAGTAAGAACAAACAGAAGTATTTTTCATTTTCTATCCTATCATTTAAAAAATAGATGTCTGTGCTCTGTCATTTCCAGCTTTACCTGAGTGATATGAAAATACATGAATTTAAGCGATAATCCAAAAGTGACTTATGACTAATTTTTTCTTTCACAGCTTTTCTTCCCCCATAATTTTCAAATATAATAGGAAAAAGGGACAGGGGAATATCAGTGGAGGATTTCAGTATCTCAGTCATGATCAAAATAAAAGTGACTTCTGTGATAGCCTTCTAAAAAGTTCCCCTTACCCCTAACCTCAAGGAGGGGAGGGACTCACTAATGTAAACCACTATTAAGCTGTCTGAGCTTACAAGACAGTTTGTATAAAATCAAATATGGCCTTCAATGTTAATTCCGCCAAACCTATTCCCACCCAAGCCAACTCCTACAAAAGGAATAGTGAGCATCAGAGGGCATAAATTCTCAGCAGTAATTACTGCAACATGATCACTCCAGTGATTTATTACTAGAGCTGCAATGTCTGCAGAATTCAGAAAAGCATTTTAATGAAAATAACAATTTTAGTCAAAAACCTTTTGCAAAAACATAAGGAAGTGACAATGTGAGCTGCCCACTTCGTCATCAGAACTGCTTTGCGTTCAAATGCTGCTGTGCAGTTTCCGGCCCACCCGTCTCTTCAGGCAATTATTCCACTTAGATTTAAGAACCGTTCCACATTTCGTCTTGTTGCTTCAATCCTATTATTATCCCTTCACCTGTCACCAATCATTTCTTTCCTTGGTTTGCAGTATATTTTCAGGATTTGATTAAAACCAGTTTTTGTCCTGATCTTTTTTCTTTGGGTGGGTGGGTTGGGGGGTTAACAGGGTTTGAATCCAAGGGCACTTAACCATTGAGCTCCATCCCCAGCCCTTTTTTAAAAAAAAAAATTATTTATTCATTTTTGAAACAGAGTCTCCCTAAGTTGCTTAATGCCTTGGTAATTACTGAGGCTGGCTTTGAACTTGCAATTCTCCTGCCTCAGTCTCCTGAGCTGCTGGGATTACAGGGCCCTAATAATCTTTAAAATAATGGATTTTTTATTTCGGAATAAGTTTTATCTCACCATATTTAAGATCATTTTAGAATTTCCACGTTTTTAGTAGCTTAATAACTTAAAGTCCATTTATGAATTCTCTAGCTGCTCTTTTTCTTTTTGGTACTGGGGATTGAACTCAGGGGTGCTCCACCACTGAGCCACATGCCCAGCCCTATTTTGTATTTTATTTAGAGACAGGGTCTCACTGAGTTGCTTAGGGCCTCGCTAAGTTGCTGAGGCTGGCTTTGAACTCGCAATCCTCCTGCCTCAACCTCCCAACCTCCCAAGTGCTGGGATTACAGGCGTGTGCTACCACACCCACTTTCTAGCTGCTCTTTTATGAATGAGCCAGAAATTAACACACAAGATGATCTCACTTCCATCCCATCCGAGGTGGGGCCAAAAGGAAGGTGTGACTCATGTACAAGTCACATTTCACTAAGACCAAGTGTTTGGGGTACAAATTAGAAATATTCTCAAATATGATGCCCTGGGCTTCATGAACCCCTAAAAACATGAGCAATGTGTTCCTCCCCTTCCTACCCAAGGAAGTGGTCTCCAATACAGAAGCTGGTACAGAAAGACACCGCACAGTTCCACTACAACCCCTTAAGGCCCCTGCCCTTCACTGGAGAGGCTCTTTAGGAAGAGATGAGGCAAGGGCAGGGATGGCACACGAATGTCATAACATCTGAAGTCCTGGCTTAAAAAACAGCAGGATTATAAATGTGAAGTATCAAAAAAAAAAAAAAAAAAAAAAAAAAAAAAAAAGCAAAATCCACACGCACTGAAGAAACCTCACACTCACACTCATCAGCACGTTTCCAGCAGAGCGGGGCAGTTCCTCACAGTGCAGCAGATGAAACGACTATGTGAATACCTAAGACAGCAGAGTGCCCAGTGTGCTTAAATGTCACAACCGGTGTGCCACAAAAGCCCAGTTCCAAAGACACCACATTCTGTTGTATTATTTTCTCTTTCCAATACATTTCTACTTAGAATAGCCATCGTACAGAGCAGGGTTTACAAGATGAAAAGCAGCCTGCAACAAAATACACCTCTCATAATATGCGCTACCAACTTTCAAATGCAAGACTTCTTATAATTAATAATTTAGAGAAACACATTACTCTTTAGAAATCATATTTGTTATCATTTATTTTTTCTAAATCCTAGCATAAAGTGAATGATAAGAATGCTATTTGGCAAAAATATCTCTAGCCCTAGCTCCATGGAAGATGTTTTAAATTACAGTCAAGATTATTGACTCATTATTTCTCTGCTCTAGCTGCTTGCAGAAAGCAAAATATTCAAAATGTGTTCAAGTTGACATCATAATGCACAGGGTTCAGTTACAACTAACTTTTAAGGACTGCTTGGAACAACCTGGCACAATTCTGTCTCACAGCTTCTGTTTTTAATTAAGGTAAGTCTTGCAAGTTTCATGGGGTTCTTTTCTTAAGGAAGATCTTTTCCTACTTTTCTTTGCATACAGCCATTTACCTGTCACTGGTATCAGGCTGTATCACAGAGCTCTAATTCCTCAGGCCCACCTGCCGTCATGTACAAAATTTAAAAACAAAATTCTCAAAACTGTCTTTTGATGCAGTTCTCTTGGACAGCAACTGGAACATTAAGTCAAGAACATAACTGTTTTTGCTTTTGCTTTATAACTTTTATTTTCAAAAACTCCAATAAATGGTATCTCACCTTTGGTGGGGTTAGGTATATTCTAGGACGTGGGACTTAAATATCCAATATGGAATTATGAAAAATGGTATGTACAATCATGTAATAGGACTTCCTAATTTAATTCTTAAGCAAGTTCTAATCTTCACTATGACTGCTATTAGTGGTTCAGCTTAGACTTACAAAATTGACAGAAGCTAAAATTCTCTTTGCCACCAAAATTACAAATATTAAAAAGTTCAAATATGCACAGAAAGCTGCAGTAAAATTCTAAATTTCTATCTCTACATGCCATGATCCAGACTGTACCTAACAAAAACACGGTACATCTATATTGGAAAACAGGCTCCCATTTATTTGTAAGAAAAAGCTGGATCTCAGCATCCACCAGAGCAAAGGTCAACGGCAACCTGCACATAGGCCTCAATTCCACTTCTTGCCAGAAACAAAATAGAATTTACATAAAAATAGATATAACCCCATAACCATATACACCAGTATATGATCAGTGCTATTTACATTAAAAATGTTGCATTGCATAAGTCAAGGAATAAAATACCATCATGCATTTCATTTTAACTTTTAAGGTGAAAAATGCAGTTATAGAACTAAGTTTTCTTACCATGATTGTCCCGATATTTACTAAAGGAATTACATCCAAAGGTTTCTTGCTCATGTGTCTCCTTTCATTCCCAGTTATTAGCCTAAGTGTGACACTGATTATGTCACTTAAGCAACAAGAAACTTTTGAATAACCTCTATTCTACTGACATACCAAACTAAAGTTATGGATACATAACCGCATTGAAAGTTTTGATGAGCATGTGTGAAATAATCCCAAGAATTACAGTTCTTCAAATGTAAAAAACCATTTGGATCATCATAAAGGAGCACTAAGGTCCTTTCAAAGTTTAATGTCATTCTTCAGACAAGTACAGACGTAACACACTTCTAAGAAAGGAACATTCTTTATCATTCCGCACAAATTAAAATACAATGCATTAATCAAAAAGGGGAGCATCATATAATCGTTACATTGGACGAAGTCTTCGTCATTTCCTCAGGAGAATGACTCTTTATCACTTCTCGGATGAACTGTTCCAGTGCAGTGAAGTAGCCCTGGCACTGCCACGTGTCGTTATGAGTTCCATCTGGGAAAATGGCTAGCCTCTTAGTCCGAGAGGGGGAGAGCTCATAAAGCTGCTTCATCATTACTGGTGGAATCAGTTGGTCGGAGAGTCCAGAGATGAAAAGAGAAGGCATTCTGCACTGAGAGATTTTTCTGTAGGACAAAAATTTATTTTTGTAGCACCATAAAGGAAGGTAACGCATTGGAAAGAATGAAAATAAAGTGCTGGCCATATGTGGTATGCTTAAAAATGTGTTCTCCACCATAATGGCTGAAATCCTATGTGAATTTTCAGAAGCCAAATGAATGGCCACTGCTCCTCCCAAGGAACGGCCAAAAAGAAAAATTTTTGTTTTATCAAGGTCAGGTCTAGTCATCACGTAGTCTAGTACAGCTTCAGAATCTAAATAGAGCCCTTCTTCACTTGCTTCTCCTTCGCTTTTTCCATATCCTCGATAATCAACAAGCAAAAGATTAACTTTGAGGTTAACCAACATAAGCAACGCATTTGGTAACCTGTGACCTATGTTGCCTGCATTCCCATGAAAATAAATTATAGTTGGGGAATAGGGTGAATTGTCTCCAGTGTATCTTATTAATATAAGATTCAGACGTACTCCATCTTTGGTTCTGATGAAAATGTTCTCATGTGGAATACCAGTGGGCATGGGGACGTAAAGGCGTGAAGAGGACGGCTGTTCTGGAAAATAAAGCAATACATCCTGGAATTTATATAGAATACCTGCTATTGATATGAATATTAACAAAAGTAAGATAATGCCTCCATACAGATGAAAAGTCACTATTAAAGGTAAAAGTGAAATACGGCAGAGAGCCCAAGACCAAGAAGCCAAGGCTATTAGCCATCTTTCAATGAAGTTCCACAGCATCCAGGACTTTTCCATTGTAGCTCTCCGTAAGTATCCTAGAGAGAGAGATAAAGAGTATCAACAATCTCCATATGCCTGCTACTCTAAAAGATTTGCGAAGCAATCCACGCAGTATCCTTGGGAACCCATATCACTCTACCCAGAAACTGGCTGCTTTCCCCTTGTCCTGTCCCTTCAACAGTCTCCAATCTAAAGTATCCCTCCAGAGTTTTACTTATAAAATGCAAATATTCACTGAAATTATTCATTTTTTAAAAAGGGCTTATTTACTGCCAAGCACCTTCATTGCTGTGTTTTCATTGATGTGACAGGAAAATGGTTGATGCCATTCCCAATTTTGCATAGAGGAGATGGAGGTTCAAGGACAAAAGTGGATGTGGCCATAGTCCCAGTTCCATAGGCAAAGGATCCAGGAGGCCAAGACGTTCATGGTATGTCAGTGCTAAGCTACGTCTACCCAGGGCAAGCCTTGTTATAGCGGTAGCTACCAGATTCTAACCCAATCAGATCGGCCAACCCAAGCCAATGTAATTTATTTTCAATATCCTTTTTTTTATATTTAAGATTATAACTAAACTAGGGTAAAAAAGAATTAAAATATTTCCTTCTACTTGAAGGATTTTAGTCAACCTTAAAATTAATCAATAGTATTATTGTTGAGAAAAAGTTTAAGAATGTGAATTTAACACTGGACTAAAGGTAAGTTTAAACTTGCTAGTGTTGTGTGAGATGTACAGGACCTCTCAGACAACTCTCACAGAAGCTTCAGGATAAGAGGTCGCCACTGCTCGCTATAACAGACTTGTAAAGCAATAAACTTTGGGGGACAATGTGGAACAAATGCATAGAGATTCTCTGAGAACCAGAGGCAAACCAAAAAAAGGACTTAGGGAGAAAATATTTTAAGAACATTACTGAAGCATATAACAAACATAAGAAATACAAGAAAAACTACTGAAGACACTTTTCTTTGTTACAGAATGGAAGTTTACACACACGATCTTATTAAAACAGCTAAGAACTCAAGGCAGGTTATCAGGTTTCTCAGGTAATATTTATCTACTTAGGCTTGTTAACTGAAACTTTTAAAAACACTAAAACTCCTTTTATGGCTTTTTTTTTTTTTTTTTTTTTTTGGCAGTGCTGAGGATTGAACCCAGGAACTTGTGCTTGCAAGGCAGGCACTCTACCAACTGAGCTAGTCCCCAGCCCTAAATCTCCTTTTATACCTTAACAAAACCACAAAAAGAAATTGTACTTATCTTTAATAAATAATTGTTACTGATTTTAAAATTTCATTGTATGCCATGAGCAATAAAAATGTGGCATTTCAGTACACATAAAATTCTATTTAAAACAAAGAAAGTAAAATCAAGTTAAATTAGATTGATTAAGATGAGTTGACTGGTTTAATTTGATTTTCCCTATTATTTCACTCAACATGAACTTTCATATTTGAATTCTTACTCAAATAAATCTTTTTGAACATAAACCCACAAAAGAGCACTTTTTCTGGATTCAGAGAAGCCAACACTGCCACCCAGTTGCAGGAAGTTTTATTACAAGGGCCACCACCTGCAATCTAGAGAAAATCAAGTGTGGACAGTAAATTTAAAATCCAAAATTAGAAACGTACAAGCAATGCCTGAATGCTGTCAGTAATGAACCTGCCTACAATTAGATTCAAAGGCATAACAGAACCCAAACGATAAGCCCTACTGTGCTGAACTATTTGTTTTATAATCTACCATGATATTTGTCAGTAGTATGGACAGAGCTAATTTATACGACTTATCTGGTCCCTACACCTTCCGATCTAACATTTACTTCATTTTATCTTTTTTAAAGTGTAAGTGATATTTGAATGATTCTGTGTCAAAAAGTTGTACTGGGGATATCTATAAACAAACTTTATACACTGAAATACAATAATTTTAATTTGGCACAGTGCTTTGGATGAAATCGTTTGGGATCTTCTGTGTGTATGTTAGAGTCCCACAATATATGGTAAATAAGATACTATTTGTTTCTTTTAGGCACAGTGGTGCATGCCTGTAATTCCAGCAACTCCTGGAGAGGAGATCTTAAATTCAAGGCCAGCTTCAGTAACTTAGTGAGACCCTGTCTGAAAATAAAAAGGGCTGAGTATGCAGATCAGCAGTAGGGTACCTCTGGGTTCAATACCTGCCCCTGCCCCCTTTTCCCCCAAAAAAAGGTTTAGTAAAAAATGTCAGATTTTTACTGTATTTTTTCAAAGTTAAGCCAAAAATCATTTGTGAATTTATGATAGAGGTCTCAAAAATGAGTGATTCAAATAAAATTTATTTGGTGATATATTAAGTAAAAGCACACTGAAATTACATCAACCTTAAAATCTATAGTGAATAGCTTCCTATTTATCACCTATTTCCAGTCTTAATAGCCTTTTCAAGAGTGAAAAATTTTTAAATGCCTGCATATAAGTTTGATCATAATAAAATGAATAATAAAAGCATTTATTCATCAATGCTATAGCTATGCTACTCTTATTTGCTTTTGTGATGAGCATTTTTGGCTTACTGCCATTGTCTGTTCTGTTCAAATTAATAACATCAGAATTTAGTGAACACTTGTAAAACAAGATTAGAAATATGAAGAACACATTATCTGGATAACCTGGGATGGGGCCGTGGCTTTCAAATCAAAGTTTTAACTAAAGTAGGGTTTCAACGCCACATATATAAAGCTCCAAATACATGGATAAAGCATGTTTTGAAATTTAAAACACATTTATATCTATTTAGTTGAAATCTATACAGTTAAATTTTTCAGCTACCAAATTTTCAAAAGTTGTTTTTTCTAACCTCTTTAATGTCTAATTTCAGCAAATAATACTGACTTTAAATCTTTAGGCCAAGAACTGTTTCTCTGTTCACTACTGTATCCCTAAATGGCTACAAATACTCATGAATAATCTCATAATGTATCTGAACTATTAGGTTTCCAAGAAATGTAGTAATATTCTAAGCCATGGGTATACATCTTTAAGACTGGATTCAGAAACAAAGGGCACATTTGGTTTGGTCTTTTACTGGTTAGGAATAAGAAATTTGGGGATTTTCCACAATAAGTTCCCGGAAGGTCACTCCAAGTGACTGTGAATGAACACCCAACCTTACAGTGGGCTACTGCACCATGGAGGCGGCTCAGCAGCACCCACTCCTTGAGTGATGTGATGAAGGCCAGCTCTGAGGCGGCTGGTGGAAGCCTGTCCTCTTTAACACGCTGCCATCGCAGATGGGTCCGACCCACAGGCTGCATGGTTTTCCTCTCCCAATTTTTGTCAATAATTCCTCCTCCCTGCTCTGAATTGTACTTCTACCTAAAAGATGCTATTAGAGGAACTGCAACAAGCACACTTACTATCAGGAAGGATTTTTTACTTACTAAATTAGCTGAAGCCATGGCAAATCACAATGACCAGGAGCCATGTGCTAAGACACAACAGTCCTTCATACAGACCCAGCTGTTCTGCTGTCTTGGAAATGAACACGACTCACAGGTGCCGCAGCCAGCACTGTGCGGGCTTTCTGTTTATTTTGTTAATAAATTATAGTGAAGGGTTAACAAAACCTTCCTCCTTTTCCATATAAAAATCAACCTTCAGTTAACCCTCTGGCAGTTTCCCTGGAAACCTAATAAAGGTGAGATATCAGCTGTGTTTCTAAGCAACATTGTGGTTTTAGAAAAATAAAGACTCCTACTGGTGAGCTACATCTGGATTATGAAGACAGAGTCCCCCACCACACATGGGGGCCAGTGGGAAGCTCAAGCAGAGGCTTCTCTGAAGGGAACATGATCTTTAATTGCCTCATCCTCTGCTGAGTCCTGGATACAAGACCATGTGTCACACAGGACACTCTTTCCTGAGAAGCATGAAGCAGCTAACCAAAATGGATCCACACTCATCAGGTGTCATTGTGCCACAAGACCTGAGGGAACACCTGGGAAACACACATTTGCTGCTGGTTGGTGTGCGGGGTGTCTAGCCCTTATCTTTCAACAAGCAGAGGCTGATCCTCACTACAGTATTTGGATTTTGTAGGTCGAGTGTCCAGCTGATCCTAAGACCTGGTCATGCAGGAAGAATGAGGTAATTAGTTGTCCCTTAGAGTATATCCTGTGTGGCAAAACTTTTATGAAATGTGTCATTGGAAGAGATTACGTGACAGGCTGTTGCATGCTAAAATGTACTTGCTAGTGACACCTTAGCCTCATACACAATCAAAAGAAATAATGAGTTTAATATACGCAAAGTTGAATTAAAGTTTTTACCGAGTAGAAGGGCTGCTCATCAGGAAGAAACATCAGACCTGTTCTACAAAAACCACGTGACACAGTCGCCGATCACCTCTCCTCTTCCACCCTCTGCATCACAGTGTAAGTTTAACCTTACCCCTGCACCTTGAACAAACAGTGGACCTATCCCATTTCTCAATCCTGCCTTTGCCCTGTTATCAGACCTTATCTCACATGTCAAACATCTCTAAGATCCATCAGTATGTGGTTTTAACAACTCCCAGTTAACTCCTTCACCACTTGCTGGAGAACCCAAAGAGCAAGCTCTTCCTGTGAATCTCACAGAGTGTACCCTGCTTGCTACCATATGCAAGGATGTTTCTCTACCCACAGGGTAAGACGCCCCCTCCCAGTGGTGATGGCTGCAGACTCCTCCTTCAGCACCAACATGCTCGCACTCCTGCAACTCTAGCCTATCCCCCTATGCAGGTATTTTCCAAGGTCTCCCTCCTGTCCTGCAGGTCCTTTATGTTACTGTTTGGATCTGGACTGTACCCCAAAGTATTATATGTTCAAGGCCTGGTTGTGAAATTGCTGTGTTATAGGGAAGTAGTGGGACCTTTAGAAGGTGGGGACAACTGGAAGGAAGCAAGTTTACTGGGAGGTGGCCCAGAAGGGGACACTGGGACCTGACCCTCCTCTCACACTCACCATCAGGTGAGCAGTCTCCTGCACCATGTGCCTGTGCCATTACATACCACCTGCCCCTCCACAGGTCCCAAGCGATGGGGACAAGCAACCTCTTGAACTATGAACCAAACAAATCTTTAAGGTTATTTTGCAATGGGTAAAGAAGGCTGACTAATGCACTCGACTTTTTCAGTGATTTCAATGATCACACCTGTGTTTGAGTTGATCCCAGTCTATGCCTACTCTTCATCTGCAATCTCAATTTATCTACTCCTCAAGTATCTGATGCTTCATTAACATCTCAAACTTCGCCAAACAACTCCTTTTCCCAGTCGGAGTTCTGCATGCATTACAATAATTATGAACAAAAAAGTGTACAAGCAAATATAATTTTTTAAAGCAGATTTCATTTTGAGAGTCAAGAGATAATATATAGACTAAAAATTATGTGTGTCAAAAACTCACTACTTATGTATTACAGAAGCAAAAATAAGTATTTTATTATTATATTTAAATGAAAAAACCCATAGAAATAATTTTTGTGCTTTCTAAATGATGTGATTTGAGGTATCGTACTATTTAGCACCTCAAAAAAAATCTACTGAGGCATAACTAATCTTTATTATAATATATAGGCAAATAGATATGGTTCTGATTATTTTCCCTTTAAAAGAATAGTTTTGAAGTACCGAACTTCAAGTATGAGTGACACCCTATGTACTATGCAGGAACTCTGATCATCATGTTTCTTACAGAGGTGGTGATGGTCCCCTTGTGAATTTCATGGTCCTGATTAACTTGGTATGGTCAACTGCAGTGCTCTGTATGCTTCCTGTCTTCAAAGTCAAGTGTGTTATGGGTATACAGTAACCCATTTAAGACTATAAATAAAAACAAATTAAGCTATCACCATGTGGCCAGCAATGCTAGATGAATAACAAGTCAACTGATAAGTAATGGTCATGGTCATCTGACCTTCAGTGATAATCTCCTGTGCTCCTTCATTCATGTTCTTAAGGATCAAAAATGGCTCTATTTGTAAGAAAAAATATTTACGTAACAATTCTATAAACTGGTGCTTAACAAAAATAAAGCTGAAAACTGAATGTACAACTAACCCTAAGGATCTGAGTACTCAGAATACCACTGCATGCCCCCAGGGGAGCTGTCAAACCCAGTCTGGACCACGGGAGAACCCTATTGGTGGTTTCCCTGCCTCTTCCCAAAGCGATGGTCATCAGATTCCAATACACCTTACTACAGTATGTAAAGATAAAAGATAATGCCACAAATTACACATGCAAATACCTGCTATGTGGATCAGGGTATGTGGAGACCGTAGGGTGTTTAAATGATAAATGTACTACAGTGCATGTAGCTCAGGATCTGCCAAGTAATTCTCAAGCAACTCCTGAGGCCCTTAGGAGACATACATATAAACAAAACTGTACATGTCTAACACAGGTTCACTGAGTTACAGAGGAGACAAAGAAAATCAAAGAAAGATCACAACTGTCCTGAAAACAGCATAAGAAAATGAAAACCTTAGGTGTCCTTCATAATATAATCTACCTGGATTTCAACAAGTTTGTTTACTTACAGAAACCAAGTGAAAACTTAAGCAAACTTTTTAAGAAGAGGACAAAGCATAACTTCAGGGGTCAGAATCTCTCTTAACTCTATCAAGCAGCTATCTGTGTCACTTATTTTTAGTCACTTAGCACAATTATTCACAGGAACCAGTAGTATTTAGAATAAGCTAAATAAAGATTTGGAAAAGAGTCAGAGGACATTAGAGCAATTGAACTTGGTGAACTTTAAGGTTCCTATTAAATGTGAAATCCTTCTATGCCAATGCTTCTCAAAAGGTCACTGCAGACCCCTGGATGTCCTCAAGACATGTTGCTGGGCCTCATAAGTTCAGAATTAAACTCATGATAACACTAGGATGTCATTTACCTAGTCACTGATTGACACTTCCACTAACAGCGTACAAACAATGATGAATAATATTGCCAATGCCTTGGCAAGAATCAACGCAGTGGTGCTAACACGTAGGGGTGATTATCTTTATCACCCTAAGCTCACAGGAAAGGAGAGGAAGCTCATTTCACTGAAGAATGGCGATGAGGAAGTAATAAGTTACCAATTTATTTGTAACTCAACCAATGAGCATATAGCTCTTCAACATGCTGGGTGATGTGTGACAAAATGGGAGGCACACATAGAGTACCTCTGCTGTGTACTGAGGCACATTTGAACATTAAGCTGGATTGGCTACTGTTTATTAGGTGACATTTTCATTTGGAAACAACTGACAAATTGATTATTCAGACTTAGGTGTTTCCAAGTTCTGGAAACTGAAGCATGTTGCCAATTGTTCCCCAACACTTCCTTACTTTTCTAATGCCACTGTGGTGGTGGCATTGACAAATGTGAATTCTGAAAATCTACCAAACATGCCTGCACTTGGAAGAATCTGCATCACTCAACAAACTGATATATTCTAAATGGCCAATAAGGTCACAGATTTAGACAGGAGTAAAACATTCGTTATAAGATAAGCCAATAGATTTTAACACATCAGAACAGACTTCTCTGATGCAGGTTTCAGAAGCCACTGTGCAGCTGACCTTTAAGAACCCAATTCCTGTGAGTACTGGAGTAGCACCAAAGAACATCCATGATTCTCTAACAATTACAATATAGCTCTGTCCAGAACCACAACCTTGCGAGAGCCTGATTTTGGCCATGTTTCACTGAAGGAGCCTGAATGCAGAAACATGAGGATCTTTCTGTCTTCTATTAAGCAGACATGAAAAATTATTTTAGAGAATGGGAAACAATGCCATAGTCCTATTTTTTGTCATTACAGTTGTTTCACAAGTAATGTTATTTATGTTAATATGTAATAGATTTACAAATTCCCTGTTGTAATTTCTAACGCAATAAGCATCTCTATAACCCACATATAGAAAAATTCCTCTGGGACCTTCACTAAGTTTTTAAAATATAAAGGGGTCCTGAAACCAAAGGTTTGAGATCTGTATTATCCATTCTAACTGCTTAACTCTATTGCCTTTCCCCCAGAAACTTGCCTCCTTCAAATTATGAATGAAACCACATATTTATTTAAATTCTTTGTGCATGATATTATAAATTATAAATTTATTTAAAGTTCTTCACCTGGTAATGTTTTAATAAAAATTAAAGACCAACAAGATTTCTTTTGTCATTGCCTTAATAACTAGAAGAGTAAAAGGGATATCTCTACTATTCTATTGGCTAAAAATTTTTTTAAGATAGTTATATTTTAATGAAGGTCAGAACAATAAAAATTATTCAAATTATGTTTTAATTGCAAAAGTGCAAAATGTATTGCAAATAGATTTGCTGATTCTACTAATAGCAAAAAAACTCTGAAAGCTACAAATGTTTTATCTATATGTGAATTATGTATGAATTCTTCAAAAGCAATTTCGCTAATGACTAAACAATTATAAAAAATCCTAATTCACAAATGTACTATTACTTTTTTAAGGTCTTTAAGTTGGTCTTAAAATAGATAATATTACAAGTTTGTATAAAAATAAAAACTGTTTACACATAAAAAGTACACATGTACAGTGACAAAGCTACCTGCAGGTTCAAGTGAAAAATGCACAGAGGAGAAAGTAAGTTCGTGGGTCACTGTGCCATCCACATCAAAGGAGAATGAGGACCTCACGGAGCTCATTAATGACTGTAGGGCAATTCACAGCTTCCAATCACAACTACATGGCAAGAAATCCAGAACTGATTCAGCATTCTTACATCAATGTATCTCCTTTCCTGATAATCACTGGAAAGTTAAGAAGCCGTGCCAGCAGCACAGCTGAAATGGAAACACAAATAGCTGCTATCAGGGTCTTGGAGACACCATAGAATGAATTATCTATTTCCCTAATGGTTACCCACATGCCATCAATAATGAAAAACGTGTTTCTTAATAGTCCCGTGGGACAAATGAACAGTAACTGTCTATGGAGGTGGTGGAGGTCAACTGAGTGCCTGAGAGAGCATTATGTACCTCAGGAGCAGATATGTCAAAAGTTGTACGAGGCAGCAACTTAGTAACATTTTGTGCTTTCTTTCTTCTTGAAACATGAAAAAAAAAAAAAACTTGGCAAATACGGTCATCTTTGACAAAAACTAAAATGTCAGATTACTGTTACTAAGCAAAGTGATCATAATCTGCTCTGAGATTACAATATCTGCAAGTAGGAAAATGGTAAGCAATAAGAACACCACAAGCCTCTAAATGTAAATACAGATGTTAGAAGTTAGACTGATAATGAAATTCAGGAGTCTGCAACCTATAAATGAGTAATGTTTTAAAATTTAACGTATGAACTAGATGGATAAACCTTGGAATTTATTATTTCATATGAAACCAATGCTACAGAAAAAGTTGGAATCTCAGGCTAGTTTGTACATGCATGAAGTTCACATCCTGGAAATCCTATACCATTGCATGGGATTTCAGTAGGATGTACTATTTTAGGAGTTAAGACCTATGTAAAACAATAACATAAAATGTAATAACATAGTATGAGGTCTGTCATTTGAAGAAAAAAGCTTCATTAAAAGAATTAGAAGAACTAGAACCTTTTTTTTTAAAATCTACTCCAAAAAGGGCTATTTACAGGCCTCTAAATTTCTTAAGGCAACTAACAAGAATTAGAACTTGAAACCTGAGTAATGATTAAATGAGTTTTAAATTCATGGAAACAAACAGAAAAAAAGTCTCTTGAGGTAAGTGACAAGAGAGGTACAACCAAAGAAAAATGTTCGGCTAACAGTTTCCTGCACCTACACGAAGTCATACTATTGGCCCAGGACCACTCAGTAAATCCTCATACTCAAGAGAGCAAGGGGACTACAGCATGCCTGGGAGGAGAGCTGTGAGCCCAGATCTCCCTGAAGACACACGGTGCAGAAGCTGGCTTGCCCTATGGTTCCACACCAACTATCAGGGGAGGGAGTGTGTGCAGTGGAAGGGGTGGGTGTTTTGGGGTGTGGTCTGTCAATAACTAGGTAGCTTTTGCCAACTCGGCCTGAATATGTATTTCCTTGTATGTAAAAGAAAGACCAAACATTTAATTGAAATACTGATGAGATCAAATACAGTAGTGTTAATAAATGCAGCTACTTCTATGAGACAAATTTAAATCACTTTATTACCTACTGGAGCAGAGTAAGTGAAAGTAAGTATAACTAGGAGTACTATCAGATTTGGATTAAACAATGTAAATGACTCGCTGAAGACTACCTGTGCACAGAAAAGAAGGCAATGCCGCATTTTTCTGTCAAAATCAGCTTAGGTGGTCGATTTTTTAGATTTCCTTGGGCTCCCATGCGTATATTCTCCACTCCGCAGTTGGTGCAAACTTACGTGGTGGAACTTGACATATTATAATTAACCTGCTCACACAGGCTGTGAGTACCTTGCTGACAGCGACTTCATCCTGCTCAACTCAGTATTTTCAGTACACAGCAATGTCTGTCACAGTAAGCCTCTACTGACAATTACTGACCGGTTGGTCTGCTAAGTAGAATAATACGACGTAATATTACAGGCAATCTTGAGTTCTTATGTAGTGGAATGAAATTCAGTACTTTAGCCAAAAACATGTAATCAATTTAAGCATGCACGAAAATAAGTATTAATCCAAGTCCAAAGAGAGGAGGATCGATGAAAACCAAACATGGAAACTTCGATCCCGCACTCGCCTCTCTTGGGTCACTACTACTTGGTAAGCACAGCTGAAAGAGCAGCTGAAGGCAGGACTTATTTCCGGTTGTTACCTTGGCCGATCACACTAGTAATGCACGGTGCTTAGGGTGTGCGACGACAGACATTTACAGCAAAAGTGGCTTCCCCCGTCTGGGCTGCTCCCAGGCTTTCTTAGAAGCCCCAGAACTTCTTGCAGCTGCACTGGCGGGCGGACTGGTCGCCGACGCGGGGGAGCACACCTGCGCCCTGCAACCCGGCAGCGCTGGGCTAGCTCTCTGCGCTCGGCACGGGCGGGCGCCGGGCGGGCGAGTGCGGGTCCGGCGTGCGCACGTCCCGGCCCTGAGCGGACGGCAGGGGCCTGCGCCGCCCGCGCTGCGGTCCCGCTGCACTTACTCAGGCTTGCTGGCAGGTTGCGAGGTCGGCCGCGGGCACGAAACCGAGCGCCGCGCAGCAGCGTCGCCCCGCGCCTCTTCCGTCGCTCCTCATCGTCCTCCTCCAGCCGAGAGGCCGCCGCCGTCGCCACGGTCTAGCCAGGTGCTCCAGCGGCGCGGCTCTCGGCGGCTCCACTTCCGGCCCGCGCTCGGGTGTCGCCGGCAAATGTCCCCGCCGGCTTCCACATAACCTGCTCTCCGTCGTCCGCCCGGGTGGGAACCGGACCGCCCTCCCGCGCATGCGCAGAAACCGCGGACCGAGAGGCGCGCGACGGTGGCCGACAGGGGCAAGATACCACAGCACCGCCTCCCAGCGTAGCTGTATGGCTAGCTCTTCCAGCAAGGCCCCTCCGACCTTGACCTTGGAACGCAACCAGGTCGCCCTGGAGACACAGTCTTTACAAATAAATTTTTGTCTGCCCAGGAGGTTGTTAGGGTCCTTAGTGAGCTCCATAATTTAAAGCACTTCTCTTTCCCCCTTCTTACCTCCATGAGGCTGGGCCTGCAAGGCAGATGCAGGCCCGAATCTTGTACGGTTTGGAGGGCTCTTTAAAGAAAAAAAGTGGATTCATTTTTTTCAAGTTTTACAAAAGCACAAGCCCGCAGGAAAGTGGTAGGGCGCCTGGGTCATTGCTTCAAGTGGACCAGCATTGCACAATGCAGGGAGTTTGTTCAGGGATGCCTGCCTGACTTCCCCCAGGGCCATTCCCAATTCTGTATACTCGATTTCATATACGCAGAAGAAATCTCCTAAGTTATTGTTTTGTTATGGAGCTGTGGCCTTCCAAGAAACTGAGGCAACACAAAGATTGCCCCTGACCCCCCAACTCTGATTCTTGTCACCAAATTAGAAAGATTTCAGACGTGTCGCCCAGAGTAACAGGAATGGGGAAGGTGACACTCAAGGGGGATAGTGGGTCCTCTCAGAGGTGAGAGGGACACCTTGCCTGTCCTGCACTCCACTTTTGGGGATCCTAGAGAAGTTTCCAGAGAGCCCCACTTAAGTCCACCTCTTGACTTTTTGACTGATGTCAGGGTGGCATCAGACTTTCCAGTCCCTACTGTCATAGCAATGCTAAGTCACCTTGGCTCATGCTGGCCAACCAGCTCTAACTGAATTCTTTTTTTGGGGGGGTGGGGGGGGCAGGGGGCTAGTGGGGATTGAACTCAGGGGACTTGAGCACTGAGCTACATCCCCAACCTTATTTTGTATTTTATTTAGAGACAGAGTCTCACTGAGTTGCTTAGGGCCTTGCTTTTGCTGAGGCTAGCTTTGAACTCGGGATTCTCCTGCCTCAGCCTCCCAAGCCACTGGGATTACAGACATGTACCACCATGTGTGGCTCTAATTGGATTCTTAACCATGCATTCCTACAGATTTTAGGTTAGGAGGAATTACCCTTATCTCCCAGGGTTTCAGAATCTGGTCACAAGCCTTCTTGTGTAAGACTTCTTGATGGATTCCTCCCATCAACATTATCTTGGGCCTGTATTTCTCCCTCAGTTAACAGGTTGTTTGCTGAGGAATGTGATATATCTTGTCTAATTAGGCCAGGCAAGGCTGCAGATGAATTGCTTCTTGAAAAGAAAGTATGTAGGGGTCAGCACTGTGGGCCCATTTTATAGGATCATTCTCTTGACCTCATGTTCCCACAATGCTCATCTGTTTGTCCCCTAACAGTGTGGCTGGTTTTAACAAATGGATCTTTCTACTAGATGGAGAGCTCCAAGCAAGCCCTAAAGTACATCACTTACGTAAATTAACAGTCACAGCAGCTCTGAAAGACACTGTGAGAAACATGCTCTCTTGTCCAAAACCAAAGAATGGACTAACAGGGAAGGAAAAAGTGAAACTTTAATGATGGTCTTGCAAGATCAGGATGGTCAGAGACACACAGATTGCACATTACCAGCATTTGATCCCCTAGGATGGAAGATCCCATCCCTGGTTCCTTATTGGTTGAGTACTATGGGGTGTCATCTCTGTTTGTCTCCTATTGGGTTATTAAAAGACTTCTACCTTTAATTGTCCCCATCTCCCTTTGTTCTCTTGTGGCCCAAAGTCTCCTTGGATTGGCATCATTTGGCACACTTATCTCTGTTGGTCAAGTCAGCCTCTTCCTTCTCACCTCCAGTTGGTCAAGGGACTGCATTTGTACACTCCAGTGTAACTGCTTTTAACTTATTATTCTGCTCTCCTTTGCAGCTGCCTGTTCTACATTCCAAGTCATGTATACTCGATTTCATATACACAGAAGAAATCTCCTAAGTTATTGTTTTGTTATGGAGCTGTGGCCTTCCAAGAAAGGAAGTTTTACATTAAAGTTTAAATCCTGTATTCTGAAAATGGACCCTGAACTTGTATTTCTCACAATGCTTTGTGGAAAAACCTTGGTTCTCTTTGAACAAAGCAGCAAAAATCACAACAAAATTGGGGACTGGGCTTAGAATCAATTCTGAGTTTGTCTAGTTTGGTAATTGATAGTTCTCTTATCAGTAATACAAATCCCAGTGTCTGAAATTGTAGGAACTCAGTAGATATTGAACAAGACAAAAATGTACACAGACAAGTGCCCTTGCATATGACCAACAAATGGAACCTCTTCTAACTAACATATGACCAACAAATGGAACCTCTTAACATTGCTGGGAGTTCCTCCAAAGTATATTGATATTTAAGTTGAATAGTAGGGTGGGCGAATTATTGACAGAACAGTATCATGTGGCTTTACAACATCACAGATGATTTCCGACAAATATCTAGCAAATTCCAGTGAATTAAACATACAAAGGAAGTAACTAAGTGTTGCTGGCATGGAAGGAGCCATGATCCAGGTCCACTTCAAACTAGCACTGTGAACTAAGTTAAGTGACAGTTTTGTAAAATGAGGTTTTGTACATTAGATAACCCCTGATGGTAGTTCATAGCTCTGAAATGTTTTATCAGAACTCACTGCAGCAAAATCTCACTTTGATTTTAAAGCAACATTATTTTATCCTAAAAAGAAATAATTCTAAGGGTTGTATTCCCCCACCCATTATGAATAATTTCTCAATTCTCCAAGGTGTAAGAGGACAGATGACAGTGTAAAGCAGCAGTTCCTGCAATGTAAGGACTGGGTTTGTTTTTATCCCTCAATCCTAGACGCCTAGCACAATTACTATTATAGCAGGTGCTTAATAATGCTTTATCAAATGATTGTTTTTAATCCTTGAACTGATATGATCAGTAGCCCATTGAGCTGTTTATTTATGTATTATAAATTATGTATTTTTATGAACTGTGTATTAATTCTGTAGTAAGCGACAAGAACTCAGATCATAGTTGCACACAGCATGAAAATGAGTCTGAGGTAATTTTGCAAAACCTACTTTTCTATCTAAATGAACCAGATGTTTTGGAAAGGAGAATGGGTTCTTTTGGAAGCTTTCACAATTGACCAGCGAAATGAGTGTCGTTACCACCATTCTCCACACAGGGCAAGAATTCTGAGAGCATCCCTTGCTGAGGTGAAAGGAGGAGGGCTGAGGCCCCCAATAACAAGCCAGGGCACAAAGTGAACTCAGGCTTCGCTCAACACGGAGTCCACAAGTTGTGGGAGGTCAACCAATTGCAAAGACCACCGTCTAGCTGCGTGTTCACAGTCACAAGCATGGATAATCACCCTCTTAAAGGAGTCCTGCCTCCGCAGACCCAGCTGGGGCATGTTCCGCGCCACTGCGCCCGCGCGCGCCGTCCCGCGACGTCACGGCCGGCCGGCCCTCGGTTCTGCATTGCGCCTGCGCGGAGCTCCCCTGGCGGAGCCATCCTTGTGGGCGGGGTTTCCGGTCTAGTGGGGGCGCCGGGCGCGGACGTATGGTGGGAGGTCGTCCGGCGCAGGTGAGGCGTGCGTGGCGGTGGGCGCGGTTCTGTCTGGCTGTGGGTGGAGCGGCCCCGCGGAGGAGGCTGTCGGGCGATGTGGTGCGGTGCGCGCTCCCCTCCTTGGTGCGTGGGACCGGCGCTGCGCCGCGCTCGCACCCGGCTCCTCGGGCGCTGGGGAGCTGCCCGCGCCGGCGGCTGGACCTCGGCGTGCGCCTCGGCCGGCCTGCGTCCGCGCTGGCGCCCGGGTCCCCGGGTCCCCCGCTCTGGGGCTCGGGCTGGAGAGGCGGTGCGGGTGGGGCTGCCGCCGAGAGGCGTCGGCTCGGAGGGAGTCACCCCCTTGAATCTCTGCGCTCGGGCTTCACGAACCTGGGGGACCCCGAGCCCTGGGGCCGTTGGGTGCCGCTGGTTTCTTCCCGTTTCTTCCGGTGTCGCTGAGTGCAAGGAAGGAAGGTTCGCTACTGTGAGCCTCGGCCTCCCAGGGCGGCAGCTGGTCCAGGGTTGCACTCGGGAGCTTCCGCTGTACTGTCACTTTCTCTTTCTGCCATAAAAGAGCGCTTAAACATCTTCCATAATCACAAAATAAACGCGCCTCTGGGTTTTGATGTGGCACTTCGCAGCAGCCGAATGGAGTCGGTGTGTGTTAATTACTGCTTTCAGTCTCTTGAAAGCTTTGCTTTATTGCTGTCAAAAAGTGAAACACTCTCCATCTCCCCACCCATTCTTATTTGCTTATTATTTGTGGGTCAGTAAGCATTAAAGTATTAGCACTTTCAAGGATTTTCTAACACCAGGTATTGTGTTAAGCACCTTATATAGATAGATAATCTGATTTCATCCCTCTCCTAATTTTCAGAAGATGTTTATTTTTTTTAACGCCGTTGTGCTCTTAAGGAAACTGAAACTTCCAAAAACTGCCCCATATCCCACAGCTGTTCAATACTAGGGAGTCCACGTTTGGATATTTGTTAGACTGTGGACCTGAGCATAGCACTAAAGCTCTTATGTCTCATTGCGAATGGAAAGCATCAGCTTAAAACCTCAGAGTCCAAAAAGTAAGATTAGAGAGCATGTAAAAGGCAAATATTTGACTTTTTCTGCAGTTGCAATGAGCAAAAATTTTTGTCTATTATTTTTAGAGTAATTTTGTAATCTTGTTACCTGTGCATATAGTCATTTAAAGATATATGTGTATTCACACCATTACCTAAATTTCATCATTTTTGTAAAGTAATTTAAGTCTTTGCCTGTAATTTGTTGAGTGAAACTTTGACTTTGAAAACACATAACATTTACAGACAGATCTATAGAAACTACATACCAATGTTTGGACATTCAGAGAAGTATTTCTTAATAAAGCTAATTTTATATATATTATACATAAATTACAGATGCAGCATATGTGCCATAATGCATCCACTTGAGAGAACCAGGTGGTGCAGTTATGCAAACTCGAGTAAGAAAGGGAAGGCAGTTACTGTGATCAAAGCTAAGTCTGAGGAAAGTGGTCTCTCTGCGGTTCATCTCTTGATCTAACCTGCTCAGTAGAAGCTGGGTTTGCATTGTCAAAAGTCATACTGAGAGGGGCAGGCTTTTCTCTTAGGCTTCCAAAGGCAGCTGTGAACCATTGCCAGTGCAGTCAGAACCAGGCTGTACCCCACCAGTGGTGTTGGTGTGTATGCATGTGACCAGCAGGACTTTCCCTGTATGCTTTTTCAGGAACCAACTGTAGATGTTTAATAAGTCATGAGCAAACAAAGCTACTATGGGTCTGCCACTGGTAGCTGAAATTACACCATGGTTTCTGGCCTGTAGAGATTGTGTGTCTTTCTCTTTTGTGTGCTGGAGTGGGGAGTCCCATGGCATTTACTCTATAGTAGATCTCCTTACTTCTGGAAAAGCTTCTGTGATTCCACTGCATGCTGGTGTGCCAGGAGGGGCCTGAGACTGCAAGACAAGCTGTGGTTTATGTTCCTAGAGCATGCATTCCTCTTGAAGTCTCTTTTGGAAAAAATAGCTTATATAAATATTACATAGTTTAAGCCTTAATTAAAATGGCTCTGATGTATTACAGATTCTAGTAGAACTGACATATTTAAAACCTCAAAGAAATTTTACATGTTTGGTAACCGTTTTAGGAAATGTTCTAGATCCTAACCCAACAAAGGATCCATTATTCTCCAATTTTAGAAGACTTCAGTGAAAAAAAATTATCTCAAGATGTTTTGCTTTTGTTGTGTTAAAGCACTTAACCTTTTTTTAAATAGTTCTACCTACACCCTTTTTTCTTCATAGAATGTAAACTCTTTTACAGAAGAAATGTAGTGTATCTGCCCTAGGGTAGTGCCTGGCTCAGGTGTGGTCACTGAGTACTTGGGTATAACTGGCATAGGGCATGAGCCAAAGGGGTGTGCTAACAACTGTATTTATAAATCTGCAAGTAACTTTGATGAAATGGATAAAGTGAGGAACTTATGGGGAGAGAATTCTGAGTTAGGTTTTGAGTGCTGGAGTGATTTGGCATAGCTAGCAGGGAAGAAGTGAAAGTAGAAATGAGTTAGTTTTGTCAAAGACCTTATCTATGATTAGGATTTCAAACTTTCCTAGGAAGTCAAATTTTAGTTCAGTGAATGAGTTGTTTGAGAACATCTGTTTTAGGCAGCGTGTTTTGATGCTATGTGTAGTCTGAAGAAAAAGACACATGCAAAGGCAGACCTTACTTCATGAGCCTAGAAATGAGGGGTATTGTTCCTGATTTTGTTTTTCTGTCTTCATTATTAGCAGTATTCTTTTGCATTGTGTGCCAAATAAGCAGCAATTAAAAAATTAATTCAATGAATGTTGGTGTTTAGGGAGAACAATAATTAAAATTATTTTTCAGTGTTGTAATTATAGGAAGTGGAGATAGTGATACTGTTGATAACATACAAATTAGATTTAAGTAAGATAGTTATTAAATGTAAAGGTTGAAAAGCATTTCATGTGCTTTTCATATGTCACTAATAACATTAACATGTTTTCTTTTAATAAACATCAATAAGCATTCGCTGTGAAATAGGTGATCTCTATGATGTTAAATACCTAGCTGAATTTTACCATTCACTTATTCTCTTTTTGCTTTTTTAGTTAAACCAGAGGACCCACTGCTTCCATGGCTGCTTCACAAACTCCACAGACTGTTGCATCTCACGTTCCCTTTGCAGATTTATGTTCAACGTTAGAGCGAATACAGAAAAGCAAAGGACGTGTGGAAAAAATCAGACACTTCAAGGAGTTTTTAGATTCTTGGAGAAATTTTCATGATGCCCTTCATAAGAACCAAAAAGATGTCACAGACTCCTTTTATCCGGCAATGAGACTGATTCTTCCTCAGCTGGAAAGAGAGAGAATGGCTTATGGAATCAAAGAAACTATGCTGGCCAAGCTTTATATTGAATTGCTTAATTTGCCGAGGGGAGGGAAAGATGCCCTTAAGCTCCTCAATTACAGGACACCCACTGGGACTCGTGGAGAGGCTGGGGACTTTGCGATAATTGCCTACTTTGTGTTGAAGCCCCGATGTTTGCAGAAAGGAAGTTTAACCATACAACAAGTAAATGAACTTTTAGATTCGGTTGCCAGCAATAATTCTACCAAAAGAAAAGACTTAGTAAAAAAGAGTCTTCTTCAGCTTATAACCCAGAGTTCAGCACTGGAACAGAAGTGGCTCATACGAATGATTTTAAAGGACTTAAAGCTTGGTTTCAGTCAGCAAACTGTATTTTCTGTTTTTCATAGTGATGCTGCTGAGTTGCATAATGTCACCACAGATCTTGAAAAAGTCTGTCGGCAGCTGCATGATCCCTCTGTAGGACTCACTGATATTTCTATCTCTTTGTTTTCTGCCTTTAAACCAATGCTAGCTGCAGTAGCAGATATTGAGCGCATCGAGAAAGACATGAAACACCAGAGTTTCTACATCGAAACCAAGCTTGATGGTGAGCGCATGCAGATGCACAAAGATGGGGATGTTTATAAATACTTTTCCAGAAATGGCTATAACTACACTGATCAGTTTGGTGCCTCTCCGCAAGAGGGCTCGCTCACCCCATTCATCCATAATGCATTCCAGCCAGATGTGCAAACCTGTATCCTTGATGGAGAGATGATGGCCTACAACCCCCACACACAGACTTTTATGCAAAAGGGCAATAAGTTTGATATCAAAAGGATGGTGGAAGATTCTGATCTTCAGACTTGTTACTGTGTTTTTGATGTATTGATGGTTAATAATAAAAAGCTAGGTCGTGAGATCCTGAGAAAGAGGTATGAGATTCTTGGCAGTACCTTTACACCAGTACCAGGTAGGGTGGAAATAGTGCAGAAAGCACAAGCTCATACCAAGAATGAAGTGATTGATGCGCTGAATGAAGCAATAGATAAAAGAGAAGAGGGAATCATGATAAAACATCCCTTGTCCATTTACAAGCCAGACAAAAGAGGTGAAGGATGGTTAAAAATTAAGCCAGAATATGTCAGTGGACTAATGGATGAATTGGACATCTTAATTGTGGGAGGCTATTGGGGTAAAGGTCTGCGGCGTGGAATGATGTCTCATTTTTTGTGTGCAGTAGCGGAGAAGCCCCCTCCTGGTGAGAAGCCTTCTGTGTTTCATACTCTCTGTCGTGTTGGCTCGGGGTACACCATGAAAGAACTGCATGATCTAGGGCTGAAGTTGGCCAAGCACTGGAAGTCTTTTCACAGAAAAGCTCCACCAAGCAGCATTTTGTGTGGAACCGAGAAGCCAGAAGTGTACATTGAGCCTGGCAATTCTGTCATCGTTCAGGTTAAGGCCGCAGAGATCGTCCCCAGTGATATGTACAGAACTGGCTGCACGTTGCGTTTTCCACGGATTGAGAAGATAAGGGACGACAAGGAGTGGCATGAATGCATGACCCTGGAGGACCTGGAACAGCTGCGGGGGAAAGCATCTGGAAAGCTCGCCTCGAAACACCTCTACCCAGGTGAGGAGGATGAACCAAGAGAGAAAAAGCGAAGAGCTGCCCCAAAGGTGAAGAAGGTCATCAGGATCATTGAGCACTTAAAGGCACCAAACCTTGCCAACATAAGCAAAGTTTCCAATATATTTGAAGATGTCGAGTTCTGTGTTATGAGTGGAACAGATAGCCATCCGAAGCCCGACCTGGAGAACAGAATTGCAGAGTTGGGTGGCTATATTGTACAGAATCCAGGCCCAGACACATACTGTGTCATCGCAGGTTCTGAGAACATCAGAGTGAAGAACATCATTTCTTCTGATAAACATGATGTTGTCAAGCCTGCGTGGCTTTTAGAATGTTTCGAGACCAAAAGCTGTGTGCCGTGGCAGCCTCGCTTTATGATTCACATGTGTCCATCAACAAAACAGCATTTTGCCCGTGAATATGATCGCTTTGGTGACAGTTATTTTGTTGATACAGATTTGAACCAACTGAAAGAGGTGTTCTCAGGAATTAAAAATTCTAATGAACAGACTCCTGAAGAAATGGCCTCTGTGATTGCTGATTTAGAATATCGTTACTCCTGGGACTGCTGTCCTCTCAATATGTTTAGACACCACACCATTTATGTGGACGTGTACACTGTTATTAATGACGTGAGTACCAGAATCCAGGGAACGAGACTGGCCATCCGAGCCTTGGAGCTTCGGTTCCGGGGAGCAAAGGTAGTTCCTCTCTTAGCTGAGGGAGTATCCCATGTGGTCATCGGGGAGGATCATAGTCGTGTTGCAGACTTTAAAGCTTTTAGAAGAACTCTTAAAAGAAAGTTTAAGATTCTTCAGGAACGCTGGGTAACTGACTCAATAGACAAGTGTGAGTTACAGGAAGAAAATCAGTATTTGGTATGAGCCAGCTTTCTTAGGGAAGCCTTGGAGCTGGTAGACCCATTGCAATATGTAGTAATGATGAAATCATAACTGCGTTTTGGTTTTATTTTTAAAAATCTACACTTAAAAAGTATTATTAGATAGCGCAAAACAATAATGTTAGCTTTTAAGAGAAAGAAATGGAATGACCCAAAGCCAAGAAAGAAATTCTTTTAGTAGTATGGTATTTTATGAGTTTTATGATCAAAATGAAATAATTGAGCTATTTTTAAAGAAGAGTGTTTGTAAAACTGTCTAAATAGAAATCTAGAATTTTGACTCAGATATTAGTAAACCTTTAGAAAGTTTTAGAATCATCAAAGCATTGACCTAAGTAGGATTTTTCCAAAGTCAATTAAAAATTTTAATAGTTTTAAGCTAATAAAAGCATTGAAAGAAAAATGGGCAGAGTTATAATTAGACATGTAAAATAAGTATTTTTAACTTGAATGTCAAAATGCCTCTTTTAAATGTGGAATGTAAACAAACTTACAAAATTCAGTGATGTGTTTTAGCAAAGTAAGGGGCAGTTTAAAGTGACTTAGTGGCCTACACAGTTAAAATTGAATTGGTTGGATATTTTTAAAAACTTGTAATGTATTTTTTTAAATTTTTGTTGTTTGGTACCAGGGATTGAACCCAGTGGCACTCAACCACTGCGCCATATCCCCAGACCTTTTTATTTTGAAACGGGATCTTGCTAAGTCGCTAAGGGCTTTCCTGCACTGCTGAGGCTGACTTTGATCTTAGACCCTCCTACCTCAGCTTCCCAAGCTGCTGGGATTACAGGTGTGTGCCACTGCAGCCAGTAAAAACTTGCAATTTTCAAAAGCACACATTCGATTGTATTCTAAAAGTGAACACATTTTAAGTCAGGTCTTGCTATGTGAACTGTACTCAGCATGCAGTATCCACAGACTGTTCCCCAGGTGTGATCCATCGAGTAGGTGTCTAATGGCACGTGTGTCGTGATCTTCATTAGACGCCAGTGAATTGCTTGGGCTTTTTAAAGTGGCTCTTGTAAGTAGATGCTGTAAAGTCAATGTGTCTAATAGGTATTATGTCTGGATTTATAGATCAAATTCTGAAATACAGCCTGTATTGAAAAATATTCTTTCACAACAGTTGAATGGAATTTGGTACCTGAGATACTGTGTATAGACTATGTGAAAATAATTAGAAGTTTTATGAAACAAGTTTTATGGAAAAATAGAACAAATGTGTGATTGGTATACTTAATTTAAATAAAGTATTTAATATATTATTAAAATAATGTTTTATTTCTGTCCTCTTTATTTTGAAAACTTCTGAATAGTTCTTTTCTGTCCAATTTTAAGGTATCAATATAAGTTTTAACTGGTTTGAATCAAGTTTCTTTTTGAAGTACTTTGTGTTTCAATTTATGGAATGAGCTTTTGAAAATTTAAAACTTGTACTTTTCTGTCTGCTAGGAAACAGTTTAAAATACAGGTAAGTGTAGTGCGGGTAAAATTCATTATTTTGCCACCAAAGATAATTTCGTTGCCTTTTAGGTTCTCAGTGTTAAGGACAGTGCAGAGCAGCTGTTTAGGCTAACAGCCTTCCAGCTGACCCTAATGCTCTGCTTGCTCTCGTGAGCGGTTCCTCACTGTCACGGGGCGTGCCTGCCCCCTCCTGGGTTGCTGCCCGGCGCTCCTGAGTGCACTGTGCCGCGTCTTGTTGGCCGTTGTTGCTCAGCTCTGATTGTTGCACAGACCTGCCTCTATTTTTTCCACCCTTTTCCATTTCCTGTGAAGCAGTGATAAATCTTCATAGTAGCATTATTAGTTTTTTGGGATACAGTCCTAGAAGTGGAAATGCTGGTTCAAAGTTAGGTTGTTTTTCAGTAATTCTTAATATGTGTAAAACCTTAGTGAAAATGTTTTTCTTGCTTCCTCATCTCCAAATGCTGGGTGGTTCAGTTGCTCATTGCTGAACATGCTCTGTACTTTTATTCCCTGAGTGGGTTCTTCCTGTCCCTGTGACTTCAGGTGTACTGACGTCTCCCACATTTCTTTGGCCCCAGTGTCTGCTGAGCTACAGTTGCTGTATCTAGCTACATAACATCTCCACATGATGTCTAATAGGCTTCTCAACGCAGTTTGAATAGTTATTAATGATCAATCTTTCATACTTATGTTCCTCCAGGAGGCGGTGATGTTATTAGCAGTGTTGAGATTGAGCGCAGGGGTGCTGTGCCTGGAAGTACTATGCCCTGGTAGTGCTACATCCCCAGCACTTTTTGTTTTTCATTCTGAAATAGAGTTGTGCCTAGTTGCCTAGACTGGCCTCACTCTTGGTAATCCTCCTGCCTCAGCCTCCCTGCTGGGAATGCAGGTGTGGGCCACCATGACTGCTCGGATGATTTTTAAAGTAGCTAGATCACATGCCTTTATCTGCACCTGTACCTTGATTTCTCCAGCAGGGTTGTGCTCTCTTCCAGTATTTTCCCTCCATACTAAATAGTGCATCTACTCATCCTGCTCATGATAAAAACTGTGGTGGTGTCCTTGACAGTCCATCTGGTCCCATTCCTACGATGCGTGGCACATCTATTCAGAGCATGACCTCGCTGTACCCATTCCTGCTGTTTGTTTCGGTAGTGTCCTTCACCAACCTTCCTTCCACTCTTAATGTAGTATGTTCTGTTCTCTGGAACAAAACTTTTAAAGATCAAATCAGATTGTGTTAGTCTTCTGGTTAAAACCACTGAATTGCCATCAGTCATCATATCCAGTCTTTTCCATGACCTGTTGTACCTGGCCCTGCATTACCTGGTTTTGGTTAGCTGGCATCATTTCCTACTGATGACCCTCTGCACCTCACTCCCTCGCTCACCAACTTCAGGCGTCCTGCCTGCACCCCTTTAAAAATTGCTACAATTTATTTTCAACCAATATAATAAGTTATTTCTGTGGTAATTGTTTGGGTAAAAAGATGAATAAGGGGTTCTCTGTCCTCAAGGAACTCAAGATGTTCTGAAAGTAAGAGAATTGGAATACAAAACTCAAGTGTTTTCTTAGTGAAGGGAGTAAATCATTGCCCTGAAAAGCCATGCAGAGTAGGAAGAGGACACCTTCTACAGCCAGGTCACCCTGGGCTCGGTTCCAGACCTGCCATCACTTGTGTATTATTTTGACCCATAACTACCTCTTTGAACCCTAGTCTCTTGATTTTGAAGTGAAAGTGACACCTGCCCCACCAGGGTTGGAGCACAGAGTTGCAGCACCAGCACGTGGTAAGGACTCTTCAGTGTGTGTCGCTGCTCTCACCCAGGCTGTCCACGATGGTGAGAAGCGAGTAGATTCAGAAAAGGACGTCAGGCATCTTGGTATGGAATGATTTTCCTGACAGAGCAAAGATAATGAATACAGGTGTAGGTGATACAAAAGTGTGGGGCTATTTGTAAAACAGTCAGATGTAGGTACAGAGGTCAGGGTAGATTTGAAAGGTCTGAAGTGCCACACTACTGACTATGGGTTGTATCTGTGCTCAAGGTAAGTGCGTTGAAGAACTGCAAGCAAGGTATCAACCTCAGATCAGATCAGGTTGCTTACTTTGCTTTTTTCTTTCTTTTTACTTTCAGTTTTTAGAACACTTTGTTGAGCTTTGATTGAAATAAAGGATTCCATGTATTTGATACAATCAATTTGATGAGTTTTGAGATAAGCACACACCTGGGAGATTATCATTATAATCAAGGCCATCAACTTATCAACTCCAAAAGTAGCTTCGTCCCCTTGACTGATTCCTCTTGCCTCTTCATCATCCACAGATGCAGTGCTTCCTGAGCTCTAGGTTGTGTCCTGTCTCTTGGTGAGACCGATGTCCAAGTCTGCATTATAAACACTTTTGTTGGAAAGAAGGGAAGAATGTTTCCTCTGCTCTGGTCTCAATTCATCCTCCTTAGAGGCTATTCTCTCATCATTTCAACAACCCTACGTTCTCTTGCCAATGTGTATTCTTCACATGCAAAGCTTTTTAAAGAATGGTCTAAATGTGTAGTTGTATTTCCTAGCTTTTTGCTCTTAAAATCCCACATATATTTTTTAAAAGAAAGCCTTCGAACTCTTGTTTCCACACTTCATAAATGTCAAGAGCTCATTGGAGATTTGGGAACTAGAGACCTGCTTAGCTTTCACCAAGAAGGTGTGATTGTGTGCCTAAGGTATGTACTTATCCACAGGGAGGAACTACCCGCCTGGAAACCTAGATCAACCAAATAAACCCTGGCAGTTTCCTAGAGGTAAACATCATAGGGAGATTGTCTGCCAGAGAGCAGGTAATTCCTCTGACATTCAAATAGTTTGGAGCATAGGAAAAAACAGAAGTCTTCCCAAATTGTTTCTTAATCTTCTAATCTTTTTTTTATTTGAGTAATATGCTGAAGTATTTATAGTCACAGATTACATGTACTTTATGAGATTTACTCATCTTTACAGTTTTATATTTTTCAAAGCAACCAGAATTTCAGGAACCAAGTTTTAAAAAAGAAGAGCAAAACTGCACCCCAAAAATCATATTTAACATTTAGTCTAAATACTTAAATTTACCCTATTTTTATGAGAATATATTTTCCAATTAGCCAAAAGACTTAACTATTTTATACTTAGTTTTCATTAAATTTTTAAAGAAGTTTTAACAATAGTACAAGATATTCCCACATAATTTTTAATTAGATTCTCCAACTGTTTACATTTGTCAATCTATTTATATGTATGGAAATACAAATATATATGTATACACATTTTTTTCTATACCATGGAAGAATTCAGTTGAAGACACTGTGTCCCCTTACCCTTTCAATGTACATTACTAAGCTCCAGGACAATCTAACACACAATGGTTATCAAAACGCTAATGTCTGATACAAAGTTATAATAAATTCTGTCAGCAGTCTCAGTAATGTCATCTGAAGTTCTTTCCCAGGTCTAGATCCAAGGAACATGCATCATTTAGTTGTCATGTTCATTTAGACATCAATCTGCACTAGCATTTGTTAGTTTTTCTTGACCGTGACATGAACGTAGTCGTATAATTCTATTGACTTGGTTCTATCGTCCTATGTTCTTCATGATTAGGTTCACACTGTGCATTTTTGGCTACATTACCACTAAAGTGATGTTTTTCCTTTTCAGTTCATTTTATTAGGAGGTACATGATGTGGTTTGTCCCAATATTGTTGGTGGCAGGTTTATGACCTGGTTAAAGATGTGTATGACAAAATTTTATACACTCTATATTTTCCTCTTTGATAAAGAACTTGAAGGAAATATTTATTAGAATTCTACTGTAAAGAATCTTCTTTGTTCTTCTATCATTTATTCATTTCATTATATTTAACAGTGTGGACCCAAAGATTCTTACTCAATAGGTTATTATCCATTACTATCATTCTTATTTGGTGTTTTGATGCACAAATTGTCCTTGACATGGACAGTGGGAATCCATTCAGTTTGGATGCTGGACTCCTGATTATGACCACACTTGCTTATTTTCTGATACAAGAAAATTCAGCTGCTTGGTGTTTTCTCTGACTCTACTAGAGATTCAGTCATTTGTACAAGAGTCCTCTTTCCTTTATAGAAGACTGGGATTCAAAGCCATATTCATACACTCAGGTACTCATTGCTACTGCTCCAACAAGGCTTCTAGGTCTTCTCAGTACAGAGATTAAAAAGCTCTATACACACTTACTTTTCTAATATATTCAAAAGTATGATTTAATATAATTCCTCCGATTCTAACCCAATGCCACAACACAATTTAGTCACATCCTTCTATACTGTAACTTCTCTGAAAGTGAGAAACCTGCCTCCTTCAATATATTCATTTGCTCAGTCCGAGAGTACTGTTAGGTTTAGAATTCTGTACCTTATCAAGATAAACCAAGCCTATGGAGAGTTCTATGTTTAACATTATTTGCAGTAAAACTGATAAGCCCTGAGATATATAAATCTTAAGTGTATGATTTGATGTTTTGACAGATACAAGTGCCTGTGTAAACCATACTGCTATCAAAATATAACACTTAGAGCTCCCCAGAAAGTTCCTTTCCAGATCAATTTCCTTCACTGAAAAAAACCTAAAACTATTTTCTATTTTTTTAACTAGAATTTGTTATAGTACTTGATGTGAAAGGAATCACAGAAACTGTATTGACTATTCTTTTTTTTTTTTTTTGATTTATCAAGAAAAGAAGTTTATTTGGCTCATGAGTTCTGGAGACTAGGAAGTCCAAGAGCATAGTAACAGCATCTGTTGAGGACCTTCTTGCTGCATCATAACATAAAAAAGAACTCATCACATGGTGAGACAGAGCAAGCAGGCTGCCTGGAGTCTCTTCCTTGTCTTATAGAACCACTAATGTCAACACAGGGGTTCTACCCTAAGGACTTCAGTTAATCCTATTTCTCAAAAGCCCCGCTTTCATATACCATTAACATATAATTTTGGAGATTAAGTTTTCAACACACAAATTCCAAGGGAAGCAAACCATAATAGGCAAGCAGAGGTAACCTCATTACCAGTAAACCATTTCTTTTTTTTTTTTTAATTTATTTTTTTTATTGAACACAAATGGAGTACAGCTATTGTTTCACTGGTTGTACACAAAGTAGAGTCACACCATCTGTGCGTTCATGCATTTACACAGGGCAATGGTATCTGTCATACACTCTGTTATTAATTTTACCCCCCACCCGCCCCCACCCCTCCCTTCCCTCTATGCTAGCTATCTTTCCTCCATTCTTGCCATCTTTCCCCCCCACATTATGCATTGACTATTCGTTTGCTCAGGATGTCTGTAAGATCCATCCATGTAGACTATACTAGTAGTCAGTTCCTTTTTGTGTCTGAGTAATACCACAAATTGTTTATCAATCCCCCTGTTGGTGGACATCTGGGTTGTTTCCAGCTTAGGGCTATTATGAATAAATTTCCTATGAGCACTCCTGAACAAGACTTTTTCTGGACATATGTTTCCATTTCTCTTGGATAAATATCAGAAAAGGAATTGCTGGGTAAAAGGGTGAGAGTATGTTTAACTTTATAAAAATCTGCCAAATCTTCTCCCAAAGTAGTTATAACATCTAACATTTCCACCAAGCAAGGTATGAAAGCTCTTATTTTTCCACATTCTGGACAACATCTGATGTGGTTAGTTGGTTTTTATTCATTTTAGTTAATATTACTAATTTTTAAAACTATTTAGTCTATCAATGACTAGAAGTGTGTTAAAATCTCCAAATATGATTATAATTTTTTCTGTATTTTTCTTGTCAATTTTTTTATTCATTTAATTTTGATCCATTGAACACAAATGGAGTACAGCTATTGTTTCTCTGGTTGTACACAAAGTAGAGTCACACCATCTGTGCATTCATACATGTACATGGGGCAATGATGTCTGTCTCATTCTGTTATTATTCTTACCCCCCCCCCCCAACCCCCCCCCCCCCCCCTCCCTCTATGCTATCTGTCCTTCCTCCATTCTTGCCTCCCTTCCACCCCGCATTATGCATCATCATTCACTCATCAGAGAGATCATTCGGCCTTTGGATTTTTGGGATTGGCTAATCTCACTTAGCATGACAGTTTCCAACATCATCCATTTACCTGCAAATGCCATAATTTTATTCTTCTTTATGGCTGAGTAATATTCCATTGTGTATATATACCACACATACTTTATCCATTCATCTATTGAAGGGCATCTAGGTTGGTTCCAATCTTCTAATCTTGATAATACCAGCTCCCAAAAAGAGCACCAAATTTGGAGCAACCAAAACTTTCATCCCTCACCACTGGGAATGTAAAATGGTTTCACTTTGAAAAATTGGTAACTTTTAAAGTTCTAGACATGTTCTGTAACTCACCAAGTCTATCCTGCTGCAAGAGGAAAAAAAACTGTCTACAAAATGATTTGTGCAAGAATATTCAAAGACACTTTGTTCCTAATAGCTGCAAACCAGAAAGCCATTCATCTTTCAGTAGGAGAGAGGATAAATAGATCAGCGTGCCCACATAACAACTCTACTCAGCAGTCTCAGAACGCCCGCTGATGCCCACAGGAGTGTGGATTCCTGCTTGAGTGACAGCCGGACGCTAGTAGCACACATATTGGAGGATTCCTTTGTGTGAAGGTCAGAAACATAAAACTAACCCTTAGCGATAGAAAGCAGAGCAGACCTGTTTCTGGGCTGGAGGATTAACTGAAAAAAGGAACAGGGACACTTCTGACATGATAGGAATTTAATCACCTTCATTGATGTGTTGGTTGCACAGATTATTTACTTATCAGAGCTCTTAAGACTTTCTCATTTTAATAATTCTCTTGAATATTAGAAACAATTATGGATTTCAGAGTTCCATAGAGACAAAATATCCCAATATTTAATATGAATACTGTAAGAATAGCAATAAAATATTTCCAAACAAATTTCAATTTTAAGGAGCATGAGGATGACCCAGTTTTAAGAACTCTATGGAGGCTCGTAACTGCATGAATGGACTCAAGGCAGCAAGGAAACTGCTTTAAGGCATTCAATATTCTTTCTTAGAAGAAAAAAAACCCTAAATGACATAAAAATAGGAGCCTTATTATAATACTTTTTTAAAAGCCAATCTTTGGCCTCCTTGGGTGGTGGTGACAACCCAGCACATTTTTTGAATCTTCACAAATTCCCACATAAAAACCAGACAGAACAACCAGGTAGCGAACAAAACCCCAGAGACATATTTACAGCAGGAGTGAGTGATGAGGTGTGCCCCAAACCCAGCCCACAGGTAGGCGGGGACCAGCAGGTGGACGGCAAGGCCAGCACCGCATTAAAATGCATGTGGCTGAAGCCAGGGGATCACGTGGGGCCTGCAGGAACCCGAGGGGGAAGCAAGCCACATGTTCAGCAGTTGGACGTTGGGAAGCACAGACGCTGGAATGAAAACAGCCTGAATCCCCAGAACAGCCAGTACTGTGCTCTCCAGGGTAGGATCCCATGCTGAGAATAAGCCACTGGAAATGGAGTAAAATGTGATCAAAACAGGGAAAACTGGTACACAGGAAGTAGTTCAGAGAAAAGCAGAGCATGAGTTCTCGGAAAGCAAACTACCATGTTTTTGAAAAGCAACAGAAGAGGAGTTTCTGTGAAGTTAGAGAACTTCCCGTTACTATATCTTTCTTCTGAACATTCAGTGAAGACTAGCTCACCTAAAAATGAGCAACCAAAAGGTATTGGGGCTAAACACAAAAATATGAATAAAAGCTTAATCAACCATAACAGGGAAAGTGAAATCAGGGCATACGAGCACAACACATTGAATTTGTAACCTGTAACTTCAAAACAAGTCAAAATAGTAGGAAAGAATGAGAAGGAGAAGGAAAGGAAGGTAGGAAGGAAAGAACTCTGAAAGAATAATATTTTAGAAAAACTCAGAAACAAAGTGACAGAACACAGGAATTAGATGAAAAAATGCATGTCATTGGTAATCTAAACCCATAGAAGGAGTAATTGATATGTATTTTTTTGCTTTCCACCACTTTAACAAAATACCATGAGACAATCAACTCATAAAGAAAAAGTTTCATTCTGGAGGTTCCGGTGCTTGACTGATTGGTTCTGTTGCTTTTGCTGTGGGGTCTGTGGCAAGGAGAAACATCACCGTGGGAGTGTGTGGTGGAGGAAGACTGCTCACCTCATGGTGGGAAGCAAAAGAGAGAGAAGACTAGGGTCCCACAATCCCCTTGAAGGGCACAAAATGACCTAAACCTCCCCAAAGGCCTCACCTCTTAAAGTTCCAAGGTTCCCAATAGTGCCACTCTGGGAATCAAGCCTTTAGTGCCTAGGCCTCTGGGGGACACTCAGAATCCATATAGCAATATGTTTACATAACACAATGAACTACATGAAATCTTAAAAGTTGTGTTCTGCATATCACCATTAAGTCAGTTTTGGGAGCGGAGGGACAGGGTTGGCACTTCTTACTCCACAACCTTGTTGATGTCACTTTTCCTTATATCTGACCCTTGAAAAGGCCAGATAGCCTCTGGTCCTTCTTGTTCAGTGGGCACACATGTGATGATCTTTGAGCCGTCTTACAATGCTCACATTCTGAAATGTAAAAGTCATTTGTTGTTAGCCTACAATTAATTTATTACTGTGCCTTTTATTTTTATGAGGAGATCTTGAACTGGTATTGATGATTTGGTTGGTAAATGGGCCTGGGAGTTCAGCTAGTGGATAGTTCCAGAGGAGGCCAGGGAATCCCTAAATATGAATTTAATGGTGACTTTTCCAAGGAGCAAGTCTTCATTTCCATCACCCTTTTGATTTGGACAAATGAAGTTCCTCTATCTTACGTAGATAAAATGATTCTTCATAGACGTGACACCTTTATTAATCTTTATTAATATAAGTATGAAAAACTTATTCCCTAAACAAACGCACCTTCAAGATAAAACACCATGCAATTGTCCCCACAATACAAACACATACCCAGTCAGATTGCCTTCTCTGAGCTCCTCCTTGTAGAGAACCTCCGTAGAAATTCAGGAGCAGCCACAGAAACTCCACCAGCTACAGTGGAAATCAGCATAGCACAGGCTTAAAAGGCAGACCTTATCATAACTGGCATATGGTTGCTGTTCAAGCAGTAGGAAGTGTTGATTTCTTATCAGTAGTGCTGGCATGCTTTGGGTTATGGGAAAAGACAGGTAAATGAACCAAAATCGATGAATTCTTGAGTCTTGGTGAGTTTAAATTTTGTCATTCCATGTAAAATGGCAAAGCTCCTGGAAGTCCTCATGGACAGTATTACTGTTCCTTAGATTTCTCTGCATGCTGGTGAGGGCACAGCTGTCTGATAGCCACTGCTGAACTTAAGGGGTACCCTTTCAAGAAACAAGGAAGTTGAACTCAGGAATAATTCTGGTCTTCAAATTCTTTAAAAAGTATATTGCAGCATGCTGCAACACTTACTGATGAGGCAGGCCTATGTGTTGCACCCAAGGGGAGTGCTGACACTGGCAAAGGATGGAAAGGACTCAGGCTGCATACCAAAGTCCTTCTCCAAAGGAGAAGAGCTTTACTCTGCAGAGATGGAGCCCTTGTCACAAGGGAAGCTGCTTCTGCCTTTACTGCGTATAACACTCTTTTATTTGCTTGCAGTTAAGGTAGCCATACATTGCAAAGGTCAAGCCTTGCATAAGCAGTTATTGGCCTATTTGGAAGATTTATCAGTTGGTAACAGAAAGTAATGAGCAATTCTGTGAACCCAGGAGGTGACAGGCTCACAAGCCCCCAAGGAGCTATTTTACCTACTGCAGAAGAACATTCTGTTCATAGAGCACAGGAAAAGGGGTATGAGGCCCCTGTCCCTGAGTGACCTGAAAGGCTGTCGGTCTCCCGACAGAATGCCATATAGGCCTCCTCCAGGAGAAGGGGCCCACAATAGCATTCAAGGGCAAAAATGTCATTCAGCACACTGCATTCTCTCAGTTCCATGCTTCATGTAATTGAGGTAAGTAAGATGCATTTACCCCTACAATCTGGCTTTTATGATGATTGGTGCAAGGCTTCTGAGTGTTCTGATGCTAATGTCCCCCCAGAAGTCGGAGTCATTTCATTAATGCTGCTCTCCATGGCGTCCTCTGAGCCATTTCCCCTCTGCTGCCGAGCTGGGTTGCTAATGGCTGCAGAGGGAGCTGCGAGTCATGTGATTTCTTCCTAAGTGACAGCACACTGTTAATCAAGTGTCTGGCTTTAGGGTGGAGCATCATTTTTCAGCTGATTGTTGGGGGATCTCAAGGGTTCGCAAGGACGTTTCCATCCAAACTTTGTAACTGTTTTAATATCTTTGACTTTTCATATGAATTGATAAGTAAGATAAATAATGTTCCCTTTGAAATTGAGGGATTTGAAAGCCTCTGGAACATTAGGCAAGCACTCGGAGCAGTGAGTCTGACAAGTGGCTCTATGACTCACCGAGTCCCACGATCACTCAGCTGAATGTCGCTTGCCAGTCTGGAGGATAGGGACATCATACAGCTCAGAAGTTGGATTTTTTGAATTCTTGGTCACATAGTTAATTTGTCTCAATATATTTTTGATAAAAAAGGAAAACTAAGGTGCATTAACTAAGATAAAACAAGTTAGTGAAGATCATATGTATAGAAACATCACAGTACACATGGAGAAAATGGTCATCTGACTGTTGAGTTCTCCTGGTCCAAGTTCCCATCTCTCATTGCAGGTTTTTTCTAGCAGTCCCAAAAGCAGTGTTGAAAAAAATAATTATAAATTATACCGATAATCATATGGTTTGTCTTTTATTTATTAGTAATTGAGCACTATTCATAACCCCAATGTATATATTTGTAGAATGGATGTTTTCGAATAACTCCACACTTTCCCTCTCTCTAGGTATTTAGAAAATGACTATTTCCAAAAAATAATCCCCTTGATTTTTTTGAAGTCCAATTTGCAAAAATTAGAAATCAGTAAATTATTTTTATATATTCTTGGTGTTGAAACAGGTAATTTTTAGCATATATTTTAATGTTTAATAGGTTTCCAAATAGCATATACTGTGCTATTTTAACTTTTTGTGCCAGCAATTCAAAGCAACTTTTGTAATTCATTAAAAATTAAAATAAATTTACTTATTTTTAAAACAAAGTATTGCATTCACATATTATGAATATTATTCCAGATATTGTGGTGTAAGAAATCAATTCAAAACTTAGTGATATCAAACAGCCTTTAAATCATGGTCAGGAATCTAGAGTACCCACAGCGGCAGCCTCTCACCTGGGTTCCATTGTGTCTAGGGATCCAGCTGGCAATGGTGGCTCTGTCCTTGCTGGCTGGGAGGAGTTGGGAGACCCTGGGTTTCACAGCCTCAAGAAGCTGAATTCTGACAAGGGCTAGGACAGTGAGAGGTAGCCATTCCCCAGCTTATCCCCCATGAGGAAACAGACATGGCAAACTCTGCAGATATCTGCTTCCAGAAGTGAGCTGCTTAACATGCTAAGGCTAATTTGGACAAGGATAGTGAGCAGAATCTGGAGGGACGTGGGGTACCACGAGAGGACGGCTACATCACTGAGTGGGCTGTCAGCACAACCTGGATTCCAGGGAGGCTGCTGGTGGGGCTCAATGGAGTGAGGAACATGGAGGAGGCCAGGGGAAGAGGGGCTGGTGTGGGAAGGATGCTCGAGGTCATCACCTCCTGGGATGAGCAGAACCTCGGGTGATGAGCCTAGTCATATAGACGAGACCTTCAGACATTGTTGAGGCTGATCCCCGGTTTCCTGCTGCTTGTAGTAAAAGGTGGATGACTTAAACAAATCCATTTTTGTTTGCTAAACACAAAGGAACCCAAAACTGATAATTTTGAACACTCTCAGTGTATGCAGAAAGCAAAAGCTGTTGAAATCAAGACTTTGCTTCCTGAAGTGTAGAGTGCAGAAAAAGCCCAGGTGTGAATGTGTAAACTCCTGCCTCACCCCAGAGACACGCATAGATCAGCTCACTGTTTCACAAGATCCTAAGGCCGTGATCCTCTCAGATCCTATAGATCAGCATAAGGGGCCTGTAGAAAGGAGAGGTCTGTGGCCTGGGACCATCTCAGCACAGGGAGGACTAGAGAAGCACATGGCGAGGATCTGTGAGGAGGCTTTTGTCCAGTGGAAAGCCGTCAGTTTGGACAGAAAGAAACAGGCCGAGTATGAAATGAAAGGAGGCTGAAGTAGCATCAGAATTCCAGGGCAGGACAGGAAGAATCCCAGGCAGGTGCCCAGCAGCAAACTATGCCTGTGTCCATGGAAAAAGAGGATGACTCCAGGGCAGGGCCCTGAGACCTGAGGTGGACCAAGAGCACGATGCTTCCCCCAGCTTGGAAGGCCAATCTGGGAACTGTGAACACCTGCCTGGAGTTTTAGGGTTGCCATGGACAAGAGACCATTTTCACTTTCCGTTTCCTCCTCTCTTTGGAAGGGGAATGTCCACGGCTGTCATTCTCAGTCTATGCCACCACTGCATGCTGGATGTCCTGGGGACAGATGACATCTCCTGTTCCATCTGTGGAGATGGAGAGCTGTACCTGAGTTTACACCTGCAGCCTCATCAGCCCTGGACCAGGTTTAGGAGAAGAGCTTCATGCTTTGCTGGTAGGCTAATGAGTGAAATAAGACTGGGGACTTCTGGGAGGGAATCTGAAAGGGAGTATATGGTTGAGGGTTAGAGAACAGACTGTGTGGACAGATTTTAATGGGGAGCCCATGAACTCTGACTCCTGGTGTTCAGAGTCTGGTAGAATCCCCTCCTTCTGTGGAAAGACCTGTGATTTTTCATCTTTTCAATAGAACTTGACAGAGGTGATGGAATGTCACTCTCACAATTACATTGTAATTCTCACTAGTAGACTTACCCCCATCTCTCTCTCTGTATCTCCTTCTGTCTTTCCCCACTCTCCCTCCCCTTCTCCATCTTCCCCTTCGCCCTCTGTCACCTTTCTGTAGATTAGATCTTAGATGTCTCCCAAAGACTCATGTGTACCCCAAGGCTTGGTACCGAGAGCAGCACTATCAGGAGTGTCAGAATCATCTACAAGGTGGGGCCTAGTGGGAGGCCTTTGGGTCATAAGGAGCATACCCTCAAAGTGGTTGTGGGACCTCAAGCCCCGCCTCTTCCTTTCTTTTTCTTCCTGGCCCACAGTGTAAGGCTGTGTGCTCTGCTACACACTCCTGCCCTGATGTGCGGCCTCACCACAGGCCCAAAGCCATGGGACTAATCAATCATGCACTAGGACTTCCAAAACTGTGAGCCAAAATAAACCTTTTATTTTTATAAGCTGGTTATCTTAGGTATTTGTTACAGTGATGGAAAGCTGACTGATTGATGTTGACCTTTACAGAATCAAGCTGTTGACCCCATAGCTTCAAGGAAGAAAATGCTGACAATACCCGAGATCGGGAAGCAGGTTCTGTCTGGACCGTGCTTGCAGATGAGGACACACCCTCATGTGCTCATCTTTCTGAGCCTTAGAATGATTGACAAGGTGATTCTTGTTAAACTGCTCAGCAGTCTATGGTACATAAAAGACTCTGAAGAAATACTTCCCTTTTTCTTGCTGGCTCTTTAAGGTTGGCTGGAAAAAGTGCAAATTGATTGTAATTCACTTACAATAGACCTCAAACTATTTTTTGCTTCTGATCTCTCCGCTTTGCTGACTCTGGTCAAACTGACTTTCTCTATTTTACCCTAATTCCACGTGTATCCTGCTCCCTCTATCTGAAGGGTCTCCCTGAGGGTTGCAAAGGCATTCTCTACATTTTCAAATTTTATTATTCTCTATAAAGTCAGAGATCATATGCCATTTTTATCCAGAAAATCATGCATTGGCTCTAGTCATGAATCCTCTTCTTCCCAGCACCTGAAAAACTCATAAATTTTGTACTCCTTATTATTTCCTGCCTCATAATCTAGTTATCTAACTTTACCTTTTGGTTTAGCTTTTAAAGGATATGAATAATTGTATGTGAATCTTTTGTGTTTCAGTGTTTGAGTGTTTTACAGTTTGTTTGAAGTACAGTTACACCACTAAGTTTTAGATTTAATTCTGGCACATATAGAAATAACCATACCACTGATGTGATCCCCTCTGCTTAGACAACAACAAGAAAACTGTCATGTATAGCCAGTGGCCAGAGCAGGGACCTTGAAACAGATGAGCCTGGTTTGAAGTCTGGCATCTCTGTTTAGGCAAGTCAGATAATTTCCCATGCTCTAGCTTCCTCTTCTATAAAATAGGGTAATTAGGACATTTAGATCACAGAGTTGTTTTGAAGCTAAGTGTGTGTGCCTTAGAATGATGCTTACAGTGTTGTCCTCTCTCGGTAAATTTTTGCACATGGTGTGAGAACAAAATAATCAGTACGGAGGTGCTGTGATAGACAGTAGTAAGAAAAGGTGAATTGGAAAAAAGAAACGCACTCGTAAAGAAAAACCTTACAAAAGCACCAAGAACCTTTCCTATCTTCCTTTAGACTGTGGTTCACATCTGGGGATGTTTTTTGCCCTTCCAGTTGATGACATCTGGAGACTGACCCTCAAGGCTGAGATGGCACTGCCCGAGTCTGGTGAGTAAAGATGAAGACTTCTGCTAAATGTCTTGAGAGGAACAGAACAGCCCTGCACGATAAGCAATTATCCAGACTGAGATGTTTGTGGTGCTGAGGTTGCAGAAGCCTGTATCCAGTCATCTGAAGTGTAATGTGAAGGGTCGTCATGTCACCCGTAAGTCACCCTTCACCTCAATCACAGCTGCCCTGCAACTCGGTTTCCATCAGGGAGACAAATGCAAATTCTGGCTTACTTCCTTTACAAGGTTAGTATGTGGGTTAATTAGTTAGTGTTTGCCAAGTGCTTTGAAGTTGTAAAGCCCCACACAAATGCTACTTATTAATTACCATTCTGAAAGACCTCTGCTGTGATCCTACTTCTTCTCTATCAAAGCCAAGCCTCAAAGTCCTGAGCAAGACTGAATTATTTTTGGTAAGTTGGAACATTTTTAATGAGAAAGATAGGCATCGGGGACCTAAGCCAATTGTAGATAGCTGGGATATGACTGTATATAAATTGGCTCATTAAGATCAGGAAAACTATAGGTTTTGCTCTGGGATATGCCGGCTACATTGGAGCACATTTCCAATTATGTGATACTCTATGTAAGAGAAGGTAGAAGCCTGGATCTGCAATGCAAGTTCAAATGAGTATAAAGACTAATTCATGGAAATGAACTTCTATTATATTTATAAACTGACTTTCTTCCACCAATAAATCACAGTGTAATTTGGATTGTTCTGAGAGATGAACAAAATAAAATGATTTACAAAACTTTTTAAAAAAACCTAAGATACTGGGTATGATAAAATGCTTTCTTCCTCTAGAGATTAAGTAAAAATTACATCTTGTAAATGTAATTTTATACCTTTACACAGTTTAAAAACTTTAAGTTTCAAGGCAGCGCTTGGTCTGGTCTTACAGGTTATGTGATTTTGCTGTTAGGAAACAAAGCCTAACCTCCAGATTTGCACCTTGATTTACTGTATTCTGCTAGAATATCCGTAGAGCTCTCCTGCTTAGCCTTGACCTGGATAAAGCATGTGTGGATGCAGGACTGGGGCAAGTGCAACCTGAGTGCCCCTGTTGAGTGGAGAGATTGGCTCTGTCAAATTCTGATGGAACACGTTTGTAAGTGTGAATCAGCTCCACTCAGCCCTTACAGGGATGCCATTCATTCCTGGTACCTCACTGAGGGGTGAAATTTAGAAACAGAGAGCAGGAGAGTTCTAGGAGAGTTACCAGTGAAGCTTTGAAGTTTGACCAGAAAATGCAGCATGCAGAAGGACTTCTCTCTTCAGACTCCAAAGAGCTGACATGAGAAGAGGAACTCTTTTCTCTGGATAGCCACATGTTGCTCATCAAAGTTATTATTACAACCTCCAAACGAAGTTTAAGTTGATCAGTGTTTATTTAATCAGACTGTAAATTTCTGGATGACAGAGGTCATGTCTTTGATCTCCCCCAACCCTAAGTTGTGACAATTGAGTTTCACTGGTGAAAACTCCACAAGGTCATATAAAGTAGTACGGAGCTTTAGTAATGACACAGCATGGCCCGCATACAAGGCTGAGTAGCTCGGACAGCACTGTGTGTGACTCTAGTGCACGGAGAAGGCCAGGTTCCTGTCCATGGGGAAACAGGGCCTCCTCAGTATGTAGCGTGGGGACAATGGTGGAGCCAACTGGAAAGCAGATAGTATATTTGGAATCCTCTCTCATTCCTTAAAGCAACGTGTATTTCAGGTTAAACCAGGTATGTAGAAGAAAAAAGCAAAGCTATACAAATAATACAAAATTAGGGGAGAATTATTTTAAACAAAACAATATCAAAAAAATACTCCAGAAGACAAAGAAGAAAACATTGCTGAATTTAATGTATAAAATTTATAAAAATGCTTTTCATAAAATCCACCATAAATAAGTCAAAGGAAATGGATGACATAGCAAGTAAAGTTTTATAAAAAAAAGTCCCAGAAAGTGGCTTCATTACATGAAGAACGCCTATAAGAAAATCTATTGTTGATAATCAATAATAAGTAGAACAATATATAAAAAATTCAAAAACATAAAAATATAGGTCTAAGGAAGCAAATTTCTACTACACTGATGGAAAGATACCTGCCGCACCTGTGACAGAATGAGACCACCCGGAGTCCCTGTCGCCTGGGAGGGCTCTGACATCTGTGCCCGTCACCTCTCGGGGAGTGGGGATGTTCCTGCTCTCGCCCAGGGGACTCTGCAGGGGTCATCCTTCTGTAAAAAATGTTGCTTTGTATTGATTTTAGTTTGAAAAACTCCATTAAACTTGGTTATTTGATGGGTAAACATTTTAAAATGTGTTTGTTTATTGAAGACACAGCAGCAAAGCCATTTGGAGCACAGTGAGATTTTGCTGGGGTTGAGGGGTGCCATATAACTGAAAAAGCCTTGACTAAGAAGGCTCAGCTATGTTCTTGACACAAATATAAGGACTGCAGTCACCTGGCATTCAAGTGTGGCGTGAGGACCAGCTAGATCAAATTGGGCTGCGTCTTTGTTCTTCAAGGAGCCATAATCCTGGGAACTTAGGGTGACAACATCGGGCATCACTGACTTCCTTCCTTGTTGCTGTGCACTGGTGCAAGGACTTCGGGATGTTGGTGCAATCGGGTCCTCTCCATTTGTCCAAAGCAGGTCTTCTCCTAGGCAGAGGGTGAGAAGGAAGTCCCAGTCTCCACTCAACAGTGCTGTCTCTCTCTGACCAGCATCTCCAGAAGAACCCCAGGGTCAGAGACCTCCTCCATAGACCCCAACATGTATGTTCTCCAAGGCATGTGGGTTTCCTTCATGTAAATTTATGAATTAAAGGAGTTTCCCCTTTTGTACGGGAAACCCAAAGTAAAATCAGTTTAACTCTTTTCAGTACAAAAATTTAGTGATGTGTTTCTTGTCTCCTAAGAATAAATGTAGTGGAAGATAATCAACAAAGTGCTTCTCAGACAGCACTGAGTTAACAGCCAGGCACAAATGCCAGCCTTGGTCCTTACAGCTGCCAGACTCATGATTCACTGAACAGGACAGTAAATTTCAACCTTACTTGATTTCGTTAATTAGTATAAATGAGATCACTGTAGGCGCAGTTGCTATTTATCAGTTACCTTCAAATACCTGAAGGGAGAGGTGGAGTTGATATGCACATTTTAATTATATTCATTAATTTGCACTTGGTGAGAATGGAGAGTCACAGTGTCATGATGTCCTTAGTTAGTATCCAGTGAGGAATCTTGGTGATCTGTAATGTGGCAGAGTAGTTGACATAGTATACAATCTTTAAGGGCATATTCTGAATACCCAGGAAAATAAGACTTTGTAGACCATTCATCAAGACGTGAACACTGATTTTATGTAGGTGGAGTAACTATGGGTGCTTTCTTTTCTTTTTTTTTTTTTTCTGAGTTTTTCTAGTATTTAGTACCAAGGGGAAAATTCTAATAAGATGTAATTGGTATGACCCTAAAAATGAGGTACTGAGCCCCGGCACTGAACACCGAATCAGAAATCTTATTTTACTCTCCAAATAGAAGTCATCATAAATGCCCATTTCATTCTCTCGACAAATTTAAATTTTTTTTCTGTTCTTTTCCAATGACCCCTTCATCGATCTCACAAGTTTTTACTAGTGACAAAACGAGAGTTATGTTTTCATCCCCCTTGTAGGTTTCCAGGTGTAATCTAGTTATAGTTCCCTGACGGTCTTGCTGACTCCAGTTAAAGCTTGGATGTCACGGAGCTGCACCAGCTCTCCCTGCCGTGCAGTCGGCGGTGTGATGGGACTGGCACGGCCTGCTCAGCAGAACGCAGCGCTATGAGATCCAGCTTTGTGTGGATACTTTCTGACTTTCTTTAAGCAAAAACAGTGACTCTGTAGCACGACACATCAAAATAAAGTAAAATAAGAAGTCACAATTCACCAGATGTCCTTTGTGTAAATGACAGAAACTGTGAGCTGTGGAGCTAGTGTTGTGACTGAATCACGTGACTCTTGGTCCCTTCTGTCCTCTCAGTCTTTGGATGAGCTCAAGCATTAATCTTGCTTGAAGATTGTAGCTTTTAAAGATAACAGACAAAAATCAAAGGAGATGGACAGAGGAGAGTGTGATAAGGGGCAGGGACAATTAGAAAACAATCACGGCTTGGGGCAAGTGTCCGAGTTCCTGGCTCCTGGGTGAGGCAGGTGCCCTGGTTTATCAAGGCTCCCGTCCTCCCTGCCATGCCTCCCCTGCCCCGCTCAGAGTGTGGGTGTTTCTCCACGTGATATCTTTGTTCCATGATGGGGTCCCCCGGCCCATCTCTCCCATCAGTCTGTCATAAATCACTCTGGGAAAGTGCAGGAAGTGCCCAGGCCCTACCTCCTGAGCCCTCCTGTGCTCCCGAGGTCCCGGGGCACCCTCTGCCTGGGGGTGTCCTGTTCTCACCTGCTCAGTCTGCCCCGCTGGTCCTCACCTTCTCTCAGCTGCTTCTGTGCTTTCTGCCTAAACCCTTTTATCTGGTACCAACTGCTCTGCTTCATTTAGGTACTCTCAATAGTTCTTTCACAGAATTTAGCTTCCTGCCTGTATTTTTAGGATTTCCCCCCACTTCAATTATAATCTGTATAGGCACACCATACACACTGATGTATTCCTTAGATTGCATTGCACTATCGTATTTTATGCTTGCATTTTTATATTAATAGTGTTTCAACAAAAATAGTAATAGTGATGAAAAGTTGGTAAGTGTTTTTCTGTAGGAATGCTAGTGAATGAGTTAAGGAACTAATCGCTTTAAATAGATGTTTAGGGAAAAGAAGAAGCTTTGTGGTGGGGCAATAATGCCCAATTTAAAAGGAAAAACATAAGGGCTAACATGGAATAAGTAGCAGGAATAACTGGAGTGAACTCTAGAAAATGCCCTAAAGCAGAATCACATGGAAGCTAGGTGATTGGACGTGTGATTGGGGAGGGACTTGGGATCGACCATAGCAGGAAGCAGCACTGCCAGTTTATGTTGGTGTAATACAGGGGCAAAGGCTGGAGTCAGATTAACATCACTGGCTGGGTGACCTTGGACTGTAAGCTCAGTGGCTGTGAGCATACGTCCACTTACGGATAGCATCACGGTAACAGGATCTCCAATGAGGATGAGAGTCAATGCCTGTAAGAGGCCCAAGTGCCTGGCACCAGAGACAGAGAGATTTTTGTGGGACCTGAAACTTATACAAATTCCTGACCCTCAAATAAGAAAATTGAAAAAAAAAATAAAAATACAAAATTAGGAATGAGACCAGGTGATTTTCTTAACTGCAGTTCCATTTCACACTTTAAAAGGAACGGGTGATAGTTTTGGCTGACGTCACTGTGGGAAAGCCTTTGTCAGAGCTGCAAGTCCTGCTTGTGTCCTCTCAGGTGCCTGGCTGGTGATCCAGGTACTGTGCAGTGCTGGCCATGGCCGCTGGTTGCTGGCCCTGGCAGGCCCTGGCTGGCCCCGTCTGGCCCGCAGCCCTCCTTCCTTCTGCAGCCCACTCACTCCACGGGGCCTCTCCTGTTTGGGCCTCCCTGGCCCCATGCCTTGCCTGCACAGATTTGCCTGGGGTCACCCTTTCCTCCTCATCCAGACACCCTTCTTGTGGGACCCTTACTATGCAGTACAATCAGTTTTTTTTTAATTCTCTTTAAAAGTCTGGATATTTTAGTACTTTCAAAGAAAGTTCTAGGAAAGCTGATGACTTCATGGTAACAGAAGCTTTTTTAACCTTCCCTTTCCTGGGTTTTGGGAGCCAATCTAGAGTCACTGTCACCCATTTGTAGAGTGAGCCAGAGGTAGGAGGTGCATGGAATTTTCTGAAGCTCTTTTTTGAAATTATGGCTGCCAGAGAATGTCAGTGGGACATATAGTAAGATCAGAAGATAAGCAGTCAATAATAACTTGACCTGGGGAATGTTTAAGTTGAGCTTTAAAATTATGTTGTATGAATAAATTCCATGGACTTGAGTGAGCTATAAGATATATCTGAACATCTGAAGGATTTTCAAAGAGGGAGGATGTCTATAATTAAAGTGGTAAATCTTTAAGTAAGTGGTAGTTAAATTATGAAGAAGCTCTTGAAGACCTCACTGGAAAAGATGAGGCAGGGAATCAGGGTGTAAATAGCTAATGATATAGTGAATCTGTACAAATGCATGCACTATTTGGTTTGGTTTTGTATGCTTTTGAAACATTAAATAGATTAAGTATTAAAAAATGAATTGTAAGTATTTGACACAGGAGATAACAGAATAGATTAAATATCTTGGAATCATGGGCAGTCCAGGAAAAGGTGCCATCATGTAAATTCTTCCTCTTAATTGAATCAGTAAGAAGACTGACGCCGACAGAGATCATACACATCTCACAATGGTGACATGATGTCTGTACCCCTAAATGGGTGGGGAAGCGACACTGCTGGTGCATGCCCAGCCTGCAAGGGGGCTGCAGCTTCCCTTGGGTCTTGGAATCAGAACCCTTCTGTGAGATAGCCAGATACCTGCTGAAGAGATGGTCCCATGGGTCCCGGGATGGTGCAGCAGAAGAGAGGCCCTGATGAGCTCAGGCTTCCAGCCACTGTTCTTCAGATGTGTACATGAAGCCACCTGGACCCTCCAGAACAAATGGTGCCACCTGAATGCCACTGGGTGACCTCAATCAATGAAATTGTCAAATAGGGTGAAATCATTGTTGTTCAAAGCCACTATATTTTGGGATCATTTGTTATGCAATAGTAGATCACGCAAACACTGTACTTTGCATCAATTTAGAAAGAGACATAGCATTAATTTAAGTAAGTGACTTTAAGAAGGTAACATGGTAACTCATCTAAACATATTAAGTCAAAATAAGGTTAACATTTATGTGTGATGTGTCAACATGCATTCTTCTGTCAGGTATAACTAATTAAAACAAAAAATTTTAAAAAATAATAAAATTAAATATCAGTACCAGTCAGATTCAACCAGGCTGGGTGCAATGGCACATGCCTGTAATCCCAGTTGCTCAGGAGGCTGAGGCAGGTGAATTGAAATTTCAAGAGCAGCCTCAGCAACTTAGCAAAACCTGTCTCAAAATGGAAACAAACAAACAAACAAACAAATAAAACGTCTAGGGATGTGGCTCTGTGGCTAGGTGCCCCTGGGTTCAATCCCTGGTACCAAAAAGAAAAAAAAATGAAACAGAGGCCATCAGATATCCAATAACTTTCAGGCTGAGATTATTCTTTGTCCTTAACCTCCTAGAACTACTGTGCTCCAGGTCCTAGACACCTTAATTGGGGTCCATGATGCAGCACTACCAGCCCCACCTGGGCACTGTTTAGAAGTGCTGTTCTGGAGCCCTTCCCAGTCCCCTTGTGTAATGGTTAATTTGAATTGTCGACTTGATAGGATTAAGAGATGCAGATGATTAAGAGCTTCTGGGCGTGTCAGTGAGGGTGGTGTGTCTAGGAATAACAGGAATGTGGAATAGAAACTGAAGTGAAGACCCTCCCTAAGCATGGGCAGCACCACCCAATAGGATGGAATAAAAGCTAGAAGAGAAGGAAGCAGATGCAGATGCAAGCTTGGCTCTTCTTGAACAGTTTCTTGATTGCTGCTTTGATCATCAGAGGATATTGGACTCTTGCTTCTTCACTCTTCCAAAGTGGACTCTTGCCAGTGATTCTCCAGGTAGTTTTCAGAATCTTGGTCTCAGACTAGGGTAGCACTGTTGATCCTTCTTGTTTTGGGGTTTCCACCTCTTGGACTGCACAGCTGCTGGTTCTTCCAGCTCTCCAGCTGCAGACGGCCACTGTGGACTATCCAGCTTCTGGTTGTGTAAACCAATCTAATAAATCCCCTTTTTATAATCATACTTCCTGTTGACTCTGATCATCTAGAGAACCCTGACTAATACACCTTGCATCAGAAGCTGCACTTCAACAAGTTCCCAGGGATTCACTGCACAGTAAACTTTGAGAAGCACTGTCTGGATGATGTCATTAGGAGTGGGAGTTTATACAAGTAACTGTGGGTGGAACATTCATGTTATTGCTGTGTCTCTTTAGACTGTTTGGACTGTGGTTAAATCTACAGTAGCCTTGTCCCCATGCAGTTTCCTCTTCCTTGACCAGCATTCATGGTTTCTAGTTTTGGACCACTTTGTTTTTCCCAATAACATGTCAAGATTATAGGCAGAATTTCTCTGAACCACAAATGGGGAAGTATGCTTTCAAGCTGGGTCATGTGTTCCATGCATATTGAAATTAGAGTTTAATTAGATGATGAAAATAGACCTATTTTGTTACTTCTTTAGAAATACATTTTTTATAATTTAGGTGAGTGGAAAGTAGGTTCAACAGAAGTGTCATTGATCCCACTCTTGTTTCTGGTGCTGGAGAGAGGGTCCTAGAGAAGAGTGAACCCATTCACACAACAAGGTGACTTCCCCTACAAGCTGGTGACCCAGCTGCACCCACACAGCACCTCCTTTCTGGTAGGTTCCCAGGCCATTCCTCTGGCAGCTCTTCATTGCTGCCACCTCATGGTCAAAGGCGAATTTTCTTCTTCAGGACTTGCTGTTTTTGTTTGTTCTGTGGTGCCAGGGATGGAATTGGGGTCTCCTGCCTGCATGCCAGGAAGGTGCTCTAACACCGAGCTATACCCCAGGCACCTGCCCTTGCTGTCTTAATTTTGAGTTTGCCTGTTCATCTTTAGATTAGCAAAATTTAATCTCCTGGACAGAATGGAGGATAAAAATCTCTTGGACAGAATAGAGGATTCTCATCCATGGATTCCTGGTGGACACCCCAAGAAAAGGAGGAGGGAGTGGATGGACCCTGGGACACAGGCTGGCCTTCCGTGATGAGGAGGGGCTTCTCTGGCAGAACTGCAGGAAGGTGGCTCACCCCCTCTCTGTGGTCTGGGACTGCTGGGAAGGGAATGATGAAGGCCGCCTGAGTGGCACCTGCAGCAGATCTGTGCTGCTGTGGGGACAGGCCCTCCTGCCAGGATGCACAACTCTCCCTGCCAGCCCAGGTCTTCCAAGAGTGGGGAGAGTGCCTGCTGTCCTCACACTGCCTCCCACCCCTGTGATGGGCACAGAGCTCCCTTGAGATTTGGTCCTTTACTGACCAACAGGACTGGGACTCACCAAATGACCAGCAAAGTGAAACCTGGAGCAAGATCACAGTGATGGAGCCCACACAAGAGAGGACCAGCCCCTGCCTGAGGAGCAGCCCTGAGCTGGGGAGGCTCCAAGACTGGGTGGAGGAGGATAGGAAAGGGGAAGTTCTGAGCAGGGAAGTCTTTGTCGTTTATTTCAAGCTGGAGTGACTGACGGTGTATCCTGGGTACAGCAGAAATGCCCGGTGTGCTGGTGAAAGAAGATGCAAGTCCTCAAAGTCTATAAAACATATGCCAAGTGAGCTCTGGAGACGAGACCCAGAACTTGGTCTTTGAAGCATTCCCGGGCACTGCTGATGCACAGCCGTACGATGGCTGCAGGGAGGCTCCCTTGCCAAGGCTCCCAGAGGGCCATGTTTCTGGTATGTAGCCAGGATCACCAGCACCCTGAGTCTGCATGCTACTCACAGTCACAAACATTTGCTTGTGAGCATGTGCTCACTGATATAACCTGTAGGCAATGTGCCTTTTTGTCTTTCCTGCATATAAAAAAACACCTATGGAAGAACTTGGGGGCTAATTAGAACTCGTGGGGGAGAGAATGGACCTGGGGTCGGAGGCCGGGGAACTGCTGCCACCTCTGAATAAAGAACATCTACTATCCCAACTGTGTCTTGCATCTTCTTCCTCCTGCCAGGAACCTGATCTGTCTCTCAGAGTCTGAGCCTCTGCCCATCAATGGCCATTTGTTAACCCCTGGATTAGGGAAAGGGGAAAGTTAATTTCCACATTATCACCTACCAATAAATTGTTCTCACAGAATATTTGGAAGGAAAATGTCATATAATTACATTCTGTACTATTTCTGAATATTCAGTATTTAAATTCAAATGTAATGTTAAGCATATTTAAGAGCATTCTAAAATTTATCCCAGAAAATACATTGCATAGTTTCCTGTGTGTAATAAATACTGCACTCTTTCGACTATCTACTTGGTCTTTAGAATTTGTAGTCATATAAAAATCAGTGAAAGTTCTGGTGTCCATTCAATTTCACACTGTGTCTGTTTTTTTTTAAGTATTTAAACATGAGGTTTCATAATGTGCAAATATTAAATTAAAATTGTGGAAAACTGGTGTTTTAAAAGTCTCCATTTCTATTAAATAATCATATTTGAGGTCTTTCACGTTGATAAATATAAGAAGTAAATATAAAAAGTGAATGTAAAAAGTAAGTAATGCACAAAAGCAAATGAAATATGTTTTGCATATTAGCTGAATTTTCAATACGAAATCCTAATTCTATTGCCTGTGTGAGATGTAGGCCAGGATGTTCTGATTCCTTGAACTGGCGTGTTCGCACAAGGTCCCGAAGGCCACTGTTGTTTCCCACTCAGGGCTCCCAGGGGTGCTCACTTTCCATTCATGTCATTATATCCCATTGGAAATGGGCCTTGACTGTATGAAAAAGGTAATTATCCCAGTTATCTGAAGTGTATGCATTAGCATTCCAAGCTTCAGTATTATATTGTGGGAAGACCAGTTGCTCATATAGGAAATCAAAACAATGCTGAAAATGTAGAAAATTAACTAATAGTGAAAATACGCTAAACTTCGTTAACAAGCATGCTCTTCCTTTCCATATTTTTATTGGTGCACTGTAATTTTTACATACTGTTAGAATTCACTGTTCCCTATTCCCGCATGCACATTATATGACAATATAATTTGGCCAGTATCATTCCTCAGCATTTCCCTTTCACTCCCCTCCTCTCTCTCCTTGGTCCCTTTTCTCTACTGATCTCCCTTCAATTTTCATGAGATTGCCCTTCCACCTCCACCAGCTTTCTATTAATTTTTCCTCTTTAGCTTCCACATAAAAAAGAAAACCTATGAAACTTGACTGTATAATCTTTGCTTGTTTTTTTAGCATAATATTTTCAAGTTTCATCAATTTTCCTGAAAACGGCATGACTTCATTCTTCTTTATGATTGAATAAAATCCATTGTGCATATATACCACATTTTCTCTATCTATTCATTTGTTGTGAGACACCTTGGCAGGTTCCATAGTCTGGTCATTGTGAATGGTTGTTGCTCTAAACACAAGTATGTGTGTATTTCTATAACATGCTGACTTTAATTCTTTATGATAAATATTGAGGAATGGTACAGTTGGGTCATTTGGTGGCTCCATTCTAAGTCTCATGAAAAACCTCCACCTGGATTTCCATAGTGCATAGAAATTTATAATCTCACCAACAGTGTAGAAGTGTTCCCTTTTCTCCACACACTCTCCTGCATTTATTATTGTGTGCATTCTTGATGGCTGTCATTCCAACTGGAATGACATGAAATCTCAGTATAGTTTCTGGTCTGATTATGAGTTCTTTGATCCATTTTGAGTTGGCTTTTATGCAGAGTGAGAGGTAAGGTTCTAGTCTCAGTCTTCAATATGTGAATAAACAATTTTCCCATCAATGTTTGTTAAAAAGATTATCTTGGGCTGGGGATATAGCTCAGTAGGTAGACTGCTTGCCTTGCAAGCACAGGGCTCTGGGTTCAATCCCCAGCACTGCAAAAAAAATAAAAATAAAAATAAAAATTTTAAATAAATAAATAAATAAATAAAAAAGACTATCTTTTCTCCAAGGTACATGATTGGCACCTTTGTCAAGGATCAGATGATTTCATATGTGTGGTTTGTCTCTGTGTCTTCTGCTCCACTGGACTGTGTCTATTTTTATGACAATCCCATGCAGTTTTTGTTACTATATCTCTGTAGTATAATTTGAAGTTAGGTGTTGTGATGCCTCCTGCATTGCTTTTTTTGGCTTAGAATTGCTTTGGCCATTCTGGGTCTTTTATTCTTCCATATGGATATTAGGAATGTTTTTTCTAGTTCCATGAAGAATGTTATGGGTAATTTGATGGGGATGGCATTGAATCTGTATGCTGCTTTTGGTAACATGATCATTTTAACAATATTAACTCTGCCTATCTGTGAATGTGGGAGTTCTTTCCATTTTCTTGTATGTTCTTCATTTTTTCTTAAGTGTCCTGTAGTTTTAAATATAGAGGTTTTCCCTCTCCTTGGTTAGATTTATTTCTAGGTATTTTTTTCTGAGGCTATTGTAATGGGATTATTTTCCTGGTATATTTCTCAGCAGATTCATTATTAGAGTATAGAAAAACTGCTGATTTTTTTGTGTTGATTTTATAACCTGCTACTTTGCTGAATTTGTTTATTAGTTCTAGTAGCCTTTTGGTGGAGCATTTTGGATGTTCCAAATACAGTATCATACTGTCTACAGACAGTGATAATTTGACTTCCTGATTTCCTATTTCTTTTATCTTTTTATTGCCTAATTGCTTTGGTTAGAATTTCTTATACAATATTGGATAGGAATGGTGAGAGTGGAAGTCTTTGTCTTGTTCTGGATTTTAAAGGAAGTCCTTTCAGTTTTTTCCCATTCACTGTGATGTTGGCTTGGGTTTGTCATATATAGCATTTATGATGTTAACATAAGATCATTCCATCCCTAGTTTCTTCAGTGTTTTCATCGTTAAGGAGTGCCAAATTGTGCTGAAGGTTTTCTCTGAATCTGTTGAGATGACTGTGTGATTTTTGTCTTTGGTTCTATTTATGTCATGAATTACATGTGTTGATTTGCTGATGTCGAACCATCCTAGCAACCTGAAATAAAACCAACTTGGTAGTGATGTACAATCTTAATATATTGTTGAAGTTGCTAATATTTTGTTAAAAATTTTTGCTTCTAAGTTCACCAGGTATATTGATTTTTACTTTTCTTTCTTTGATGTGTCCTTATCTGGCTTTGGTATTAGAGTGATGCTGGATTACAGAATGAATTTGGAAGTATTCCACCACTTTCCATTTATGAAATAATTTGAGGAGCATTATCATTAGTTCTTTAAAGGTTTGGTAGAATTGAGTGGGGAATCCATCTGGTCCTGGACTTTTCTTTGTTGAAAGTCCTGTTATTACTGCTTCTATCTCCTTGATAGTTATTGGTCTGTTTAGGTTTTCTGTGTAGTCTTGATTGACTTTTTCAGGTCATATGTGTCTAGAATGGTGTCCATTTCTTACAGGTTTTTCAGTTTATTGTAGTATATTATTGAATATAGTCTCTAATGATGTTAAGATTTCTGTGGTGTCTGTGGTGATGTCTCCTTTTTCGTCTCTAATTTTATTAATTTTGGTCTTCTCTCTTTCTCTTTTGGTTAGTTTGCTTGTGGTTTTATTGATCTTATTTATCTTTTCAAAGAACAACTCTTTGTTTCATTGATCTTCTTTATTTTTTTAATTCTCTATTTTGTTGATGTTGGTTCTTGATCTTAATGATTTTCTTCCTTCTACTGCTTTTGAAGTTGGTTTGTTTTTGTTTTTCAAAAGACTTGAGATGCATCATTAAGTTTATTTGGCATCTTTCTGATTTTTCTTATGTGGGCAATCAAAGCTATTAATGTTTTTCTTAGAACTGCCTTCATAGTGTCAAAGAGATTCTGGTACATGGTATGGCTGTTATCATTTCATTCTAAGTATGTTTAAATTTCTCCCCTAATTTCTTGTATCACCCATTCATAATTCAAAAATACATTGTTCATCTCCATCTGTTTGCATAGTTTATTCAATTTTTTATGTTGTTTATAAAATTTCATTCCCTCATGATCAGATAGGATCCAAGTAATTATATTATTTGTTTTGTATTGCCAAGAATTGCTTTTTGACCTAAAATATGGTCTATTTTGTGAAACATTTCATAAGCAGTTGAGAAAAAAGTGTATGTGGCTATGTTTGGATGAAATATTCTATAGATGCCTATTAATTCCATTTGATTTAGAGTATATTTTGTGTTAGAAGAGTCTTTATTGAGTTTATGTGTGGACCTCCTATCCATTGATGATGGAGATATGTTGAAATCACTCAGTATTATTGTATTGAGGTCTATTTCAGTCTTTAAGCTGACTAGTGCTTGTTTTATGTAATTAAGTGCATTGATGTTTGGGGCATAAACAATTATTTTAATTACATCTTCTTGTTGACTTTTTGTCTTTACCAGCGTAAAGTAACTTTCTGTGTCTTTTCTGATTAATTAATTAATTTTGGCTTGAAGTTTGTTTTATTGGATGTGAAACTAATTACTCTCGCTTGTTTGGGGTCTTCATTTTCATGGTGTATCAATATCTATCCTTTCATTTTTCACCTATTACTGTCTTTGCCTGTAGGTGAGTGTCTTGCAAACAGCATGTAGTTGGGTCTTGTTTTTTAATCCATCCTGCCAATTTATGTCTTTAAATTGGAGAGTTGAGACCATTTACATTCAATGCTATTATATAGAGATGTTTACTAATTCCTGCCATTTTGATTCACTTCTAATGTTTAATTTGGTCCTCTTGGTCATTTGCTTAAGTACTCTTCAAATAAGATTTGTCCATTTTTGTGCTCTGAGGTTTGTTTTTGATATATTATTTTCTTTAAGTATTTTCTGGTTTTGGCTTACTAGTCATGAGTTCTAGTTTCTGCATATCTTGGAAAGATTTTATTTCTTCTTTGATTTTTCAATTCTGAAGGATAGTATTTCTGGGGAGATGGTATTTGTGTGTGTGTGTGTGTGTGTGTGTGTGTGTGGTGCTTGAGATTGAACCCAGGGGCCTATGAATGCTAGACAAATGTTTTATTGCTGAACTGTATCCCCAGCTCCAAGATATAGCAATCTTGGTTGGCAGTTATTTTATTTCAGGGTTTGTAACATATCATCCATGACTTCCAGGATATTATAGTTTGTGTTAAGAAATTAGAAGTAATTCTGTTTGGCTTGCCTCTAAATGTGACCTGATGTTTTTCTCTATAGGCATTTAAAATTATTTTCCTGCTCTGTATGTAAATCTTATATGTTTGGGTTTATGAATGCTTCCTGTATCTGTATATCTATCTTATTCTTTTTTTTCTTTTTTCTTTCTTTTCTTTTTGGAACCAGGGATTGAACTCAGGGGCACTCGGCCACTGAGCCACATCCCCAGCCCTATTTTGTATTTTATTTAGAGACAGGGTCTCACTGAGTTGCTTAGGGCCTAAATTGATGAGGCTGGCTTTGAACTCACGATCTTCCTGTCTCAGTCTCCCAAGTCGCTGGGATTACAGGTGTGCACCACCACGTCTAGCACTATCTTATTCTTAAAGTTCAAAAAAGTCTCTAACATTATTCCCATAAGAGGTTATTCATGCTATTAGCCCATACCTTATGACCCTCTTCAATTCTAATGATTCTTAAATTTTGTCTTTGAAGTTGTCAAGGAGGTTGTACATTTTCTGGTCATAGTTACTTTTCTTTAATACAGTCCTAATATTCAAGGCCAGCCATTTTGTCTTCCAGCTCTGAGATTCTGTCTTCAGCATACTCTACTCTATTAGAGAGGTTTTCAAGAGAGTATTTTATTTACTTTATTGTGTCTTTCATTTCCTAGATTGTGTTCGGTTCTTTTTCATTTTGTCTGTCTCCTTATTGAATTTCTCATTTGTATTCTGTACTGACTTCCTTAATCCATGTAGTTGTTTTTCTGTGTTCTTAGAATTCAGTTGGCCATTTTTAAAATCATTCTTTTGAATTCCGTATCTGATATTTCATCCACTTCAATATCTTTGGAGTCAGTTGCTATTGAATTATAAACTTTAAGAGGTACATGATACCTTGTTTTTTAAAAACATTGCTTGTATTTCTGTGTTGGATTTTCTGCATCTATTCATATAAATTTCTCCTCCACTCTTATGTGTGAGCCTTTTAAGCACACAGTTTTTCTTGCCAAAATGTTCTGGGATGTCTGGTTGTTCTGAATTTTTAAATACATTTCAGAGTGGGTTTTGCAGTATAGTTTCCCTGTTCTTTGGTGATGATTAATATATTTTGATACAGTATATACTGTGTCAGAGCTCCAGGATTCCACTTTCTTTGCAGTTCTCAAAGGAGTGTGTTCCTTCTTGTAGATCTGCCAGTTGTGTTATATACATCTGGGTGTGGGGGGTATACCCTCTGTGGTTGATCTTCTTCATTTAATAACTCTATATATCCTAATGGGGGTGTTGGAGAGATCCAGATTGAGACTCCCTTATAGGTTTATGCCAACAGTCTTCGTGTTAATTTTCTCTGACTTTCCTGTAGGAGTGAATGACTGTGAGTGGGACTTGAGGATCCTCTCTTACTCTTCCTACTTGGGTCCTTGTTTTTTGGGATTTTTGTCTCTTGTGCTCTTTGTATTGAGGTGTGGTTCAAGTTTGACTGTCGTTAGTGTGGGAAACCATCTATGACTAGCAAATAAAAGCAGGCTTGGTTGAGCCACCAAACATGGAAATCTGGCTTTCAGGAGCTGGCAGTCATAGGAGGTTGTTTCAGATGGCCTGAAGGATGTGGCTTCCACGTAGCGTGGCTCACCACTGGAATGTGCATGTCCTAGATATGTCACATGACCCGCTTGAGCAAAATGGCTTCCTTAACTCCACCCCATCCTGTTTCCCACAGAAGCTCCTCTACTGGTCCCCCTTTGATCTGTACCACTATAAATAAACCAAGTGTGGGCTCCATTTCATGTTAGAGCCAGATCTTAGCGTGGCTCAATCCATCACGCCCCCTAATTCTAAAAAGGTAACCTCTCCTGTATTTTTTTTTCTATTAAATAAGTTTCTTAGAGATTAATTTATAGCCATCCCATCCCTCTGACAGAAACCTTTCCTCACCCCTGCTAGACGTGTGACAAGGGATAGTTTGTATGTGAAGCAAGGTGTGCTCCTCTTCTGGCTGTGTTAACTAAGCAGTAGACTCTACCCTGCGAACTTGTGGTACCCTCAGAGATTCCTCACACTCACTGAACATGATTTTTCCATCTTCTTCCATATCATTCCACAATTATTGGCCTGTTTTCCTTTTCTCTATTACACACTTCTGAAGACAGAACTAAATAATAGTTGGACTGATGCACAAATCTGAAACAACTGCTGCCTAACTTCCTCTAAGACCCTGGGATGATTTAAGTGGGATATTGACTGAAGTTCTAGTATAAACTAGAGGTTCTTTCAAGGTTTCTTCCCATCCAAAGTCTCCCAGTATGTGAGGATTTTGTTTTTTGAAAGGGAAGGTCAGAATGCCAAGGACTCCTGTTCTCCGACTTCGTAGTCTCGGAGTGGGTTCCCTGGCAGTCATGGCTGCCACAGTTGTCATCTGTCACCTTCTGGAGCACATTTCCTCTCTCCCCACCTCCTCCAACAAACTCACCATTATGCTCAAATGGTACAGTGTGCATATCCATTTGGAATGCTTCACACTCAAGTTTGAGACTCCAATATTTAACAATTGTGATCTGATGCATAATTTGCAGTGAGACTCTTTTCTTGCATAACTTCAGGGGGGGTTTCTGACATTCTTATCACTACTTCTTCCTACCTACTTAGGAGGGGTTTGTGTTCAATTTCAGGTAAAATGAACTCCCCCATGGGCAGGTAAAGCAGTGAGTTTTGGGATTCATCTGTAGTTTCCTGAGAATTAGGTGACTAAGACTATTTTCAGAATGACAGCCAATGTGGCCAGAATGGCTAGTTTCCCCACAATTCATGTTTCTTCATGTATTTCGTGTTAAGTTGGATGACAACTGCCCACCCATAATCTAGATTTCCCAGATCCTTGGAATGAAGTAGTGGCCATTCCACTAGCTCTCTAATAGAATGTGAGCAATGAAAGTTTGTAGTATTTCTGGATAACGATCTTTAGAGAAGACTTCACCTCCACTTCTGTATTAGGGTTCTCTAGAGGAACAGAACAAACAGGATATTTATATGATATATGTATATATATAATGATTGTAATAAATATTTAATATTATATATTATGTTAAATAATATAATAATATATGCTAAAAAGGGGATTTATTAGATTGGCTTATAGGACCAGAAGCTGAATAGTCCCACAATAGCTGTCTGCAGGCTGGAGAGATGGAAGATCCTGTACCTTTTCAGTTCAAGAAGCATAAGCCTCAGTATAAGAGGGACCAAACATGCAGCCCAAGTCTGAGACTAAAGGCCTGGCAACTCCCTGGAGCATCACTGGTGAAAGTCCATGTTGTAAGAGTGACGGAGCTACAGTCTGATGTTCACAGGCAATGACAGCAACAATAGTTGTACCCACTCAAGAAGAATCAAGCTTGCATGAGCTGTGACTTCCTCCTTCCACCTTCTGTTCCAATTGGGCATCCAGCCTTGTGGACCATGCCACTCACATTTGGGTTGGGTCTCCTGCCTCAGTTTACCATCCCACATACCAATTAGCTCTGGAAGTATTTTCAAGGGCACAGTCAGAAGTCTCTTCTCTTTTTTTACTCAAGGAAGGCACAGTTTAATTTGCATATAGGCATAACTTATGTCTCACTTGGCAAGTGTTAGGCCACAGGACAAAACTTTCTGTTGGAATCACAAATATCAGCAGATTTGCTAAGTAGTGGACACAATATGCTTCTCCAACTGACATGTCTTCAGTTCCCTTTTGCAGAGGAATTAAATATGTTCTTTATTGTTTGTGTGTGCTTGTGTGTGTGATGGCAAACAAGTCTCTCAATCCTAGATGTTTCCTAGGTGTCTTTTAATCCAGTGAAATTGACAATCCAGATTAGCCAACAACTTCCTTTTCCCTCTAGCTCTCAGAGGAGTTGCACGAGGAATCAACCAGGACCCTGAATTAGCACAGTGGGGAAAGGTGGCTTAAGGTTGGAACACCTCTGATGTCAGGAGGAGGGATGAGGCTGGGAGGACAGGCAGCTGGGCCCCTAGGTCACTTCCAGGGTCATAGAGCATCAACTGTATTGCAGATATTTGCTAAGAAGCTTACAGAAAGGCTATTTTAAAATTGGTACCTACATGACTGGGATCCATGCCTCTCCGAAGAAGAAAAAATGCCTGATTGATACTTTGATTGGACTAAAATCTGCATGAACACCTTGTGGACACTGAGTGACTTCCCCGGGGTTTGGCAGGGACTGACTTCCATAAACCAGTAGATCTTGATAAACCCTAGACAATGGCCACTCTCCGGTATGCCTACCTTGGGACCCCTCCCTCTTTGGGAGCTCTGCTTTCCTTCTCTTACTCTAGTATAGATCTTGTGCCTTTGCTCTCACCCTGTGTCCATGGATTTTATTCTTCAAATTCATGAGACAGAGAACCCAACCCCATGATCCGTGCTACACCTGTCCTGGAATAAATCCTTTCCCTCTCCCTCCCTCCCTCCCTTCCTCCCTCCCTCCCTTCTTTTTTCTTTCTTAATTTTTGATTGAGAAGTAAATGACTGCATGGAGTTTCTCTTCTTTCGTAACAGTTTTCAAAGTGTAGTTCTCTTAAAATGGGAGCTGCATTGGGGAGGAATGGAAACACGCTTGGGGGCAAGGTGACGAGGGGACCACAGAGATGGACACCCAGTTCATATTCACCCAAGGCTGGTCCTCACTTTCATCAAGGGCTGTAGTGCTTAGCTTGGTGTTATGTCCATCTGTTTGAAATGCTGATGGTGAACATTTACTTATCCATTTATTCAGAATAAAATGTTTTCTGAGAACTAACTATGTACCAGGTCAGTATGTGCTGGGGTGAGAGTGAATGCCAACACCAATAGCCCAGTCTACCTACAAAGCTCTTTGAATTAATGTCTGGGACAATGGAGCTGAAGAGAGGGAAGAGTTTGGGTAAAACACATCATCACAACTGAACAGGAAACAAGCTGTAAAGAAACAGCACCAGCATGTTGCGAATCCTAGAAGAAATAGTGATCATGCTTGAGGATTGGAGATGATTCACTGCCTCCCAAATTTCAAGGGCTTATAAGGAATAAAACAGTTTTTCCAGGTGCAGTGGCACATGCCTGCAACCCCAGCTACTCTGGAGGCTGAGGAAGGAGGACTGCAAGTTCAAGACTAGCCTGAGTAATTTAGTGAGACCCTGTTTCATAATCAATTCTTTAAAAAAAAATCAGTGGTATATGCTTGCTTAGCATGCATGGGGCCTTGGGTTCAATACCCAGTACAGCAGAAAAGAAAAGAGTTTTATGATTGAGATTACTTTTACTAAGCAATAAAAATTTCAAAAAATTTCAAAAAGCAGACAAAATTAGAGTATGTACCTTAAAATACTTGGAAGTATTTTATAAATTGGATATTAAAGAGTAGATGGTGCAGAAGTAGGCAGCAATTGGTTGTGTACAGGTTAACAATGAGACTTGAAATAGGAAACTGGAAAAGGGGTTTCCTTCCCAGCACATGGCCAACAGGAGCAAGAAGAGTAAGAACTGGATGCACAGGAATGAGCTGCTTCATCTTTGGTGTGACAGAGCTCACTAGCATGCTCATCTTATTGTCTCTGTGACCATCCTTTCTCAACATCTGTTTGTCATGTTTCATATTAGATATGGAAGATGTACCAAGAGGCCATTCATTATGCATGGGTGGAATTGAGCTGCCTTACTTGAATAATTCCTAAAAGTTTTTTTATAGTCTATTTACTAGATGAGGAATTATCATCTAATGAAAATTCCACTTTTTAAAATAATATTTTTAGTTGTAGATGGACACAATGCCTTTATTTTAGTTCTTTATATTTATGTGGTGCTGAGGATCGAATCCAGGGCCTCGCATGTGCTAGGTGAGCATTCTACCACTGAGCCACAACCTCAGCCCCCAAAATTCCACTTTTTCAATGGTGTATACAGTGAGGATTTTTAAAAAGCCTGAGCCACACCAGAACATTCTGGGGTGCTAATATGACACAAAGTTTGATATCTTACCACCAAAGAGTATTTATCTAGTATTAATAAAATGAAGGTACCAATTACACAGTTAAAATTGTATTAAAATGTCCTTTTATCCTATTTTTTCTTATCTATTTGTAGATAGCATATAGAGCAGTCATTTAGCCTTTCTGTACTTCACTTTTCTATCTCAAATCATTACTTTCTTTTCTGCACCTCCCTTACCTCCCTAGCCCCTAAAATGTCAAAATGTCTCCATCTCAATCCCTGGACTGCTGGCATAGATTCTGGACTACTGGAATGGCTCAATATTCAACTTCAGAGCAAGAGCAGTACTCTTGCTAAGCCATGAACTCCAAAATTAAGCCATAGATATACTAAGTTGTAGATGCTTATTGGAAATCTAAAAAGATATGCCAAATAAGCAGGTAAAATGTGAATTTGGAGTTTGGGGAGAGATGTGAATTTTGGACTTGGCAACATCTAAGTGTTTAAAACTAGGGTTTTGGATATGGTCCTGTAGGAGACATTGACCAGGGATTGGGTAGGAAACATTTTGACATTTTAAGGGCTAGGAAGGAAAGGGAGATGCAGAAAAGAAAACAATGACTTCAGATAGAAAAGTGAGGTCCCAAAAGGATAAAGGACTTGGCCCAAGTCATGCCACAATTTGCATTGTGGCTGGAACTTGAACTCAGAGAATTTATTCTTCTTTGAGTCGTGGCTCCAATTTAACAGTGGAGTTAAAGGAGCAATGCATTTCACTGTTCAAATGCTTCACTGTAAGTGGAGTAGATTCCACACAGTGATCTATTTCTGTACTGTTACATATTTCATTATTCCATACTTTCTTCTTCATGGACAAAGAACTTGCTGGGTCATAGAAAAACATTTTTCTTGTTTAGAGCCTTTGCTTGCAACAAATCAGTTCCTTTTTAAAATTTAAACTGGGAAATAAGACAGTAGTGCAAGGCACTGCTTGCCCAGGACTGCCCTCTCCTACAGCGGAGGGATTCCTTGAAGACCTCAGAAGCCTCAAGGCTTGTGAACCCTGGGGAGAGATGCAGCTGTCTGTTCTGCTGCTCCAGTGTCACTGGATAGTGAGGATTCTAAAGCAGGATGTAAGAAGTTCAAAGTGTTTAGGTAACACAATCATTATCAGAAAGTCACAATCAAAACTCAGAAGGGAGGAGGGGTTGGAGCAATGCCCTGTCAAGGGTGCCCGCCCAGGCTTGGGCATCTCACAAAGCTCATTTCTTAATTTGAATTTTAAAGTTGTTTTCATTGCATGGATTTTATCATTTGAAACATGAGAGAGGGATGCATGAACAAATGGCTCCATTTGCATCTGTGGCCAGAACAGCAAAAGACAGTAGACTGACCACTATGACCCTTGTCATTCTGTGGGGTGAGGTGCTGGGGGTCTTGGGGAATGAGCTTTCCCTCAGAGACCATGCCTCTGCAGTCACTGGGAGCCTGTGATTCAGCAATTTTAAACCTGGAAATCAGTGATGATATTGTAACTGCTGGAGACATTGATCATGAGCATTAACAAGCAAGGAAAAAAGCTTCTTTGGTGTTTTGGCAGATGTTTTTCCAAAATATGTACTAAAAATGGAAAGTAAGTACAAGGACACAGTGTCTGACAGAAAAACAAATCAATCAAGTTTATTGTAAGGAATCATTTTGTCTGATATTTATATAACATCTTCCTTCTGATGAATTCAAATTAGTTGACTTATGATATTAAGTCCTGTGCTTTGCTGAAGTTAAATATTAATGACAGCAAGAGAAAACTCAACCCTCTCCACGAAGGTAGCAGCCGACTGATGGACTCAGTATGGGGATCCCCCGGCAGAGGCGCCGGGATCACTGGCCTGACTCAGCAGCGTGATGTCATCTGACTCTGAATGGGAGGCTCCATTCCCTGAGCTCCAGGCGCTTATCTGCAGTGTCTCCCTCACAGGGTCGCCAGATTTTAACTTACTTTGCATGTAAATCTGTGTACTATAAATCTTACACATGCGTCTGACATATTGAAGGCGATCCACGTGTTAAGATCTAAATTCCGGGCACTGGGTGCTGCCCAGAGTCACGCTTTGGGAAGGCCCAGGCCAGCTGCCCCCTGGGAGCCCTCGGCTCTGGGCGGAGGCAGCGCTTGGCTGCCACCAGCTCTTGCCGCCCTTCCCGTTCGCATGTCTATTAGGAAAAACTTTCCAGTGAAATATTTCAACTTTGGCCTCTGCTGGCATTTCATTGTGCCAGAGGTGGACGGCATCACAATCAAAGCTGAGGGGGCGGCTTTCCTGGGCCGAGGTCCCCTTTCCCACTCTCCTCCCCTGCCCAGCAGAAGAGCTCTGGGTGGGAATTTAGAAGAGGCTTGCTGAACATGTGAAGTCATGTGTTTGAGCCGGATTCTTCATGCGTTATCACACCTACTCCTTAAACAATGCCGGAGTCCTGTGTGCCCATGTACACAGGGGACCAAGGCTTGCGGATGAAGGAGGGCGCGCAGGCAGATTTGAACCGACATCTCAGGCATGGTACCAAGTGCCTGGCCGCGCGCGGGGTTCCATGGATTGACTAGTGATTCTTTAAAGAGCTGGCAGTGGAGTGTGTGAGCGGCACCCACAGAGACCCACCTGCAAGGCAGACCTGGCTCTGAGTGTGGAGGAGGGGCCGGGTGGGGACCTCTGAAAAGCCCTACGGCCAAATCACCTAGATCTGTCTTTCAGACCGTGTTCCCACCACCTTGCAAGGTCTGCGCGTTCACGCTTCCTACTTTTGCATTGCCTGTTGTGATGCATTTGACACTTTCAGGACTCCCTCAAACTCCCTCCCTGGCCCCACACTGTGGAAACACAGGCAGCCGCCCGCCCTCTTGTGCAGGAACTGGTGGGTGCCCCTAGGGTCCCTGCCCCGCAGTGCCTCTCCTTCCTGCCAGGTGCCTCTCCTTCCCGCCGCCCCTGCTCACCTTCCTGCAGGGACCCGCGTGTTCCCCACGCCCAGGCTGCTCACAGGGCACCCAGGCTCTTCCTGACTCTGCATGCCAAGCTGGGAAGGTGTCCTCCAGCGCCTCTGTCTTCATGCTGCGTCTGTCGGAACCCGCAGCACCTTCCTGGTACTTCTGGGGAAGGTTCGCCTTTCCTGTTGGGTTTCAAGCAGAAACCCTGGTGTATTGGATTAAATTTCCATTTATGTTCAAGACGAATGTGCTAGCATGTATGCAAATCTAGCAATCATTGAAAATTAACAATCTAACCAAATGTTAAAACACTGTTCTGCCATGCTTATATTGCACCTCCAAAATACAAATGCGTTCTCTCTCATGACTAGGGCACTTCTGGACGAGACTTGCATTAGAACGTCCTGTGATACATAAGGAAGACATCTTGGAATTGGTCTGGAACATTGCATGCTCTGGTCCAAAGAAGCGCAGAGTCACGGGATGGGCACGAGTCCCGTCTTGAGGCTCCGCATGCAACCGGGAGCATATGCCAAGGATGATGGGTCCTCCTAACAGATTTGACATCATGTGCAATTGATCCTCAAATTTCTTCATGATTTCTTTAAAATCAAAGATTAAAGTACTACTTGGAGTTTAGTATTAGAAAGCTCATGGTTATTTTCTCTTAGGGGCCCAAGAGTCAGGAGTCTGGCAAGTTGTGTGTGTGTGTGTGTGTGTGTGTGTGTTAGACAATCCAAATCTAGGGGGAATACCTAAAACAATTTGGAAGGGAGCTTCGTAGTTTTCCATTAATCTCAGGTGGGTCCCTGGAAGCCAGCAGCTGAACACGATGAAGGGCGATGATCACAGAACATGGATTAGGGTCCTGAGGGGGACAGGGGTCTGCCCCTCAGCAGTGGCAAGATGGGAAATGCTGTATTTTCTCACCTGGTTGGTGATCCTCACTTCAAGAGAGAGAATCAGTATTTAATGGTCCAGGGGCTATCAAAAAACATGCGCTGATCACTGCTATAAATAACTCCTGTACACATGTGACCAATGTGATCCTACAATATGTAAAATCAGAAAAATGAGAGATCACACTCCATTTATGTATGATCTATCAAAATGTATAAATGCATTCTGTTGTCATGTACAACTAATTAGAAAAAATTAAAAAAATTAATTAAAAATTTAAAAAATCATCTGAAAATAAAAATAAATAACTCCCAGGAAAGTGTCCCCCCTCTGCAGCCTTGTAGTGTGGGCCTGTAATCCCAGCAGCTCAAGGGCCTGAGGCAGGAGGACTGTGAGTTCAAAGCCAGCCTCAGTCACTTAGGGAGGTCCTAAGCAACTCAATGAGACCCTGTCTCTAAATAAAATACAAAAAAGGGCTGGAGATGTGGTTCAGTAGTTAAGTGCCCCTGGGTTCAATCCCTTGTACAAAGAAAAAAAAAAGTGTCCTCCCACCATAGTGGGGATTTGTCACCCTTGAGGAATGGACACTTCACAGTCTTCAGTTCCCGTATCATTAGGGATCCCGTATATTCTGTGATTCTATTTGGGAATGAGTACTTTCAAATCATAAGAAGTTATATTTTCTAAGTTTTATTTATGAGATTCTGCCATATCATTTTCC
>JAJEJO010000447.1:698367-795444 GCA_020662805.1 Glaucomys volans | reverse complement strand
TTTAAATTCCCTTGAATTTAAAAGAAAACTAATTTTAAAAATGTGTCACTTATTCACTTTCTCCATTTCATTACAATCCTCCCTGGGGTGTGGATGTAACAGTAGTCCCCTGAAACTGGGGCTTGTAGAGAACCCTGTGTGTTCTTCCTTACACATTCATACCTAGGATGAAGATTTATTTCTATAATAGGAACAGTAAGAGATTAACAGAAATAATAAAACGGACCAGCTCCAGAGAACATGGCTAATAAGTGAGCAACAGCAGGGAGTATGGATATGCTGGGCAGGATGATGCCCTTTGGGAACGTCGGGGGACTCAAGATAGTGCAAGTGTCATCACACTACTCAGAATGGCCTTCGATTTGAAAGTTATAAATTGTCTATTTCTGGAACTTTCTACTTACAATTTTCTGCCTGTGTTTGACTGCAGGTAACTGAACTATGGAGAGCACAGAGAAAGGAGGTGCTCTAAGAGGCCTGATAGTCATTACCTTAAATACCATGCAGGACATCACGTAGTGGACTATGCAGCCTTTCCAGCGGGGACGAGATAACATTTGGTCATTGGTATGCCCACCAGTGAGAGCAGTGCTATTACTGAAAGCTCTGAGTGACACATCTGCTTTCTCTATTTTGTGTGATGTACAATGACATCAAGCAGCATGTTGATCCCCTCAAGCCATGGGAACGATTCCTGATACTTCCAGCAGGTGGCAGCATGTCATGTCAGAAAAGCAGCGAATGGCCTCAGAAAATCTGTGCCAACAGCCTGTTTTGGATGTGAGGGAGTTTCCCCTCCCTCCTTAATGTGAAGGTAACATGTATCATGTAAAGGGAGAAATGACTTTTGCATGGAGATAACATGTCGTCCTGAGGTTAACAATAATTACAGCTAGATTTTAATGAGGGCGAATTCTGTTTCCACCCTTCTAAGTGTTTATATATGTCATTTAATGCTCACATCCTCCTGTTGATATTATTGTGCCCATTTTACACAAGGAAATTGAACCATGGACTTTCCAAGTTTTCAGGGCTACTCAGTAAAGGAAGTGATATTTTTAAACCAACAGTCTGGCTCCAGCGGCCAGTGTTTTAAACACTGTACCATAATTCTAGGAAATGTAACAACAGATTAAAGCTGAAAGTGTTAGGGACGATGCAGTGAATTTTCAGAAGAGATATTTATATTAATACTAATGAAAAATTCTGGAGAAATTGCTGGCTTATTAGAGAGCCTGCAGTCGCAAAGGAATCATGGGTCAATCAACAACTTCTTCCAGTGGGAGAGAAAGTGGGATGTCGAGAGTCTTGGAGTTGAACTGTGTGCATCAGGGCAGCCTGCCACAGGGCAAGGACGGTGGTGAATCGGGGCAGGAGAAGCGGGAGAAGCCATGGAGACTCAGCACCTGGAAAGTCACTGGGGCAGTGAGGCGGCTCTGAGTGTGGAGCAGTTCTGAGGATCCCTGAGCCATATTATGATCTTCATCCTGTCCCTCGTCTTCTCTGGCTCCTCCAGTTCCAGGGTGATTTCTTATTGCTAACTCTATCTGTGCTGAAAGCAGATTATGATATTACAATTGGTAATATCATAAGGATCATGGGATATCTGTACCCTTATTTTTTTCTTTGTGTGAATATCAGGAGGAATAAGGAAATGTAAAGATGACCTTTTATTTGTTTTTTAAAAAATTTTAATAGTTTCTAAAATTTATTCTTAAAAATTGTATGAAATGTGTTATTTTAACTGATACATTAAAAGCATGCATACCCTACAGATGTTCATGGGGCACCGTGTGAAGCTTGGGTGCATCCTTGCATTGTGTAATGCTCAAATCAGGTTCAACAGGCCCGTCTCCTGTATCCCCTGTAACATCATTTATGGCAAAAACATTCAAAACGCCTTCTTTGAGCTTTTTGACACGTGCAGCACATTACTGTTATCTACAGCCACCCTCCTGTGCAGCCAGAACGCCTTGCTGTCCTTCAGTGTAACTGAGTACCCAGCAACGCCCTTCCCCATCCTCCCTTCCACCCTCTCCCCAGCATGATCGCCACCACAAATGTTAAAATGTAATTATTTGCTGATAGATCTCCCCACCCTTTCTCTCCTGGAGTCCTTATTCTCCCTCCCAGTATTTGCCACTCTCTGAATTTAGCCCTCACTCCTGTCCCTGGAGGCACCCAGCACTCCCTGCCCATCTCAGCAATGGTGATTGGGCTAATGTCAGCACTGACCTAGGACAGACGGGACAATGGCAGAGAGGAGAGAATGAACAGCAGCCAGGCCTGAAGCCAGTCCGGCGTGCAGCTCCCTCTAGAGTGCTCACTCTGGGGTCCTTTCCCCGTTGGATGAACATTTCTTTGAGGGGATCCTGTGATGTTTAACCTTGAGCCCCTCCCAGCCTTTCCTGGGGACACCTGGCACAGTGCCTGCTCCCAGCAGGAGCTCGCTGGCTGCTCTGCGTGGAGTATCTCGAGGTCCAGCTCAGGTGGCCCCTGGTTCTTCCTGCCTGAGCCCAAGCACTGCTCAACTTGGGTTCCAGCAGCTGTGGACCACAACCAAGGCCGAAAAAGCTGAAATCAAGCAGTGATGCTTCTTCCTCACTTTGGGGAAAGAGCAAATGGCTAAAAAATATGGCCATGAGGAGCCTAGTAAGGTGATGTAAGTCACAGTTTGCAAAATAAAGACAAGCCTACAAATGCTCTGCAGGCCACCACCAGGTCAGGGAGTGTCCTCATGGACCCAGGACTGGAGGAGAAGCGAAGGCTCCCACAGTGTGAGCTCTCTGCATGTGGCGCAGCCTCTGTCTAGGCAGGAGCAGGAGGTGGAGGCAGAAGGTCAGGCTGCTGGAGGACGCTGGCAGAAAAGCTCAGGAGGAGAAATCAGGAAAGTCCCAATGCTTTCCACTCCAAAGGGGTAGGCAGCTCTTCACCTTGGTGGATTCCATGGCCCCTGTTAATTGGAAATATTTTTACACACTCTTTCTTTCATGAGTGAAATGAAACTTAAAGAATGTAAACTACTGCATACATAGTTTTTAAAAAAATCAGTGTGAACACCTCACTTGCACTTACCTATTTAGTGCTGGGGTGGAACCGGGGCCTTGCCCTCATCAGGCAAGTGCTCTACACTGACCTACACCCTAACCTCTAAGTGTAAAGAAGGGCCAGAGGGCAAGTCATGCGGGAGGTGACGTTTACTTCAGCAAAGAAGTCCTTGGGTCACCACGTGGGGAGAAATAGGAAGTGTCTGGTGGTTGCCAGTGTCCAGCCCACTGCAGGCCTTAAGTACTCCTGGTGCCTCTCCATGGAATGGCAGCAGCATGTCCATTTACTTTGACAAAAAAAGAAAAACAAAGCCGGGTGCGGTGGCGCACGTCTGTAATCCCAGCACTTGGGAGGCTGAGGCAGGAGGATTGCGAGTTCAAAGCCAGCCTCAGCAACTTAGTGAGGCCCTAAGCAACTCAGTGAGACCCTGTCTCTAAATAAAATACAAGATAGGATTGGGGATGTGTCTCATTGGTCGAGTGCCCCTGGGTTCAATCCCCAGTACCACACACACAAAAAAAAAAAAAAAAGAAAAGGAAAACAAAGGACATTAATTTGCACAATGCCCAGCAAGGGTAGTCTCACTGCTTTGAGAGTCACTACAGTCATGGTTAGAGTTGTGACCATGTTCTACACCATATTTTTAATAAAGTTCTATTTTTTTCCTTTCTATTCCTGACAGTTCTTTGAGGGCCACACAGTTTCTCTAAAAGCAATTGAATATAATGAGACAAACTTATACATTCTTTAAAACTTTTTGAATAAAAACCAAGAAAAACACACTAGAAAAATAAGCAAACCGAAGCCTTCAATGATATCTCCTGAGAAGAGCGACAGCTACAATATGAACCACTAGATGTGCCTTTGACAGTGTCCTGATTCTACTTTAAAATAGTTTATGCTGATAACACCTGGCTGGTATTAATGGAATAATGGAAATGATAATAATTAAAACCATCTGAATTCTCTGAAGTTGTCTTCTCAAAAATGTGAACAAGATCAGAAATATCTGTACCTGACTTCCAACTAATAAGGTCCACAGGGATTCAACAATGAAGTGTCAAAAAAGAAGACACAACCAGCAAAATTGAAATGCAGAGAAATTGACAGGAAAATGAACCACACTTCATTTTAAACAAGAGTGACATAATTGGAGGTGACTATAATAGATGAAAAGAGACAGCAGCATATTGCAATGTTGAACCTGCTCAGATCCAATTTCAACCAAATAAACCATTGAAGACTTTTTATAGACAATTGGAAAGATTTGAGATAGACTTGATACTAGCTTATATCATGTAGTTATTATTATTTTTATGTCACAAAGTGGTGTTAAGAAAACATAAATGTGGCTGATACATATTGAAGTATTTATGGACAAACTGATGTGGTAATTGAGATTTGCTCTAAAATACTCTAGTAGATATTTCTGTTTCTAGCTATGGTGGAATAAATTCCAGCAAAGCAAACCTCTTTTAGTCCACATATAGGACATTCAGGGAGAACATTTTTCTAAGCTTCATGCAAAAGAAGTGTTCCCCCAAAACAGAAATGGTAACCCCATTCAGAAACACCAGAAAGCAAGCAGGTCAGTGAGAACCTGAAGGTCAGTGAGAACCTGAAGGTCAATGATGGCTGAGAAAATAAAAGCACTGAGCTGAGCTTGACTTGCCATAGGCTGTTTCCCTAAAGCATTTGGTGTTTTTAAATTAAGCTGGGCAGGAGGCTGAGAAACCGAGGAGAAGTTGGTACAGAAGCAATAGGTTAAGCAGAGGTTTTGACCCTCACAGCCCTGGGAAGCTGGAATTTAAATTCAGGTCATAAAGCCAGCTAGGATTGGGGAGGTAAATTCCAAGAGAAAGGAGGTAGAGAAGAAATGAGTGTGGCAACCTGAGCAGCTTTCCACTTGAGGGATTCACAGTCTGCTGAGAGGGAGGGAGGGAATCTCCACTCAGGGGCTGGAGAGTCAGTGGAGCATCTGCAGTGCCACAGGGCAGGGGGAATGGACTGAGTTTCAGCATGCCCGGGGCGGGGGCACCATATAAGACACACCAGAGTCCACTTGGGACACCTGGAAGTCCAAAGGACCACATCATAAGAAGTATGTAAACCGGACTCAAGGTCAACATTGAAAGTCCCAAACCCAAAGCCAGTCTCCAAATGAGGAAGTACACTTCTGGAGCCAGAGGTTGGAGAGAAAGAAAACTGTACCCAGGAGGGAGGCAGATCCATGTTGCAAAACTTGATTCCCAGTTGACATATAAGGATCTTTCTCTGTTCAAAATGCTTATCCAAATCTAGGTTCACACACAAATTTCTACAATTATTTGTGCTCACTATCCAATATTTAATCAATTACTACAAAGTATGTCAACAAGCAGGAAAAACAAAAAATAGAAGCAGAACTGCAGGTGAATCAGGTAATGGCCTTGTTAGACACACACTTACAAATAACTGATTTTTAGGTTTAGGAAAACCCAAGGCAACATGGGGAATTGAAGTATATTAAAAGAGAATTCTAACAAAATCTTCAGTTGAAAATACAGTAACTGAAATGATGGTTATATTACAGACTATATTCAGTACCACATGCTGGAAAGAATATGGAGCAAGAGGAACTCTCATTCATTACTGGTGGGAATTGAAATGCAGCTGTGTTGGAAGAACAGTTTAACCATGGCTCATAACCAAACTAGTTTTAGCATATAATCCAGCAGTTACAATCCTACATACTTACGTGGACTAAAAAGCATGTGCCCAAGAAAACCTCCATGCAAATATTTATGATAGTTTTGTTCATAATTTCCAAAACTGAAAGCAATGATGATATCATTCAACACACAGGAGACTGGGAAAGCAAACTAAGCTAAACCCTTACAATGAAATATCATCCAACGTAAAAGGAAATGAGCTATCAGTATACGGAAGGACACAGAGGAATTTAAAATACATATTGCTAAGTGAAAAAAGCCAGTCTGGAAAGACCATGTGAAATAAATATATGGTATGATTCTAATCATGATATTCTGAAAAAGGTAAAACTATAGAAGCAGAAAGATTAGTGGTTGCCAGTACTTTGTGGGGGGAGGTGGGCAGAGGGCAGGAGGGTAAGATAGGTGGAGCTCAGGGGATTTCTAGGGCGATGAAACTATGCTCTAACTAGTTATATACCACTTTGCATTTGTCAACTGCTGAGGTCCAGCCTTAGCAGGGGTCGTGGCACAGCTTGGTGGGGGGAAGGCGTTGGCGATGAGAATAAAGCGACACAGACTCGAAGATCTGAGGCTTAGTTTTAACTTTACTGTTACATGGCTAAATTCTAAGTCCAGCTACCGTTTCACACACCATCTATGTATATCTATACTTTCAACTTGAGTACATTCTTTTGAGGTTACATAGAAGGGGAGGTGGCAAAGCTCTAAGGGAATGTGATGGACATAAGTATAATCAAAACAAATCAAGTTCTACTTAAACAAAACATCACTAAACCATTAACTGGTTCTGGATTTCGTCTTACTAGGAACGATAAGAGCGGAGGCCATCCTTATAGGTTTAACAGGTCATGATTTAAAGTTACGTCAAGGATAACAAACAGCTGTACTTAGACATCTCTGGGAGGCTGATATGTAGCATAAATACTTTTTGACCTGTCTATAGTATATAAAGTGGGACTTCCTTTTGTTAATAGTTAAATTACACCCAAGAAACAGCTTCCCATCAATCTTATGTGCAATCCACTGAGGTCCCTGAACTGTGAAAACAGTTTCACTAAGAGGGGGCACATCCTGGTTTGGGTTAAAGCAGCCAGGCAGTCTGGCTGCTAAGCTACCTGAGAGCAGTAGACAGTAACTCTTGTTGATCTGACCAACAACATTTTTTCTGTTTGCTTAAGGTAATATTAATATGAAATCAATTAAGGCTTGAGTGGTGTTATTTTTATGTTCTAAATCACTTAATGTCTGATTACCTACTGAAATTTTTACCAATAACAATAAGAAATAACACGAAAACAAGAAAGAGCATGCCACGTCCACATTTCCCAGAAGATTAGACCGTGCAAGAATCTTCATCATTCCCAGTGGAACCGTGTCAAGCACTGAGGGGAAGAGTGGTGGGCGTGGCAGGAAACACCTAGGGACCTTTATAGCATTAAAGGAGTAACTTTAGTACACACAAATTGAAGAAGGCATTGGAGAAGCAAGGCGATCTTGGAGACTCTAGAAAATGACAAAAGAAATCCTACTATGTTGCAAATGCATCCAGCAACCTCATTAAAGGAGGCGAGGTTGAGGAAGGTTGATCTAACCAGTGGGAAATGAGTAGAAGTGTACAACTGAGGGCAAGCAAGGCAGCTCTCTCAAGTTGGAGTGGGAATTCATAGCTAAGCAAAGGGAGGAGCCTAGAACGATGCATGTGGCCACAAAGATATCAGTAGAACTCAGGCTTAGCTTACCGTACGCACAGGCATTTTACATGTAGAAACATCTGCAGATGTGCCTGGATGCATAGTTCCAGGATACCCATGTGCATTTCTTTGCTCTGCCAACTTAGAGGGCCTCAAAGAAAAATGACACTCAAGCAGCAGTGAACCTTGCTAGGCTCAGACCTTGGGTTTAGATTATTCTCCAACCAGGGTTCTTTGGAAGCAGTGGCTGGTGCCAGGATTGCGGCCAGAATAATGAGATGAATGTGGAGCATTCGTCATGCCAGAAAGTAAGGAAGTCCTGGAAACAAACACTGAAACCCCAGAGTAATGGGGACGCGTCCCAGGGACACAGGACACACCCAAAGAGCTCCCAATGGCCAATGCGCCAATCATTGTAGGATGCATAGAGTAGTATTGCATCACAACACAGCTTATGGGATAGATGTCCATGAGTCATGCTGGTGTCTGTAGATGACTGAAGACACAAACACGTGAGGGAACAGTGACACTTCTCTGGTATGGAAGAATCCAAATAATTTATAGATACTCGGTTCTTGAGGAGGAGAGCGTGCCTCCCCGACCTAAGTGTGGCCTGCACCTCTTAACTGCTTCCAGCGCTACAGTGGTAGATAGAGGAGAGAGCACCGAGGTGGGAAGACCTGGCAAAGAGTAGCTCAGCCGGGAGACCAAGGCTGACGTCAGCAGCAACACATCATGGTGGTAGTATGGACCCTCGGTTTAATATGACAAGAATGGCATTTTACCTTCGGGGACTTCCTCCCAAAACCAGCGCTCCAACCTGATAATGACATAAACACCTGACGAATGGCTGGTGCAGCTCATCCTGAGGAGCCCCTGGCCAATGCTCCTCAGAACCATCAAGGTTGTTAAAACCAAGGAAAGTCCCACACATAGTCTAGCCAAAGAGGAGCCTGAGGACAGAAGGCAGGTGGCGTCGGCCTTCTTAATGCACACAGGCTGTGTGTTCTCTCTCTGTCTATCATGGCTCATTTACATTTTGTAGGCTCCACGTGCAAATCACTTTCTGGAAATTCACTTTGAAAAAGTTCCATGTTCACTTTTGCTTTCGCATTACACTGCTCTCTTCTGGGTTTATTTCTTTGCCTTTGGAGCATATTCTTTAATAATTCCTCCAGAACTGTTTCTGGGTGGCACAATTTCTGAGTCCCATGAGTATTGATGTATAAGCCACGGTCTAAAACAATCAACCCAAATATCCAGGGATAGGACCCGGATACCAGATGGCTTTGCTTTCCTTTTTACATGAGGAGAGTGGATAGAGCGTGTCAATGGTAATGTCATGCATTGATTTCTAAACCTGCGCACACAGACATGTAGAGGATACAACCATGTGACCATCACCAGTGCCAGAATGGAAAGCATTTCCCCTCATCCACAGAGTCTCATTGTGCCCTTTCTCAGCACCCAAACTGCCTAGATGAATACAGTGACTTCCATCACCATTCATTAATTTTCTTGTTCCTGTACTACTTTTAAATGGGCTCTTTATTTACTCGCCATAACGTCTATGAGAGTCATGGGTATTTTTGCACTTATTCGCACTTTTTTGTTTCATTTCATTTTGCTTTGTTTTCCTATGTCCTGTTCCACTGTTTAAATGCTCCAATTTATTTATTCCTTCTGTTGTTCATGGACATTTGGGTGATTTTGAGTTCACAAAAGTACTCGGAACATCCTTGTGTTTGTCTTTTTTTGTGAGTATACGTGCTGATATGTCTTGGGTCAGGTCTTGGAGCGGAATTGCTGGTGTGTATAGTGGCAACTTGAGAGAGAACTGCCAATGTTTCCCCAAATGAACAATCCATCTCGCCCTCTTGCCAACAATGTGTGACAGCTCCAGTTGTTTTGAATTCTCACAAACAATTGGTAATTTCATTCTTAAATGTAAGACCTTTGAAGGAGAGAGTATATAGTATTTTATTTTTGTATTAATTTGCATTTGATGAGCAATGCCATTGAGCATCTTCTCATGTTTATTGACCACTTGGGTATCTTCTGTGAATGTCTGTTAACACCACTATTAATTATCTAAACACCTGGAGATAGCGCTCCCATGCGGTCAAGGTTGGGAACTACTGTGGCAGAGGGTGTACCCTGCTTGGAATCCTCCCGTCTCAGGTCACAGTCTGTTTTCATCTCATCAGCCTGGTGCTGCTTTCTGGGAGTTTCTGAGCTCCTCCTTTTAGTTCACTAAATTATCTTTTATATGTATACATTTCAGATTGCCTATTAGGTATTAATTTCAACAATTTAGTTTTTTTCAGTGTGTTTAGTCGCTGGTATTCTGTATATACAATTCTACTTTGCTTCTCTCTGGCAAGAGTAAATATCCTTCCCTGAAGTATCAGTCTGCTAGTCAGTTCTTTTGTTTCAAGACGAATGATCTCTTTTGTGATGTGTGTGTTTCTAAGTGCTCTTTGCTCTGTGAGGCTGAGATTGAGGTTCCTTGCTGGGCAGCCTCTGTACCTGACTGCATGGACTGGTTGCTCTTGTCTTCAACTGCATTAAGTGGAAGCAGCAAGGCTGAGCTTCATAATGGACACGGTATCTCAGTATCTCCTTTGCTCCATGAGCATTCCTGGTTCTGCCTGGAAACTGTCAACAGTCCAGGGCCTGTTCTGTCTCTCTTACCTGAGCTCTGTGTCCATCTCCTTTACCTGCAGGTAGACTCCCTGCCATTATTTACTGGCATAAGAGAAATATTTGTTTTTGAAAGTGGGACTGTGTGTATTAAAAAGCTGGACTCCACCCAGCCACTTCTGCTATGCTGAACCATACCATTAGTCAACGTTGGGAAATCTCCTTCCTGTGCCCCTCACCTTTGAGTGACACCTGCATTCTGTAGCCACAGTCTTTTGGTTATATTTTGACTGGTGTATTTTTTATTTTCAGGAATTTCTTGATTTATGGTCATTTAAATTATTTTAGTTTCCTAATATGGTTATTATATTTTTACAAATATCTTTTCAATCCATCTGAAACTCTGAGGTGATAGAGTATAACTGTTTCTTGTCCTTGTTTCTTAATTTTGAAACAGAATTCTAAAATGCTAATTGTGGACTTTCAGTGAACATTTTCCTAAAAACACATTAAAGAGAAAATTGATCAACAAGAACGATTTGAAAATATTTAAGAAAATCCAACTTCCATATTCTAATCAGTTTACAGAATATTTATGGAATGCCTGTTTGGTTACAGACACCAAGTGATTCTCTAGGTAAGTCAAAATGGTAAGATGAGCAGGACATGGACCCTGAACTCAGACTTTAAACAAGCAATACTGATGAAGCATGGAGGCATGACCACAGAGGAGCATGTGACTCACTAGAGTTGCTAGGAGTGGGAGGGACTAACTTGGGGGTCATGGAGCAGATTTGGGAATTTTCAAGATGAGTCTCATTTAGGTTGGGTGAGGGCAGGTGTGTTAGGAGAACAGATTGACAGAAGGATTGTAGGGTGCATGGCATATCTACCTTTCAAGTCAAAAAGACCTGCACGTGGGAAGCAGAGGTAGAAGGGAAGCATGGTTTGCTTCAAAATGGTACAAATGGTAAATATCTCAGAATTACTGTTGCCTAAAGTGTAGATGTGGAGGAAAGAAAGAGGAGGATTACAAACTGGGCAATACGAGCTCCTTTGGATTTTCTTGAGTAAGTTATGGACATCAGCTCAAGACTTCTCCATTGAATGCTAGTGTGGGAACAGCACCTTAGACTTACTCAGACAGTGTGTTACAGGGGATGGGTGGTAATGAGTAAGTCAGGGAGAAGACATGAAGAGAGCCCGCTCCACAGTGGGGATGATAGGAAGGAAACCCTGCAGAGATTCACACGCAGAGTCTGCAAGAGCTGGAGGAAACAGACATGAAGAGGTGGAGGACATGGAGGATGACCTGACTTAGGCCTCCAAGCAGATGATGGTACCACAGACCCAACCCAGGAATAAAAATAAGAGCTGGAGAGGAAAATCTGGTCATACAGGGATGAGGAACATGCACTTGGATTTGCTGAACTGACATTACTGGACTTGGAAAACAGAGTTACAGGGAGAACATTAGGTAGTGTCAAATTCCAGAGAAAAGTCAGATTACACAGTAAGAGAACATTAACCATTCAATTTAGTGACCACTTGAATTGGGATACACAGGTTTTTTTTGCTAATTATTAACATTTTAATTATTAACATTATTTTAAAACATATTTTAATGCATAGTCATAGAAAAAGTTCAACATATTTATCAGAAGTGTATTATCTAGGCTATACTTTACTGAAATGTAAACTAATCTCTCTCTCTCCACAGAAAGAGTAATTACTCAAGTTTATAAAAAAAAGAGTCTAGTTTTGATTCTCACCTCCCTAGTGCATGCTTCAAGCCAAAGTTATAAAGTGCTTGGATAAAATACAGATTATCTTTACCCACTATTACTCGTGGCTTTTAACTTCGTATTGTACTCCCATTTCACAATATATAGAACCTGTATGTCTTCTAAAGGTCATGGTTAATATCCATGTGAAGTCTCTAAAGTAGGATAAAATTGATTTATTTCCCATCTAAGCTTCTTTCCTACCATTGCAAAAAATAACAAAATTGAAGTTAATTGAAGCATTTTCCTCTTAAGCTTTTCTGAATTTTCTTAATAAAATTCCAAATGCATACCTTTGATTCTCCTCTGAAAACACTCTTCAATTGCCAATTCCCTTGCTGGCTGGATATGCACCAAGGGTGACCGATGGGACCTCTCGGTAATGTAATATCAAGGAGCCATGCAATTCCAGATGCCGGAGCACCCTACAGCAATGCAATTACTTCCTCTGAGGATTTCATAATTCTCAAAACAGAATACAGTCTAAACAAGTAGAATTGCCCTTTTCTTGTGAAAATATGACTTCCTTTGCTGCTAATATAACATTTTAAGTACTTACATTCAAAGGGAAGAAAAAAAATCTGTCTTGCCTGATCTGAAAACTTTTGCTACAAATTACAGATGGTTTATGTAGAAAATAGTATTCACCCATATTTACTTTATTCTGATTTGAGAGGTTTGGAAGGTGCATGAGAGCCAAGTGGTGATAACTGACTAATGTGTACACAACCTTTGTTTTTCTTTGATTATCTGATTCCCAAGTGGGTGTGGTCAGCAAAGCATTATGGGAAGGAGTTTCACATAATCCTTTCCCTTCAATATTGGCTTGTGTGTAAGCAAAAATGAGGGATGGCTTTCTATAAAACTAATTACCATGTATAACCATATATCAAATGTAATTTAGTACTAGCAATGCGATTTGCACAAGAGTGTCTGCATCCACAACTGGTAGGTGAGCACACGGCTACCTTGCGAAGCAGAGGCTGGGTCTCGGGCGCTCAGGCAGGCTACCTCTTTCCCGTCCTGGCTGGGCTGAATCTGGCCAAGTTGTGCAGCTGCCATCTGTCCACTGCCTCATGGTGAATCCTTCTCACTCTGTGGCCACATTGCAGCTGCTTTAGAACAGTTCCTGGGAGGTAAGCGCTCCACACGCCTGATACTCTTTCTCCTTCTTTTTCCTCTTCTTGTTTTTACAATTTTGATGTATCTGTCTTCATCATACTTGAAACACATTCAGGAGGAGAGCTGCAGTCAGCTCATGTGGAAGTATCAAACACATGTCTCCGTTTTATTTGGAGGAGCTACACTTTTGCAGGTTTCGAGGTAGCTTCCTGCTTGTTGCTTTGCCTCCACTTCCCTGCTAGGGCAGCTATTTCAAGAAAGAGAAGCATGTGGCGTGGGAATTCTCATTCTCTTCCCTGAGCAGCCAACGCGAGCATTTTAGTCCTGGTCCACTTAAGGGATTTTCCTCTGACTTCAACTTCCAGTTTTAGCTCTAACATCCTTCTTCAGGCTTCTTATCAGGGAGCCCAGGGAAGGCTTTCTGTTCCTTCCCTTTGATGGCCACCAAGCATTTGTGGGGAGTAACTGAGCACCCCGTACTGGTTAATCTCAGAACAAACTGAGAGTAAAAGTTTCTGATTTCAGGAAGTCCCTCCAGCAGCCTCTCCACCACGCCCTCCTTTCTCCCCTCCCCAGGCTCTGGCAACTCTCCTCTCTTTTCTACTTCTGTGAGATCAACCGTTTTGGATCCCACATATGAGCAAGATCATGCAATGTTTGTTTCTCTGTGCCTGGCTTGTTTCACTTGGCAGTAACACAACGTTCATCCAGATCATAAAGGAGAGGATTTAGAACATGTTATGGCTGAATGTATTGGTCAAGTGTCTGTAGAGGAGAAGAATCAATAGGAAGTATCATTATGAAAAGGGGATTTATTAGATTGGTTTACACGACCAGAAGCTGGACACTCCACAATGGCTGTCTTCAGGCTGGAGAGCTGGAAGAACCAGCGTTGCTCAGTCCAAGAGGCTGAAGCCTCAGAATAAGAGGGATCAATGGTACGACCCCAGTCTGAGAATGAAGGCTTCTGGAAACTCCCTGGAGAATCACTGGCAGTGTCTGCTTTGGAAGAGTGAAGGAGTGAGAGTCCAATGTCCTCAGGTTATCATAGCTGCAATCAAGAACCCCTTCAAGAAGAATGGAGTTTGCATCTGCTACAGTTTCCTTGTTCTTTGGATATTTATTCCATCCAAGCCACCATCCTATTGGATGGTGCTGCCCATGCTTAGGGAGGGTGTCCACTTCAGTTGGATATCCCACATGCCAATCATTTCTAGACACACCATCATTGATGCATCCAGAAGCCTCCTTCTTCTTTGGCATCTCTTATTCCAGTCAAGTTGACAATTCAAATTACCCATCACCTGAACAATATTTCATCTATGTGCCATCTTTTCTTTGTCCATTCATTATTATCAGGTTGATTCCATGTCTTGGCCACTGTGAAAAGTGCTGCAATGAATATTGGGAGAGCAGATGTGTCTCCAACACACTGACTCTACTTCCTGTGGCTGTATACCCATAGTAGGATTGCTGGGTCATATCATAGTTCTAACTCTTCTTAGTGTTTTGGGGACTCTCCAGACTGTTTTCCATAATGGATGTACTTCTTTACATTCCTACCAATAGAGTGTGACGGTGTCCTCTTCCACACATTTTCACCCACATTTCTATATTTCCCCTTTTTGATAACAGCCATTCTTCCTTTCTTTCTTTCTTTCTTTCTTTCTTTCTTTCTTTCTTTCTTTCTTTCTTTCTTTCTTTTTTGTGGTGCTAGGGATTGAACTCAGGGCCTTGTGCATTTGGGATTTGAGGCAAGCACTCTTCCAACTGAGCTATATTCCCAACCCAATAGTAGCCATTTTAACTGGAGTGAGGTGATATCTCACTGTGGTTTTGATTTGAATTTCCCTGATAAGTAATGATGTTGAATATTTTTTCAAATACCTTTTGGCCATCTGCAAATCCTCTCTTGAGAAATGCTTATTAAAGTCTTTTGCACAATTTTTTAATTGGATAATTTGTTTTGTTGCTGTAGAGCTGTTAATGTTCCTTATGTATTTTGAATATTAATGCCTTATCAGATATACAGTCTACAAATATTTTCCCCATTATATTAAATATATGTATATATTATATATGTATATATTATATCATATATGTATGTATATATATATATATATATATATATATTGTCTCGTCACTCTTCACTCTGTTGATTGTTTGCTGTGCACAAGCATTTTAGTTTGATACAATCCCATTTGTCTTTTTTTGCTTTTGTTGCCTGTCCTTCCATAGTCACATCCAAAAATATCCTTATCTATTCCCATGCTGTCAAGTGTTTTCCTGAAGTTTTCTTCTGGTAGCGTCATCTTGTATTTAAGACTTTGATCCATTTTGAGCTGAATTTTTTGTATCATGAGAGGAGAGATCCAGTTTCAATCATCTGCATGTGAACATCCAATTTTCCAGCAGCATTTATCAGAGAGGCTGCCCCATGTGAGTTGGAATAGATGTGTGGTTATATTTCTGGGCTCTCTAGTCTCTTCCATTGGCCTATGTGTGTGTCTATGCTAGGACCATAGCATTTTACCAAATTGAACTTTCCTTCATGATAGAAACTCTCAACAAATTAAGTATGGAATGTACCTAATGCATCTACCTGCAAACAGTTAAGAACATATTGGGCAAACTCACAGCGGCATCACATTGGAGTAAGAGAAGGATGCCACTTTTACCACTTTTACTCAACACAAAGTCCCAGTCAGAGCAATGAGGGAAACAACACCAACCACAACACAACGAAAGAAGAGGCATCCACGTTTAAAAGGAAGGAGTCAAACTGCCCATTTGCAGACAACATGATCTTATAAATATAAAATCTTAAAGACTGCAAGTTTGGTGGCACATGCCTGTAATCCCAGCAGCTCGGGAGACTGACGCAGGAGGATTGTGAGTTCAAAGCCAGCCTCAGCAACTTAGTGAGGCCGTTAGTGAGACCCTGTCTCTAAATAAAATATAAAAACCATTTTAAAAAGAGCTGGGATGTGGCTCAGTGGTTAAGTGCCCCTAGGTTCAATTCCCAGTACCAAAAGAAAACAAAACAGAACAACAACAACAAAAAAAACCCCAACACTTCATTAAAATCCTGTTAGAATTAATAAATGAACTTTGTAAAGTTGCAAGATACAAAATCAACATACAAAAATCAGCAGCATTTCTCAATGCTAATAGCTAGCAATAAATTTGATCAAGAGGAAAGAGCAATGGTTGATCACTAAAAATGAAAGTGAAAAAAATCCGATCTCCAAGACCCAAGAAGCAAGAGGAGTCTTCAGGGTGTTTGGGAGCTTTACTTTCAATTCTAATAATTGTGTGTGGAGAGCAAGCCAGGGAGTTCGAACAGAGCAGAGTAAGTTGGTCCAGCATCAATAAGGAGATTAATGGACTTACTTGCCGTGGACAGTTACTGAACTTGGCCATCTTGATGGTGAGGTCTGGTGTGTGTCTGTGCTTTGGCCATTAATCCTGAGTCCAGGAGTCCTAGGAACTGGGGTACAGCTGCAGGGGCTTTCTCCAGATGCTTTCCCAGTTCCGGAAGGTTCTGCCTTCCCTCCTTTTTAATGAAAGGGCAGTCCCTCTTCCAGGGTCCCCCTGTGGCCTTCTGTTGGGTCAGTGTCCCAGCTGAAGATGAAGCAAACAGTTTCACATGGGCTTTTGGCGTAATGGTTCAAGGGTCCAGGAGGCCTCCAGGAAGACTGTCCCTTGAAGCACTGTTGTCAATAGCTGCCGTCAGATGGACAGACCCTCTCCGCTCACTCTTGATAAGATACCCTCCTCTTTTCATCCAATTATTAAAGACCTTGAAGGCCAAATCAATTAACTCTAAGAAAGAGGTTTGAGGTCCCTTTTCTAATTTTTGAAATTTGTGCCAACTATCAGGTCCTGACTGGGTATGAAATGCATGACTGGAAGAGATTTTCCCTCTGGTGACTGAAGATTTAAGTTAGTGAAAGGTGGAGGGATCAGGTAGACAGAAGAGAGGGGCAGGATTTTCCTCACTGCCTGTGTGATTCCTTTCACTTTACCATGATGAACAGGATCCATGGTTGGCCATTTCCCTCACTGAGGCAGGAGAGCATATGGTGTCTGGCCTTTCTGCCTATTGACTGGAAACCATCAGGCAGAGTTTGATAACCCAGGCCAGTTTATTCGGGGGTTAGAGTATAGTAGGCCTGGTCAATGGCCACTAGGTTGCTGGTGCTGTACGGCTCCAGTGTGCTCTTTGGCCTTAAGTTGGAAGTGGGCCTTTGTTTCCTCATTGAGACAGGTAATGGAAACAGCATGAACATCTCACCATGTCAGGTCATAAGTGAGTGTGACCTGGTAGAATTCTTTAGTAAATTCAGAAGGATCTTGAGAGGAACTTCTGGGTTTGGACTCTACTTGGGAGAGGTCAGACATGGAGGGTATCTGAACCTGAAATTGAGGAACGACCCTGGGACCAAACCTCTTGGTCCTCCAGTTGGTGTTAGGGCCAGATGGCGTCTCCATGGAAGATCAGGGTCTTCTTTAAGATGGGCCTGTCCCATTTTTGAGGAGGCACCCCAGAGGGGAGTCCTTTGGTGGGGTCCAGTGAGTTTTGCCATAATGACAACTCAGAGGAAGAAGGGGACTGAATTTGGGAAGGGAAAATATTTTCATCTTGAAAGTTTGGAGGAGGTGCCTCCACCAAATTGAACTCAGAGAACTTAGGATTTCAGTACCCCAGAATCTTTAAACCAGTCTCAGCAACAGAGAGAGGACTGACCGGGGCATCCCTGAGGTGGACTTTGACTAGTGGGTGGTGACAGGTTGGAAATGTCTCTTTCAGGAGGAGCTTTAAGAAGTAGAGTTTCCCACTGGTCGGATGAGAAGTTGGGTCCCAGCGGGTGAGGTGAGGCAATCCCCCTGTGGGCCACCAGAATGTTAGCTCAAGTTGGTCTACGGCAGGTGCGCAGGTAGTGAAAGGTTCACAGCTTCCAAATTGAAGGCAAATGACAAGATTTCTTCACTTCCCAAGGAGACAAGGGGCCAGACACCACAGACAGTGCTGAGAGCTAAGTGTCTGCAGTTTTATGAGCAGAGCTGAGCAAGTTAGCTTGTTTGTTTGTAGTTTGGTCATTATTTCAGCCCCAGGTTGCTGAGGCCTCAGGCCAGCAGCTGGGGGTATGTTGCTCTGCTAAGTAGGATGCAGGTGGGCTTGCGATGTCTCCTGGAAATGTTTGCAATCTGAACCACTGACCTAGAAGAGAACACGTGGGAGGGACTTCCTCCTGAGAGACAAAATGAGGTCAGGCTGTGAAATGGAGCCACTTACATCAGGGGTGAGCGAGCTTGAGCTTACGTTGTTCACAGCGGAAGAAACAATCCTACAACGTATATGGAAACACAATAGGCCTTGCATAGCCAAAGCAGTCCTGAGTAAAATCAAGAAAGCAAGAGGCCCCACACTCTGAAACATCAAGGGTGCTCACAGCAAGAGGGTGTCGAAGGCCAGGGTGAGTGTACAGAGCCCCTGCCAGAAACTTCCTCACGCAGGACAGCCACAGCTCGAGGCAAGACCTGGAGGTAGGCCCCCCACCTCCAAGGGAAATGCAGGGAGTCTGCTCTCTGCTGAGCTTAAGGTTTCAAAGATGGCTTCAAGGTCCCAAGACATACAGTCCTTGGTTATAAAGTCCTGCCAGTAGCTTTCAGAAAGATTTAAGAACATAGAGAAAGTATTTGCAAGTTTTCTAAAGTAAAAGGGCCTGAGAAGAAGGGCCTGACTCAAGTTGAGCCCTGTGGAGGGAACGTCAGGCCCTCTGGGCAGGAGTCACACCTGTACCTGGCAGGACGCAGGGTCACTGGAGCAGAAGGGGAAGAGGGTACTGGCCAAGGCGTGGGTAACCCTGAAAACCCGAGGTGGGAGTCACGCTGTACCCTTTAGAGATGAGTAGTCTCTGAAAGACTTTACGCATGGGAACAAAATGATCCAGCATAAGTTGAAGAAGGGACACCGCATGTTTTTATAACAGAAGAACTTAAGAGGCTAAGACGGGTCAAAGGAAGAATAAAAGAATTAAAGATAGAATTTCTTGCTTAGTAGTTAAAGATCTGTGATGTGGGTGTTTATTGTTCCCACTTTAACATGATAAATCGAAGACCCAGGGTGTTTAAATATCCTTCCCAAATGTTTCGTGCTTGGTAAGTGTGGGCAGTTTCATGCTCAGTCTGTCTCCCTGTGAGCCCGAAAGCTCTCTCTTGGCAGTGTGGCGGTGGAACTGTGGCCGTCGCACAGAAAGGCTGTGGGTTTGCTTTGCAAAATGTGGGGTGACAGGTGAGTGGTGGGCACGGCTATTCTGGAAGCTTGGCACTGGTGCCACGAGGGAACACAGCAGAGAGAACCAACGTCAGTGTCAGCCGCAGCGAGAGACGTCAGCGCCCCCTAAAAGCATCCTCCTGGGATCCTGGCCAATGGACGTTGCTTCTGGTTTCCTAGATTGAATGAGATAATGCACATAAAACAGCTTTACACACTGTGGAATCCTGAGAGATGAAGGCCACTGCTTCCACATTAAAATAATATAAATTGTTTATAAGCCAGCTTCCATTTTAAGTGTGCCCGGGTGGATGATCTTCAGTGGAGCCCCATCATGAATTATTTATACCCCAAAGAATTTCTTCCTGCTGTGGAACTGAGTTTTCATACTTTTTGAGCTGTCTGTGGATGACTCTGAAACCATCTTTGGGGAAAAAAAAAAAAAACTGCCAAGAGAAAACATCTGCTTAAATATGCATGGTTTGGAATATTTGGTGTTGTAAGTCATGGGAGACTCAAGTTGTTTTAAACAACTAAGTTAATTTGCTGGGTTTTCTAAGGGAAAACCCGGCAGCAGAGAGTTCATGTATGCCAACTCTAGCAGAGTCCCAAGGGCCACCACTGACTCCCGCTCTGCCCTCTGCCACATGCTTGGTGTCATGCCAGCCCTGGAATGCTACTCAAACTCCCACCTCTCTCCCCTCACTCCCCTCCTGACCTAAGAGCGGTCACATGGTTTTGACCAAGAGAAATCTCTCCTAGTTTTTTCTTTGGAAGAAGACACCTCTCTGTCCCAAAAAACCTTAGAAACATCTCCTCACGGCCAATCCTTTTGTTTATCAACACTCCCTGTCCCAGTGCTGGGACCAGGAAATGCGCCCTGTTGACTGATGCCAGGCAATTGGCCCACCCCACTCCCATCCCTGCTCAGGGTTGACCTACTCCACCAGAACCACAGGGTACAGTGGCTTCCTGCAGGACAGTAACTATGCCAGGAAGTGGACAATGGACATCCCTGGCCACACTCACATAAATTACCTTTGGGAATGGGCTTGCGGGTCCACTGGAAACAACCGAACAGAAATTCAGACTGGTTTACCACCTAGGCCACTCTTTCTCTGTCTCTGTCTCTTTGTGATGCTGGGCTTACACCTGGGCACTTTACATCCCCAACCCTTTTTATTTTATTTTTATTTAGTGACATGGTCTCACGACGTTGCCTAGGTTAGCCTTGAACTTGCGATCCTCCCGCTCATCCTCCCTAGTACCTGGGATTGTGGGTGTTCACTATCAAGCACAGCCTGGCATTTCTTTTTGAATTATTTTGAAATGCATTGGTTTATTAAAGACTCATTCATATTTTCTACAAATTACTTTATGGTTTAATTAATAGTCTTGTATTTTGTGTAGTGGAGTTTGAGATTTGGCTAGAATACATTTAGTTTAAAGTGAAAGGAGGATTCAAGAAAGCCTTTATTTTTGGACAACTTGTTCTAAGTGCTCATTACCCTTTGTATTGTGCTTTTCCCTGAACATGTAAGTATGTATTCTTGGGCATTTGTTTTGCTTTATTTATCAATTGAATATTCTTGTATCATAAAATTTTGTTTTAAATATTAAATTTTTTAAAGTTTAACTTGCTTTTCTTTTTAATATAAACACAAGATATTTACTTGTTGATTTTTAAACCAAATATATACAAGATGATGTCTCTTGTATACATGTGTCTGAAATCCCATGCCATTTCCCAGAGATAGCAATCTGTTACATTTCTTTCTAGAAATGTTTGGCGCATCTATTCATACATGTGTGTGAAACTAATCCAAGGAGAATTTACCTTGCACACTATTGTAAACTGTTTACATTTATAAAATCTTTATAGTTAACATTATCGGGAAACTATTTCCATAACAGCAAGTAAGAGTCTACTTGATTCTTTAGAATAGCTGTAGAGTACGTGACTTTGATGAATGTGCCATAGATTATTTAACTGGAACTTTTAATGGATAGTTTAAAAATGCACTGCCCATCCGCAATGCTGCAGTGAGTGTCCATGCTCTAATATACTGTTTTATTCGAGTGCGTGTAAACTGGTGGGATACACCCATTCAGGTGGGTAGCAGGGTGTCCAGGACGAGCCTTGGAGAGCTGCCTGCCAGGAGCTCTTCACACATGGCTAGTTTTGTTCCTCGACCTGCCACGTTGAAGGCACCTATTCTGTCCTACTCTGTGCTTCACTTTTGCATTTTTGGGGTGAATTCTACCCCATGACAGTTTTAGAATTTTGGCGTGACCACATTTTCCACTACTTCCTTTCTGTTTTCGGTAGTTGGTTGCTTGAAGGGCTCTAATCATCTCACTCTTGATTATTTCTCATGATGGTATCTTTGCAAATAAACACCCCCTGTGACAGTTTTTGGAGTTCTCCTGGTCATTTTGGCAAGTTTCCTCTCCTGTCCATCTTTGGAATCAGAATGTTTGTCCCTCTCAAATAAGGTTGGTATTTTGGTGGGAATTTTCAAAAGTATAAATGAGAGAGGGGATGGAGGGAGGGAGAAGCCCGTGTCTGGAAGCTGGAAACAGATGTAGAGTAGCAACGGATGTTGTCCTAACAGGAAACGGTGTCTGAGCAGAATTGGGAGAAGCTAGGAGCAGCCACATGGTTCCCCAGCGAACCCACCCAAGGCTCGGGTGGAAGGAAGGAGAAACCCAGAGCGCAGACTGAGAGCTGCTGGGAGAAGGGGGCTCACACCACAGTACTCAGCATACAGTACTCCACCTCCGCCCTGCACGGGACTGCCGGGAGAGGTGGCCGAGGCTCGCTGGGCAGGCCCAACAGGCGGACCGAGAACTGCTATCCACCCGAAGGAGCCCATGTGGTGACAATGCGCCCGCAACCCTCTCTGCCCACCCCGCTCTGCTTCTACACTTTCCTCCTGAGCCATCTAACGCTACCTCGGGGAACTGTCGGGGAGGACGAGGGGCCTGAAGCGCATGGAATTTAGAGACCCAGCTCTAGAAAATGCATTTTCAGAATCAGATGACCACGTGGACACAGGCCTGCAAGGGCCCTTGAGCAAGGAGACTGCAGCCTCACCAGTGCCTGTCTGTCCGCTGTGCACCAGTCTGCGGGGCGGTCAGTTCCCACTGCCTTCTCCCTCTGCTTTAGGGTCACTCGATCCATCGTCCTCACTAAGGTAGACCGAATGTGTCTGGGGTTCTGCTAGGCAAGGCAGGCTGTGCCGTTGGCCCCGGGTTTTGTTATCTGCGTTCTTTCATTCCCACACCATTTGCCAGGGCGAGGGGAGCAAATGCAGTTCTGATGAGCAACCTCTCCCACACTATTTAAGATAGAATCTGTGAAGACCATTTATAATTGTTTCCAACTCTAGGCATTGAAGGCAACTTTCCAATAAAATGATATTAATGTCTGCAGGACAAAATATACTTAGGAAAATATATAGGAGATAAGATTATTGCAAAAGAAAATAAAGAAGCGCAAACCTTTTAAGGTAGCAATCAATTCTTCTGAAAAATGTTATTAGCTCAGAATTACCCTTTAATAACTAGTGTATTTTCCCCAAGATATACTTCGTGCTGCAAAAATTGTTGGGATGACAGTATGAATATTACCTGGCTCTTTCTGACTTAATGAAGCCTGGAAGCCTCTGTTATCGATGTCTCTGGAAAGACTGATACATTTCTGAGGTAAATGGAATTTGCAAGTCATTCACTTATGTAAGGAATTTATCCACCTCTCATTTTAACAGAAGATTTCCCAGCAGAACCTGCTGGGCATGCACATCTCACTGCAGTCTGAAAGCTTCTGTGTCCCTAAAATCCATAGGTTGAAGCCTCACCCCAATGTGGTATTGAGGTGAGGCTCCTGGGAAGGCAGGGAGGGACCTGCATGCCAGCATCCTTCCCCGACAGCTAACCTGGGGGCCTCTTGATCCTGGCCTCCAGGGCCCGGGGAACCCGAGGTCTACCTGCCTGTCATCTGTGCATTGGCTGGTGCAAGGTGTTCTCCTGGAGCAGCCCGAATGGACTAGGGCAGGTCCTGGGTGTGAGTCATGGGGACCTCGTGGGCATGATCACACACCTGTCTGCCGTAATCGGTAAGTACAGACACCACCTGACTTTCTACTCCCCCTCACCTCATTTAAATTCTTCACTCCTTCTCTTTTGTCTTTTCATTTTTAAGGCATTTCTCTCTGCATCTCCCCCTTCCCCTGTTTCAGCGTCACAGGTGGGAGCACTGAGCTTGCAGGGTCAGAAAGTTCCTTGTGGGTTCAGATTGCGGGAAATGGCAGGTGAGGATGAGCCAGCTGTGCTGGTGGGCAGGACTCACCCCAGGGAGGTGTGGGCAGGTGGCCCTGCTGGGCACTCTGAGAGGGCACCGGGCCCAGCAGGAATCAGGGTGCTTTCAATTCTGTTAGATGACCAGTGACAAAGTCATCTTTATCTCTTCATAGGAATTGGGATGAACTTCTCAGAGCTTGTTCAGGGCATAGAACTAACAATATTATTGACTTTTAAGAGTTGAACTTTAAAAGTGATCTGTGAGAACAATAGCCACGTATGTTTTGAAGCATTTTACATGTGTAAATTCATTTAGCCTTTCCACAACCTCGTCCTAGCAGGTTCATCTTACAGATGAGGAAAGAGGCCCAGAGAATTGGATATATGTCCCAGCATGGGCACAGCAGGCCGAACACACCTCGTCCAGGCGTTGGGATTCCAGAGCTCAGCTCTTAGTTACCCCACTGTTGCAAACACTTCATCAGACAGCAAAAATTCATAGACTGTGAGGAAACTAAGGGAAGGTCATTTGAATCATCAGATTAATTCAGTAACACAGTGTCTAACACGAGAGTGGAGTCATGCCCCCCGAAGGTGGCCAACAAGGCTTCTCTGGGCACTTATTTTTGGGCATTTGCTTTATTGAGATGCAGGAGTGATATTATATTAGGAATGATGCATCTGAAATTGCATATATGCTAGACTACTCCCACACTTTTTATTATTCATCATCGTACCTGATAGGAATCGGCGACACACTGATGTTTCCGTTAGTTTGGTGTCTATCCACCCGTCTATGTGTTCCATGTATCTTCAACAAGGTGTCCTGGCTGGGCTTGGTTTATTTGGATATTTTTATTCTGGTTCTCTTTAACCAAATGGAGACCTGGTTGTGGGACTGTTAAATGAGTCATACAAAGGAATTTGGGGGCACAGCTATGGAGCACCAAGCTTAAGGCCACACACAGAGAAGTTCTTGAGAGAGAATTCTAATGGCTTTTACCAAATTAGCAGGTGCGGTCAACATGCTGGGCGCTCCTCTTTTCTCTCGATTGTGGGAGCAGTTCAGAGCAGCCCATGGTAATATATGAAGTTGTCAAAGTATCCACCTCGGTGCAGAACTCCAGGTGTCTGAGGACGTCTGCCTCTCAAGCTAGACGGCACCCATAGTAACCGAGAGGGGTTTCTACGTGGCTGTTGCCCAGGAACGCTCTGTGTTGTGTAAAGACCACTGAAAGCACAGAGAGACAGTGAACATATCTGAGGACCAGGACATCAAGGAACCTTTATTAAAACACCATAGTTCTGGCCTTGCTGTGGAATGATGTCTTATTAGAGAGAGGAAACCAAACCGAAGAGGGATTTTAACAAGATTAAACTCCTAATAATATGGTTTTCCTCTAAATAAAAAATATTTTCCTTAGCAATCCTAGGTGAGATACAATCTAAAGTGCATGAGTGTGGGGTGCTCCAGTGAGTTGTCAGCTCTGGGAAACACCTGTACTTAAAGAGAGGTGACTATAAATCATGGAGGGAGAGAGGCCCCTAGTGAAGGAAAGAAAGAAAAATAATGAAAGAAGATAGGCAACATCTGTGCCTGGTCAGCAATATCATATCAACATACTCTTGATGAAATTATACTCTCATAGTGATTCTCTACAAATAAATCTTGAGTTCTACAAAGTGGGTCGTATTCATCTGTAAGCAGAGTGCATTATTGTGTGGACAGCCAGAGGATACAAGAGAAAAGTCTTGCCACTCAGTCCTCTGCTCCAGGACCTGGTCCCAAACTGTCTCCCACTTCTGCTATTATACTAATCTCACGGAACCCTTCACCAGGGTTATTACTATCTCAGACATTTCTTTTTTAAGACATGAAATGCTTTTCTTTGATCATCAGATTATTTCTCTTTTATGGACTTTAAGTGGCCTTCCTTAATTCAGGTTGGTAATTTCATGTACATTTTATTGGTTTTACATCTGCTTAATAGTTCTCTCTCTGTTGGATCATGCAATCTGAGAGGTGGGATATGTCTCCTAGGGCTTCTATGTACCCCAAAGCTCCCAATTTGTTGACATTAGTCTCCAGGAGACAGCCAACAAATAAACATCAAATAAGAGGAAAATTGAGTTTTGGTAGCTATCATATTAAGTCCTAAAGTGACATACCATTAAAAGTAGGAGGCAGGGTAGATAAATGTTAATGGCTGTACTTTCTCTGAGATATTAATAGGCCTTTAATCTTGTCATTATCAAGGGCTTTGTGCCCTTTCCAAGGTGGGTGAAGCCTTGTTCTCTATCATAGGATTTGACTAAATATTTAATTATTTATATAATACAAGCCTATTATAGCATAGCCCATTATTCATGTCAAATGTATTAATAATATGTACTAAGTACCCATTTTCCACTGGACCTAGGTAAGTTACTCTGGGGACACAACCAGAAAGCAAAAGACAAAAAGGCTCAATATTTGGGATTTTTAATGGGTCTAGATGTGTAATAGCCCAACTATTAACCCTCAAATATTAGACACATTTTCCAAAACTCTGAAATGATAGGGAGATCTTATGCAATGGAGGAGATGGATACACAAACTACTAGTTTTAACACTGTAATTTATTCTCAGTTGCTGACCTGCTCAGGTGACATGGAATAGCAAATCAGCAGCAATCATCCATTTGAGGGCTCAGGAACCTATCACTGAGCACCTGATGCTTTATTGGTCTTGGGAGAGAGCACCTGTAAGCCGTGGAGGTTTGCAGACTTGAGGGAGCAGGGTGATGCGAGCAAGATGGGGTCGCAGGTTTGTGGATGAGCACCTGATCGTCTGATGTGGGATGGGCCAAAACGTTTGTAGAGGAGGCTGGAAAGCTGCGCATTACAGGGTTCCTTTGAATCTAGACCATAAATGAGGGTGAAGATGCAACGGGCCTTGCCAGAGGAACCGTCCCCAACAGTGGTCACTTGGCCTAATGCAAATGACTTCTTTTTTAACCATCTTAATTTATTATTTTATTTTTATCATCACAGTTAGTTGTACACATTAATGGGTTCAGTGTGATATTCCATACATGCATCCAGCATGCTCTCTTGACCAGCAGAGCCTCCTGGGGTCCAGGCTTATCACAAGCGTCCTTCCTGTCACCAGCACCTGGGCAGCTTGGAGCTTGTGTTTGCACCATCTCAGCCTGTGCTCCTCGCCTGCCTCAGGAGGGACGAGGGACACTGACAGCAAGAAGGAGACTTCCCTGCCCCACCCGGGGTTATGCACGGGGAACTTCCATTCCTGCCTCCTGGGCCAGCGCCACCACATGCTCCCTGCTCATCTGTTGCCACACTGTGGACACTCTCTCCTGGGCAGAGGAGGACTGGATGGTGATGGAAATTCACAGCATTTAGTACACTCAGAGCTGCATTTTCATAGATTGCTGCCACTAAACAAATTTATCTGGTTTATTTTATTTTATTTTATTTTATTTTATTTTATTTTATTTATTTATTTATTTATTTTTTGCACCAGGGATTGAACCACTGAGCCTCATCCCCAGCACTTTTTATTTTTTATTTTGCTTAGGGCTTCACTAAGTTGCTGAGGCTGGCTTTGAACTTGTAATCCTCCTGCTTCAGCCCCATGAGCAGCTGGAATCTTAGGCATCTGTCACTGCTCCTGGCTACTATTTCTTTAGTTTGTTTCTTTATTTATTAAAAGATATTCTATTATTTCTAAAAACTGTTTTTGTTTTTAATTTTTTTTCCCTCTTGGTTATATTTAGTCATTTATGGAGAGATTTAGTTGAAAATGATTGGACTCATACTACTTAACATGAAGTAATAAAACTGGATCTTGATATCAGATTTGGGGAGTTTTCTCAGTGGGGACATGTGACTCAGGACAGCGGTAAAGTGGGGAATGACAGGACAGTAAAGGGAAATTGCTCTTCTTAATCACAAGTTCTCTTATTTCTAATTATAATTTTTGAAATTTATTTCGTGTCACAAGCAGTGAGCTTTTCATCTTTAATGAAGTTAAAATCTCTGGTTGGGACAAAAGCCTTGGTGTGAACACATTTCTAAGATTACTTGCAGCCCTGGTGGGAGAGTGAGAGGCATTGGGGGTGCGGGTGTCCTGAGCTGGAGACTGTGGGTGTCGGGCAGCATCAACACAGTGCGGGAACCCCATCAGACAGCAAGTCACAGCTAGGCTGGCTCCTTCTGAGGATGGGAGGGAAGGCTCTGCCCCGGCCTCTTCCCCATCTTCACCAGACCTCCTCACTGCTTCTTCTTCCTGTGCACGTGTGTCCCCTTTTCTCCTGATGAGGACATTGATAACATTGGTCATGGCTCGCTTTAATGACCTCACCTTAACTCTGTCAACTTATTTACAAATCAGGTCTTTTCCTGAGGTCCTGGGAATCATGATGGCAGAGTTCACCCCAAAACAGTTAGTTGAGTATCGATTTAAAAGCACATTATTCCTATAACAAAAGGTTGAATACCTTCTATGGAAACCCTCGATTTCATTTGGATGAACTAATTTTCACAAAGGTTTGTTATACATTCAACAGAAAACCCAAAGCAATCTGGACATTCTGACATTCTATTTCAAGGAAGGAAGGCAACATGACACATCACAGGTCTTCAGAGAGTGTGGGAGTATTTCTCAGGGGTCTTGGATCTGGGCTCAGACCAAGATCCAAGTGGATCTTGTGGGTTGTGGGAATGTGTATTTGTTACATGACGTTGGGGGAAGTAAACTCCCGATGCCCATTTCTGAGCCTGGGAATGTGGGCATAAGGTTGAAAGCATTTTAAAGTTTGCCATGAGATTTAATCTTGCTAATCTTTGCGAAAACACTGAAGGCCTGGCACACAACAAATGCGAGCTAGCATTATTCATATTATTATTAATTATATTTTTCTTTGGAATGGTATGTCTGAGAAGTGTTACCGTCCAGCCTCAAGCAAATTACAAACAGGAAAACCAGAGCAGCAGAGAGTGATTTCAGAACAGGTCCCAGGAACCGTGGCATTGCATGGTTGAAGCCTTTTTTCTCAAAAACTCTTGTTTCCTCCTCGAGGCACAATGAACACATTTAAAAAAATGCTTGGCTTAGTTCTCCAGCTTGCTCAAGTGATAGCATTCAGTGGTTCCTGTGGGATTGCTGGTAGCATGTTCTGGGGGTTTGAGGAGGGATTTAAGTCAGTGGAACTTGTGTTTTAAAGGGTGAGTGGGTCACTCTTAACCCAGTGCCAGACAGGAGGAGGCTCTTAAGGGTCAGCTCCCTGTCCCTGCTCGACCACAGCTGGAGACATGGATGTTGCTTCAGTCAGCTCTTTCACAGCTGTGACTACATAATCTGACCAGCACAATCACAGGGGAGGAAAGGTTCATTTGAGGGCTCACCTTTTCAGAGGTCTCAGTCCATGGAAGGCCAGCTCCATTCCTCGGGGCTCGAAGTGAGGCTGAACATCATGGAGGAAGAGGGTGGCGGAGGGAAGCAACTCACACCATCAGGAAGCAGACAGAGAGACTCCACTCTCCAGATACAAAATATACACCCAGAGTTATGCCTCAATCCCCACCTCCTCCAGCCACACCCACCCCTTCAGTTACCACTCAGTTAAACCCATCCGGAGGTTAAATCACTGATTAAGACTCTCACAACCCAACCATCTCTCCGCTGAACCTTCCTGCATCGTCTCACACATGAGCTTCTGGGGGACACCTCATATCCAAACCATGACAAATGTGAATTAGCTGGGAACCTCAGGGACAGTAGCTGAAGGAACACGGGCTCTGTGTCTGCCCCGTGGTGACACTTTCCATTTAGAGAGGACTGCCACGGTTTTATTCTTAAGCCTCACCAAGCAGTCAGTCCTGCCTACACTCCATGACCATGAGTGGGTTCTTCTGATGGCTGCACCCCACGATCGAGGTGTACGTGGCAAGGGTTTGTCTCTCACCCGCGGTGACGCCCTAAAGCCCTCGAGTGCTGATTTGCCGCTGCACCTTTGCCTTAATGCAGAGATGCAAACAGCACTCCAGAAACCTCTGCGGGTGAGGACGGTCACGGGTCGGAAGAGGCTTGTTCCCACTCACCCATCCTTTCAGGGGCTGAGCTTGAATTCCACTTCATCTTGGACCTGCCTTTCTGTTATTTTGTAAAAGAACTTGGCCTTGATCAGAAGACTGTCTGGGGACTCCTGTGAGCTTAGCTTCCATTCTGAGCTCCACGGGAGTGGGCAGAGTTCACCTGTATTTTAATGGTGTTATATGTTAAAAAGGTGGTTAGGGGAAGCAAGGAGGCTGTTTTCAGCCTAATCTGGAGTGGCCCTTAGCCGTAACCCTGCCTGGGGCGGCCTGCTGGCATTAGGCAGATGGAGCAGAAATCTCAAACAGGCCTCGACCTCATTAGAGAACAAGAGCAGAGGAAATGATGTCAGGGGCAAGCTGTGGGGTGCAGGATGAGAGCGCTCCTGAGAATGAAGCCGGAGGGAACACTGAGCAAAAGGGCAGGAAGCGAGGTCCTCAGCAGGTAAGGCCGCGTCCTGAATGTGGGGTCAGTGCTGTGTGTTCTGGGGCTCACGAAACAGCGGTCAGGGAAATTGAGCAACACTGAACTAGGGGTGATTCGTGGTAAGACAGAAGGCTGAGAGTTTGTTTTGGGGTGCGTGAGCTGAATCATTCTTAACTGTCTCCTGTCGTTAGCTTGGGAACAAAGCACATGTGAGATTTAATGTCTTGGAAAGACCAAAATTACGACTTGCTCACACTTTCCCCTGAACACAGGAGGATGTTCACATCTCTGCTCTGGTGCAGGCTGCACCTCCTGCCTGCCAGCTCTTTCCTCAGGACTCAGCTCAGATGGCACATGGTTCAGACCATCCTGGTCACCCTGGGAGGTGGCACATGCGGAGCCCGCTCCTCTTGTCGTGAGTCCTTCTAACACAGCACTGCAGTGGGTGATGTGTGTGTTTTTCCATGAGGCCTCCTGAGGTAGGGCCATGTCTAGTGGCTGGTATGGTGCATGAATAAGCTAAGAGCTGAAGGAATCGTGATCAAAAGACCTGACGAGAACAATTTTAGGAGGAGAAGTTTACTTGGATCTTACAGTTTCAGGAGTGTCAGTGCATCGATGGCCGACTTCATTCCTTGGGGCTCTAGATAGGTAGAACATCATGGTAGAATTGTGTGGTAGAGAAAAGCAGCTGGGGACACGGCACCAGGAAGAGAGAGAGGGAGAGAGAGAGAGAGAGAGAGAGAGAGAGAGAGAGAGAGAGAGAGAGAGAAAGCGCACTGTACTCAACAAGGACAAAGAATATACCCCAAAGGCATGCCCCAATGACCCACCTCCTCCAGCCACACCCTCCCTGCCTTCAGTTACTACCCAGTTAATACCTATGAGCAGATTAATGCACTGATAGGTTAAGACTCTCATAACCCAATCATTCCCCCTCTAAACCCTCTTGCATTGTCTCACACATGAGTTTTGGGGGACACCTCACATCTAAGCCATAATAGAAACACAGGAGAGAGGAATTCAAGTTCCTGAAACACAGAGATACCTCACTAAAGGCAGGTCCACAGGAGGAGTGGCTTCAGCTCCCTGACCTGCGTCTGGACTGGAATCCTGAGGTTGTGATTAAGTCCTTCAGCCTCTTCCTCCAGTTTCCAGGTTGGGAAGCAGGGAACCTGTGTGGGCTCAGGAACTCTGGCTTTGTGGAAGAGGCAGTGATAAGAGAGGTTTAGTGTCATCCTTATGTCTTAATCTGGTTTATGGTGCTCTGACAGAGTCCCCGAGAGCAGATCATTGTTGGGTTTCTTTCCAGTCCTGGAGGCTGGGAGGTCCAAGATCAAGTGCTGACATTTGATTGGCATCTGCTGAGGCCTTCTTGCTGTGTCATGACATGCTGATCTCAACCCAAGGATGCCATGAGATGGACATCACATGATGAGACAGAGCAAGGGTGCCAGCTCAGGTCTGTGTAGCTCCTCTTATCAGACCACTAATGCCATCATGGCAGCCCCACCCCCAGACTTCTAAATACCTCCAAAATCTTCACCTCCAAATGCCAGTCATTATGCATTGGGGAATTATGCATCTAACCCAGGAACTTCTGGGGATACCTTCAAACCATAGCCCCTTAGTTATTCAGGGAATGCAGTAGGAATGGAGACTACACACTCCATTCGAGTCGGCTCCCTCCACAGCCCCTCTGCTCACAAAATCCCATCAGGTTTCCTTGGCTTCTTCCAGATGGACCTGCTTGGTGGTTCTGATCTCAGCCTAAGGAAGGATGCCCTGAGATGATGTTGGTTCAATTCTAAATAAAGAATAAGAGCCATGAATATAACATGGAAGATAAAACTAATGTATCGGTAACATTGAAGCAAAGACTAGCGAGACACAGATCAGATGAATTTGAATAGTTCTTCATGATGTTTCAGTGTATGAGAAACTAGGACGGCACTGTGGATATTCACACAACACGAATCACACACCCTTCTTGCCAGCCACCTTCAACCTCTTTTACACCAGAATATTCACTACATTTTCATGCCGTCTCTGAAGGCTCACCCGAGGTTTTGCCAGAATGCAGTCTAGTCCCAGGTTGCTGTCACTCATCTCATCAACTTCCAGGGCCTCGGGAAAACCATTGTGAGCCAGGTTATATTTCACATGGAGCATTGAAAATGTGCACAGAAATATAATTACTGGAAGAACAGTTTCTTGGTGGTGGTGAAGTTTCCGATTCCATTACACAAGCCCCCAGCAGTGCACACTTATTTGGGTCCTAAATTTAATAAAGTATTATTGATTTTCTAGACAAAAAAAGACTACTCACGCTACAATTCTTTTCATGTGCCTTTCTAGAGCAGCTCCAGCTGTCATGGCAGAGAACACAATGGTGGTGGGGAGGGATGGGGCCTGGCACACTGCATTGGGGTACGGGGGACATGGGGTAGTGGGAAAGCTCAGCGTGACAGCTGGGGTGCTGGTTAAATGACAAGAGACACTGGGAGTGTCATCAAGTTGTACACTTATTGGTGATTTTCATGGTAGGTCAATTGCATCTCAACGAAATTGAGAAATTCATTGACCAAGTTGTATGCATTGTAAGCTGTGATTCTAAGTCATCATTAAAAAAATTTAATATCTCAGTTGTGTTCTGAAGAAATGTAAAACTTACGGTTTTTCTTACAGTATCACATACAATGTTATAGGCTACAATTAGCCTAAAAAAATCATAGTTTACAAATTAAGTGATTGGAGATGGTGGGTAGGTGTGGACGATCAAGGAGATGGGAGTTAGGACAAAGCTTACCTTATTTTCTGGAATAAAAACTTATGGTATTATTTGCATGTTACCCTCTGGGTCAATGAATTCCAAGCTTTCTAACTGCATTGGTTGACTAATCCGTGATGAACTATTGTGTGTGTATGCGTGTGTGTACATGTGTGAGCATGTGTCTGCTGGCCCAAGCACTGTGGTGTGGTGGAAATAGCTTAAAAATTAGAACTCAATGCTTGTGTGACCTTGGACAATTCATTTGGTATTTCTTCACTTCTAGAAATGGATGTAATAGGATTTTAGAAATATCCTTGACACCCAGCATTTGTGAGTGGCAGTAATGGTAATGAAATGTAGTACATCCCACTACTGCATTGGCCGATGGTCTTGGACCAGTGTTGGCCCTGGAAATGTGGGTGTTCACTGATCTCCAAGGATCTGCTGCTGTTACCCAGCACAGCGACACTGATGCTGTCTGTCTTACCATTCTCACATCCAGGACTCATTTTAATAATCTGTGATGACCTCGGGTGGTGATCTTCATGACGTTGCACCTCCTGCACTCCTGTTCTTTCCAAATGAACAATTCGCCTTATAAAGGCTTATTTTAAATGTGCGTTTTGAACTCACTATCAGAATTACCATTCGGCAAACATTTCTCGGAGGCTAATACTGCAGTTTATGAATAAATAAACATAAGAATAAGCATGAATATGAAACAAATATTTTTCTATGTGTCAACCTAATATTGCAGTGTGTTTTGATGTTTGTCTTCTCCTCCTTCTATTGTAAGTGGTTCATGCTCCACATAATTCAGTGGACTTGCTGGACCTCACCCTGGCCTGCTGCCCAGCCTTCCCCCACAGCCCACTGTCCTGCAGTGCCCTCACCAAGCCTCCTCTGGAGGGATGGGCATAAGGAGTCTGTTTACTCCTAGGTACGTGTCTGCACCTGTTTGTAGCCTTTTGTTCACTTGTGTCTGATGCTTGCTTGTGATCATTGCCTTCTAACCTGGTGCAAAATTCATTACATTTCTTCCAGACATTTTCATTGGTACCCATCTAATCCTCTATATGACCCCATGAGGTAGACGGCACTGTTACCTCTCCTTTATAAATAAGGAAACTGAAGCAAAGAGACATCAATTATTTTGTCAATATTTCTGTTAGTCAGTTTTTTGCCACTGTGACCATGATACATGACAAGAAATTTGGAGAGGAAAGATTTGTTTTGGTTCACAGTTTCCGGGGATTTGGTCCATGGTCACCCTGCTCCAAGGCAGAAGCATCATGGCGGAAGGGTGTGGCAGGGCCAAGCTGCTTAACGATAGCAGCCAGAGAGCAGAGAGAGAGGAAGGGCCTGGGAGAAGGTCAGCACTTCAGGGCACACCCCAGTGACCTGCTTCCTCCAGCTGGTCCCACCTCCCAGTATTCATTTGGCCAACCATGGATTAATGAGGGATGAGGTCAGAGCCCTCGGGTAGTCACATACCCAGTAAATAAAGAAAAGAATGTTCAAAGGATTGAACGGAAAGACCCTTTAAAACTTGTTCATAAGTTTGAATATCTCTGTCCCTAGGTTGAATCTAAGTCCCCAGGGGCCAGAAAAATGGCTCTTCTTTACAGCTCAGGGCGGCACAGACTTTACACACACTAAACCCTTGGCCAGTATTTGTCATGTGACTGAATGGAAATACAAATTTGCCAACTGTGACTGCCAAAACGTATTACTCTTAATCAGTGCGAAAAAAACATATATATATGTATATATATACACACACATAAAATCAATAGTGAATGATTAAATTAATGAAAAATGAAGCTTAGAGATTTTCAAAAGAAGTACAATGGAAAATGAACGTAAAATATATTCAATATCAACAAATTCAAAATGAGAGAAACTGTGACAGAATTTTTCCTTGAAAATTAGATGCCGGACCACCTTGGGAGAAAATCCTCTTGCAAATGTCCGGCATTTACGTGGGAGGAGACACAGATTCCAGTGCCAGGTTGGCTGCAAGGCCCCGCTCTGTAACATGTGGAAACCCGAGCCAGACAGGAATCCTTCTGGGCCTTGAAGTTCTTTTCTGTGTCTTCCTCTGTAGAGTGGGGTAGTGCTTTCTTCATTGGGTAGTTGTGAAACTTGACTTGACATATGGAGAACTTTCATACTGTTGACTGGCAAAGAGAATGTTACAAAAATTCTTGTTATACAGAATTTTCAGGTGTTTTCAGGGGAGAGACGAACACCACGTTGTTGATTTCCAGTCTTTTCTAGACACATTGTACGTGTTTAATTAATGCCATCTGAGCACTGAGGCCAGAATTGTAAGCCCCATCTTACTGGTATTCTTAGTCTATCTGCTGTTACTATAACAGAATGCCTGAGAGCAGGTGATTTATAAAAGGATTGGTTAGCTCCCAGTTCTGGAAGTACAAGACCATGGCAGCAACACCCGCTCAGCTTTTGGTGGAGACCTCATAGCTTAAAGTGTAGGGAAGAGGCTCATACAGAATAGAGGTCACAAGGCAGTAGAAAGAGGGGAGGAGCACGACTCTCCTTAGAAACCCTGCTCTCCTGATCACCTGGTTGTGATTGCCCCATGACCAAATGGTCTCAAGTGTCCCAGCACCTCTCACCACTGTTAGGCTGGGGACCACACTTCCAGCACAACTTTGAGGAATAAATCATACGCAAGCTGTGGCACAGGTGATGAAGTCACTGAGTAAGAGGGGAATCTACTGTGACCCCATGCTCATGTGCTATCTGGACAGCTGATTTTGATAAGTGGTGAGATTCTTGAATAACTAGAATATTCTTGAATAACAACTAGAGTTTACTTGACAGTCGTTAAAAGGTCGTATAGATGAGATTTCCTTTGTCAAAGCTATTTGTGCAAAGCTTTTTATAAAAATAATTTTCATTGCAGAAAATACTTTTAATTTTGTGTTTTGAGCATTTCACTTACTAATTAGTCATCTCCTAATCTAATGGCATGCCAGGCCTCATTCACTAATGTGACATTCTGCTTGAATAAGTGCTCAGATTCTTGAAATTAGAAACCTAAAATTTTATTTTAACTTCCACCCTACACATCACATAGTGCTTCATAAGATAGGAAAACTAACAATATTTGAAGGCAAATGTATGGATTGAGTATCTAAAATAAGAGTCTTACAATATATTTGGGTAAGATCATCAGGATGAATCTAATGATGTGAATAAATTTGAGACAAATGCCAATTGAAAGAGAGTTAAGACGTGTCTTCAGAAGTTCAAAAATAATTTTTCTATGCTATTTAATGCTGGGTAGGTTTCTCTAAGTGATAATTTATTTTAACATCCATTTTCTGTTTGCTTTCTCTGAGGTGCTGCCGTTGATTACATAGACTTTTTTTCTGTTACCGTTTCCCAAGGTTATTTTCACCAGTTTACATTTTCAATGTTCTTTGCTCATTGTGGACCAAATATTGAAAAAATGGTCTTAAATACCTTCATTTTCTTTTTTACTTTTGCAAAAAATATTCAATGACATTAGATTCCAGCAGGTATGTGGCACATGATGTGAAGGAAAGATAATGGCAACTCCCTTTTGTCTTCTAAGTGTCAGAGGACGTCATCTACAGATGGGAACCAGGAGGAGGCAGGTGTGATCATGGTGACAGCCAGCAGTCAGAGTTCCCGTTGTTCAGTTTGAAAAAACTAAGAAATCAAACCAAAACAAAAACGGGCAGGACGGCGGGCACCCCAGGGTCAGGTCTGAGTGGACAGGCAGGCAGGCGCCTGATACCCACGCGGTGCTCTGGGAGGTGGCGCTGCGTCCTGAAGGGCCAGGCTTGCCAGGCACTCCTCCCAGCGCTGAGGGCAGGAGGAGGCAGTGTGCTCTTCACATCTGAGTGTCCCAAGGCGTGGCACTTTGGAGCCCACGGGAGCACTGTGGAGCCACAGTTCTCAGACAGAAACATGCCTCCCAGAGAGGAAAGCCATTGTTTTCAAAATCATGTGGTTAGACAGCAGCATATCTGGAGCCCAGACAAAAATGTCAGGTGTCTGACTGACTCACATCGTGTTCTGAGTTCTGCCCTGGCCCCTGGACTTCACGGCAGGCCCAGGCTTGCTTTGTCACCATGCATTTATCTTTGCCCTCTGAGGCCCGTCCTCCTGGGCTGCTGTCCCACCCCCAGGTCTCTTCCGTTACCGTCTGCATTTCTTCTTCTTACCATCAGATTTTGCTTTCGGTTGCTTGGAAATGGCATCATTCATTGAGGGTTGAAGTCCTGTTTCATGATGTGACACCTGAAATTTAATGTGAGATTCAGAGACTAAAATATCTCTCCTGTCTAATGAATGAAGCTATGGATAAAAGGTCCAGGTGGGGTGGGACTGGGTCTCTTTTAGAGACCCTGGGGCAGCACTGAAGGTAAGTTGAGGCACATTTTATAATGTACCTAACTTACAGAGTGAGTTAGCTGAGGAAATTTCCAATGAGTGTATTGCAGGTATAACTTGATTTCTTCCACTGTGTACCATAAAATACAAGGTCAGGAGAAAGCACAGGTGTGGCAAAGGCAAGCCATGACTTGGCTTGGAAGGCTTGGAAGGGTCTCAGTTCTGCAGATGCTGAAATCAAATAGTTGCTTCTCAGAAAATACCCAGAGCACATTCAAGGAAGCATGGCGCACAGTGGAAGGTATAACACCGTCACTGTGAAATGCTTTATTGAGACCTGAAATGACTAGACATGGCGCTCTGGAGATTGCTGGGTCAGACAGAAACCCTCTGAGGAAATTCAGGTGTGGTCACTGTCCTCTGAAACACTGACGCCCAGGAAATGTGAAGGAATGTCCCCTGGGATCTTCATAAGGATCCTGTGGGAGGGCTTCTGTGGACCTGGGTGAAGCATTGCTCCACGCACTGCCTTGGTCCCAGGTGGTGTGTCATTAGCCAAGTTGCCCGGCTTTGCAGACTTCTTGGCAGCACTGGAATCTACTTTCTCTTAGAGATTCCACAGAGAGAAGGCAGGACCCAGGAGGAATGAGTTCCTCAGCTGTTTCTGATCCTGTAGGTGGTCTCTCCACTAGTTTCTCTTTTTCTTCCCAGCATATGGAGGAAACCCAGACCTTTGCCTCTCTTCAAAAGCCCCTCTGAAATCATGAGGCCCTAGACTGGCACCGTGACATTCACTTATGCTACCAGATACTCAGTTATCAAAACCACTGACTCTCTGATGATTCAGTTACAACAACGACTGGGAGAAGATACCTTGAGGATAAGGAGTGTGGTCATATAGGATGTAACGTACGCATTGAAAGATCACGGAGAAAGAATTCTGTGTGACCCATAACCAGAACATAGAATTGGGGAGCCCACGGGCGAGGGGACGAAGAGCACCAGTTAACTAAGGGCCCACGTACAGAACATTTGTTATCTGTCACCATGAGTTTGGGTTCTCCTTGGCCTAACTAAGTTTGGGTCCAAGGGTGGGGTGATCCAAAATAGGATTTAATACTGTTTTCATTGAGTTTATTGACTTGGAGTTTTTGTTTTCTCATGACATTGATCCAGTAGGCCCACAAATATTCCGTGTCAGCTGGGCTTGTTAATTTTGTCTAGCGTGGGGAAACAGGGCTGCCGTTGGCAATGTCGGGTGGGAGGAAACCATCCAGAGCCTAGGGTGTCATTTGGGGTACCTCATTCTCATGTAAAAAATTCGTGGAAGACATAAGCAAGGCCACAGAGATAAGACCAATAGGGACTTAGACTCTGTGGAAATGGAAATTTGCATCCTTTATCCACACAAGTAGAAAAAGAACCCATCCCTCTGGAGTGCAGAATGAAGCAATAAAACATGAAAAAGGAGAGTGTGAGGAGGCATTTTCAGCCTATCAATCAATCATGAACTCTTGATAAGTTATAGAAAGTATCTTATAACTACCTCGTTTTCATATTTGTTTTTATAATATGTATATGTAAAGGAAAATTAAGCAATTACATTTTATTTACTTTTTAATTTACTTATTGATTCATTGAACACAAATGGAGTACAGCTGCTGTTTCACTGGTTGTATACAAAGTAGAGTCACACCATCTGTGCGTTCATGCATGTACACAGGGCAATGGTGTCTGTCACACATTCTGTTATTATTTTTACCCCCCACCCCGCCCCCACCCCTCCCTTCCCTCTATGCTATCTATCCTTCCTCCATTCTTGCCACCCTTCCCCCCCGCATTATGCATCATCATTCATTTATCAGAGAGACCATTCGGCCTTTGGATTTTTGGGATTGGCTGATCTCACTTAGCATAACAGTCTCCAACATCATCCATTTACCTGCAAATGCCATAATTTTATTCTTCTTTATGGCTGAGTAATATTCCATTGTGTATATATACTACAGTTTCTTTATCCATTCATCTATTGAAGGGCATCTAGGTTGATTCCATAATCTAGCTATTGTGAATTGAGCAGCTATGAACATTGATGTGGCTGCACCACTGTAGTAATCTGATTTTTTATTTACTTTTTAATAGCATCAATAAAAGAACTATAGATGGAAGCTAGTCATTTAATTAAAACCCTATTTGTAATAGGGTAGTAAAAATAGTTGTGAGTGACCTGGAAGAAGGAAGAATTATAATTTCACTATTATATACTCATATATATAGAAAAACATGATAATTAATTTAGAATTTATAACAGACATTAATGTTGCTGTATATTAGATCAACATGTAAAAATCAATTGTATTCTTGCTCCCAAATAATAATCTCTTTGACTATGTAACTTAAAAAAAGGGTAATATTTATAGTAGCAAAAAGGAATAAAGCAAGCAGCTTTAAGTCCAAGAGTATATATAACAAAATATTGTAAAATTTAAAAAAATTTAAACATCAAGATGAACTATGAAGAAAGTTATAAAATCTTATGAAAAAAAAAACGAGGAGGATGCAGATAGGTCAAAGGGCAGGCAATGCTCAAGGCCAGTAGGTGTGGTAAGGTGAAGATGTCCACTTTCCCCAGACTTGTAACTTCAGTCACCTCCACATAAACCTAAACCAAGGCTGTCACAAGATAGGACGAGCTAATTTTCACATGTTTTTGAAAAATCACAAATAGTCAAGATAATTTTGAAAAAGGAGAGAGTTGAGAGATTTGGAGTAGGAGATTTGAAGATGTATCTTAGACGGATAGTAGCTGAGGCCTAACATGGTACAGCTCAGGCAAAGGGGCAGTGGAAGGAAAGCCATAGACCACAGCATCTGAGAAAACCCAGGGACAGTGGAGCTGCCCTGTGGGGCTGGGAGGCCGATGATGAGAAGTTGGTGGTGAGCCCACTGCTACCCACGTGCAGATAAAGCAATGGGGTCCTTACCAGGTGCCACAGGTGAGAGCAATTCCAACGGCAGGAAGTGCAAACATGACCAAGTGGTGTCTTTATTACAACAGAGTGGTGAAGGGCGTCCAAAGACAGACACAGGAAGGGACCACAGGTAAGTGAAACAAATTAAATTAAAATGTCTTGTTCTCTTTGTTGTCAGTTGAAATACTAGGGGATGAGAGCGGCCAGTGAGGTTGTTGTATTGTGACTATGTAACAGCAAATCCCACCACTACGTACAACGATAATGCACCCATAAAGATATGGAAAAACTAATTGATTTGAAAAATATTTTGTTCTTCAGAGATGTAGAATTGCAGGGGGAAAAATCCATGAAAAAGGAAAAGAGGTTTGATGCACATGGATTGGCAGGAGATTATTATACAAAATAAACACAGAACGTTGACAAATTAATACTACCCAACTAAAAATGGGTCAAGAAATGAATGGTATTCCACAAAAATTGAAAGTAACCTTTAAGCATATGAAAATAACATCTTTTAGTTTGAAATTTGAAAATCTCATTGACTGCACATTGATCAGATGGTCAGGTATTGAGGTTTAACCACGTCAGCTGGTGCTGCGGAAGCCTCAGTGGACACGGGTGGACTGCCGATAAGGGAGCCAATTGGGAAACTCTCCATTGACCTTGAGCATGTCCTCTCCCAGGCGATTCCTTGCAGAGCTCCCAGTGGGGGATCCCGACGCACATGAGGACATTGTTTGCCTTAACACAGAACTGACTTTACAGATTATTGGACTGGTCAGCAGGCTTTATGTCAGTGCGCTTTTTGCGCAAGACAAATCCCTCTCCTTCTGATCGTGTAGCCCTATCACTGGAGGACAGCTCTTTGGGTTTAGACGGAGCACAAACCATCTCCAACTTCCACTTAGTGGTGCTAATTCCAGGTTTATGCATTCTAGGTTCAATCTTCATCTATATATAAAGTGTGCTATAATGATTCACATTTTTGTCTTTTCTGGTTGAAAACAGCTCTTTGTTTGAGTTTATCTTGGCTTCTGCCTATCTGTCCCCATTCAACTTGTTCATGTATTTTTTTTCCATCTTAAAAGACTGCAACATGACTTGCGAGGTAAGAACCAAGCAGTACAGAAATTGAGAGTGCTGATAATATTGTATCCACAATAATACACTTCTATTGATTTACCTGTGCTGTTAGGGTTGTGGAGGCTGAGGTATCCACGTTGCGCCAAAGACCTGTTAACCTGGTTTTAATCTTACTCACCTTGCTCTGCTCCAAAACAGTCAATAATACCTTAGCCCTTTCCCAGCCGTAGTGACAGCTGCTTCAAGACTTCCTCCTGGCCTCTCTGTCCTGGGCGGGGATCTGCCCCTTTCTGCCCTTCCTGTGCCTATGCACGGCCACGCCACCTCTTCTCACCATCTCCCGCGGTATCTCCCAGCCTGTGACCTGTCTTCCTGAACAGCTTTGTGCTCTTGTACCATGCTGGAAATGAACTCCCACAAACTCATTTTACTGGGGCTCTAATAGCTGGGCTCTCCTTCCCGTTGCTAATCTCCTTCTCCACGTGGGCGAGCACCGCAGACCCCGGCAGATCCCAGTGCCACCCAGAGTCCATGACAGCTCAGTAACTCCTGCCTGCCTGCCTGCCCGAAGCACCCATCAGCTCGGTAATGACAGTCCCAGGACACACCTCCTGAGACCTGTGGCCATTGTGACTTTCCTTCCCTGGTTTGCTCACTGGTGGAGGAAAAGAGCTCTGTGGACAGTGCAGGCCTGGGAGGGCTCCCCTTGCTCCCGAGTCCCACCTGGCTGGGCTCTTGGTTATTCCTCCATAGGACACGCATACCTATGTGCAGCTTGCCTCCCAGGGAACAGCCTGTGGGATCCCATAAGCTCCTCAACGTGATGGCACTCCTTTCCCTGGTAAGGCCAGAGGCTGGGACGTCTTTACAGTTTCATTCTGAGAGCCTCCCATCAGTCTTAAATCATGGTCCCTTTTCAAGCCACCTGCTGTCAGGACATACCTACATTTGCTCTTTAAAAGTTAGAAAGACCCTGAATTTTTCAATCCATTTGATTCGACTCAAATCACTGCTGATTCAAAAATGAACAACACATTGTTCCTTTGAAGACTCGACCCAGGCAGGTTAGACAGACACTGCCAGACGAGTCTGACAATACAAATTGGCCAGGGCTCTGTTAGGCAGTCTTGGCAGCTATTGGAGGGTACAGAAGAAAGAGCAGGGCGATCTGCAGGGGCTTTGAAAAGTGAAAAGGAATTTTTACAGTCGTTCAGAAAAGTGATGGAGCATTTGTGACAAGTGGCAGCAGCACACGCCAAGACACTGCTGTGGGGAGGAGTGTGTGCGTCCAGAGGTGGGGACTGGACACTATGGCTACTGCTGAATGAGGGTGGATGACAGGGGTGGGAATGGAAAGGGGGCAGGGGAAACGTCCTGAAGATCATATGTCTTCCTGCTACAACATCAGTCTTATCGTGTAGAGGGAAAGATCCACATAAAATTCTTCAAAACAGAAATGCTAAAATCTGTGCTCACAAGAATAAACCCCTAAAATTTTATTATTACTTTGAGAAATCCTAAAATTTCACTTTTATAGAATTGACAGATTGAAATAACTCTTTTGGGAAAGAACCGGGACTCGCTCAAGTGGCCGTTGGGCGTCACTCTCGTGTCGAGACTGGCGTGGGGGATGGGAAAACTTGGCACTTTGGTGGCCTCCTGTCTCCACAGAGTATCTCGCACATCCGCAGCCCCAAGTTCAGCACCCAGGAGCTGTTTGAAGATCTGCACCTGGAATGGCATTTTAAGACTTAGAACGACGAGAGAGATCATGCTGGACACTTTTTCAGCTTTGTAGAAGCCAGGAGATTATCTCAGCCCAGTCTTCTGTGTCCTGCATACCTCACAGACACGTCTGTGTGGCATGGACACAGGGGCTCTATGGTTCACCATTGTGTCACCAGGAACTTTCTCATAGCCTAGAAAGTTCTAGACGTTTGGAGATACTCAGCAAACGTGAAAGAATGAAATAAGCCAGTGAGCCAGCAAAGGAACACAAGTCAGCCTCTTGACCATGTGCCCCTCTGTCTGAGACTTGGTGAGTCACAAGTGGAATTGTAAAGTGACAAAGGTTCCAAGAGGCTGAGTCAGGCTGATGTGTGATGGATCTGAACCGCCCCCAAAACTGATCTTGAGATACTGAGCTCACCCTTCTTGGTGTGCTGTCCGAGACAAGAGGGACTACATCACAGGAGAATTCAGCTCAATTTACAAACTAATTAAGGGCTAAAGATTAGAATGTTTTTAGGAAGGAGTGAATTTCTACTAACTGTATTGTTGATTTCTCCTCTTTTTGATCACTGTTTACTTGCGTACAAATAAGTTCTAGATCTTCCTGAGTTATGGAAAGCATAAATAGCTGCGATGACTGAAGCTATATAAGAATAATATGTCCACAACTGAAATACAGGAAAGACAGGACGATTGACCAGTCTCTGAATGTCTCCCTGTTTTCTGAGTCTTAACCATTTTAAAGACACTAAGTGTTCAGTCCCTTCTCCTTTTATGTATTCAACATGAATTTAGAAACTAATGTTTGCCACAAAATATGCTCAGATTTGAATGAAGTTAGTTTTCTGCTTATAGGCATGCTTTCCCTCTTCAAATTTGGATCTCCCACAGGACCCATCCCCTTAGCTCATCAAAATTGTGTCGCAGTATTCTTTTGTTATTGACTAGTCCTGTTAGAGGGCACAAGAATGTGTGGGGAATGGTGAGGCCAAGCTGTCGGTCATTTCTCCAGTAGTGGCTGTCACATGGTGTTGACCCAAGTGCAGACCCTGAACCTTCTCTCATAGGAAGGAGAGGGGGCCGCACTGCATTCCTAGTTCAGTGAAGGTCTAGCTGATGTCAGAGGCAAGAGCATCAGTGTCTGAGTTTTAGTTTGTGATGGTTGGTGTCCTGAAGAACATAGCCCTCTGTGGCATGTGCCATCATGAGTCACCACTGCACACATGGTTGAGGACCTGAAGAACATAGCCCTCTGTGGCATGTGCCATCACGAGTCACCACTGCACACACGGCTTCAGGCACTAATAACCTCAGCTGTCATTTGTTAGGTACTTTCCACACCAAGGGTGCTTTGTGCTCAGATCCGGCCACATGGAAGGTAACGCTCTCCATAGCCAATGCAGAAAGTCAATGGAACCTCAATACCTGTCCTCCGGCCATGCGATTGTTAATCATAGAACTGACACCCACACCCAACTTCTGTTGGGTAAGAAAGCCCGTGACCCTAACAACTGAGCTACTCCCTGCATCAGGCTCAACTTCGAAATAAATAGGCAGGATTAGTCCACGTCTCGCGTTCCTTTCATCCTCGTTAATCAATGATTCCAAGTCTGTGTCTCAAAAAGCAATCATTAACTCTAAATTTAAAGAATGGTAATCCTGTGTTCTTAAAAGGTCTACTTCCTTTTTCTCCCCACAAACTCCAGGGACCGACCTTCAAGCTTTGCATGTAATTTTAGAAGGCTTCTGGGCATCCAATTGAGCTTTGAGTGCCCTGTAGAGAGCAAAGGCAAGACAGAATGGCCTGGCCTGCTACTGAGCCCTGATCATTTGTTCATTAATGTTCTTACCTGATTTTAATTGAAAGGATGGTACACCCACAACTTCCTTTTTATATTGTCCAAGTATCATGCTGACAAACGTTGATCTTTCCCATCATACCAGAAATGTATAACTGGAAACCGTTCTGCCTCGTTATTTTAGAGGGACGGCCAGGTCTCTGCAGGGGAGCAGGTCACCCAGGCAGCTCACTTTCCACCCTCTTCTTTCCTGCCTCCTCCTTGTTCTGAGCTCTCTGAACATGGTGTGCTCGTTAGCATCACCACTCACACTGAGAAGGCCGGGTGCAGAGAGGGGTTTCCTCCGGCCTGTGTTAAAGAGGACGAGTGGACAAATGAGCGGAGCACAGCCAGGCTCTGAGGACTGGCGGAGGTCTCTGCATCGTCTGCGGCTCATCAGCATCCACTGGAGAAACGCTGGCTGAACATCGCTTCCTCTGCCAGTTGCAGCTACCATTAGAAAATCGGAATTAGCACAAGATAACAGGATTATTTAGAATCTCAATAAAATATCTGGCTTCTTCCAATGGTTTCCTAGTTTAAAATTTCTCAATGGAAGAAATGTATTATGAATATTCACTTATAAAAAAATCTTTTTTTTTTTTTTTAGTTGGCTATTATGCTCAGCGTTCGGTGTTTCTCAGACCATGATCTAAAATTCCCACCAGCTCGACACATTCTTGGAAGCTTTCAGGTTTTCCATGTTTACATTAAAATTTTGATTTATCTTTAAACATTTAATGAAAGTCTATTGTGAATTGTCTGCATTACAGCCTATAACTGAATCATGGGCTCTATTTCTGCTCTTTGTATTTAGCGTCACTCCAGGTAAAGATCAAATGCAAATATTTCCAGGGTACTTCAGGGTTTTACCATAATTTGAAAAATGTTTTGGAAGGATGGAGTCCTAGGACCTCTCTCACTGGTAAGTCTGGGTGACTTCAAAATGACTTTAGCCATAATAGGCATTAGCATTCTCACATTGAAAGCAGGTTGCTTTCCTTTTATGTATCATTTTGCAGCAGTTCATTGTCAATGAAGACTTTTTCTCATCCATTAGTGACAGTGATTGCAATGTGTACTCATGAAATGCAAAATTTAATAATTTTAAATGTAATGCAAATGTTATATTCAAATAAATCAGACAATAATACATTTATAAGTTATTCCTAATTAAAACCAGCATTAGAAGCTTCTATGGCAGAGTTTCATCAAAGAGAGAACTCTGATTAGCTCAGGGAGTCAAGTCTTAACATTAACATTTTGTAAAACCTATCCATGCATGAAAAACATTTATTATATGTTTAAACCAACGTGGGAGAAAAGGCTAAAATAGAAATGACTGTTGGGTTGTCTGTCTTATTATTAAATGTATATTATTTTATTATTATGGCCACCATTTGTAATTTAATTTCAACACAATATAGATAAACATTATTAATATGAAAGAAATTTACTTTTCTAGCTTTGTTTTCATTTATTTTATATTTCTTTTGATTTTATAGGTCATTTCAGTCAACATTTTCACTGATGTCACCAAAGGACCCAACAAGAATAATTTTAGAGGAGGCAAATTTTTTTGGGGGCTCACAGTTTCAGAGGTCTCAGTCTATAGATGGCCTACTCCATTCTTCAGAGATAGGACAGAACATCATGGCAGAAGGGTGTGTGGCAGAGGAAAGCAGTTGGGGACATGGCACCGGGAAGAGGAGGGAGGGGAGTGTTCCATTGGTCTAGGACAAAATACAAACCCAAGGGCACACCCCCAATGACCCACCTCCTCCTACCTACAATTACCGCTTAGTTAATCCCTATCAGGGGATTAATTCACTGATTGGGTTAAGGCTCTCATAACCTGATCATTTCACTTCTGAACCCTCTTGCATTATCCCACACATGAGCTTTTGGGGGACACCTCACATCTAAACCATAACATCGGTACACAGGAACTGTTAAGGTTAAAGAATTAACCAGGTTGGGCAGGGTTAGTGTCTGTGATCAAAATGACAGGTAAGGAATTTACAATCCCCATAACAGAAGAGACTGGACATAAAATTGACAACTGCTATAGCTTTATAAAGGTGACACTGGTCAGAAGTTTTTCAATATATTGGTGTCACAGTAGGAGAAGAAACATTGAGTACCATCTAATCCAATCCTCTTGTTGAGGCACAATGTGGATTCAGGTGGTTAAAAACTTTGCAGGAGATCACACAGAAATTCAAACAGCAAGTGTTTCTGTGGGTGTCCTCCTAGTTTCTAAGAACAGAATGCATGCCCATGTTCATGACAGACCCTATCTAGACCCCCACCACTTGTGGCCATGACCCATCTGTGTAATTCATGTAAGCCTGCAAGCTAGTCAAGATGGAGCTCAATGACTCACACAGGAGTCAGACGGACAGCAGTGCCTCTTCCACTCTGGGTCCCATTCCTTGAACATCACTAGTCATTTTGAAGTTAGTTTAGTAGGCTGGTATTTTAGTCTTACTTACAGAAAACAGACAGCAAGGGAGAAATTACAGAAATTCATACTGACCTCAGACTAGCCACTTGTTTTGATAGGGAGCCCACAACTTCCTTTTCTGCCTTCTGCCTTTCCAACTAGGATGATAAGCAACAGAAATTAATGTGGAAATTTTGCAAATATTGAAGATGTCCATGTTACTTGTGTGCTCAGTTTCTGAAAAATAATTGCAAGGTGAACTTGATGTGTCAGGGGGCTTTTCGTACAAATATCAAGCTGTGCTTATTGTCAGTTCCTCATAAGCTCTATTCTGACAGATGAACGGCCTTCGGGTAGGCAGGAGTAAAAACAGGGATGAGCAGCCTGGCTCCCAAACATCTGTCTAGTTCATTGGTTCAGAACAGCAAGCAAGCCCAGGGTGCACTGCAAAATCATAAATAGCACCAATGCAAAAAATAAGGAAAAGCCTGAGGGTATTAAATGAAGTACCTTAGGGGTGAAATTAATTGACAAGTAACAATGCAAAGAAAGGACTTCCAAGTCTAAATATGACACCTGATATATTGAATGTGCAAAGAAATCTTGGAAATTAGCAATAAATCAAACCCTCCTGATATAAGAGTGAGAAAAAGGTATTAAGGGGAAATCTCTATAAGAAGAAAAAATCCACTAAAATGAGTTAATGTGAAGAACCATCTGGGGTCACTGATAAACATGCAAATGAAAAGCAAAACGAAAGTATTCATTTTGAAATCTTGGAAAGACAAAATTAAGAAGTTGCATGTTGCCCAGGAAAGGTGAGAATGAGAACACATAAACCTTCCTGACTGGCTATGGGAGTGGGACTGGGGAGGCAGTTTGGAGAAGCAAACTGTTATTATTGAGCCAAATTATGCACACAGCACAGAGGCTCCATTCTCAGCTGTTACCCCAAAGACATCCTCAAACAGGTCTCTCAGGGAACATGCTCAAGAATAGTCACTGCAGTGCTGTTTGTGTCTCAGTGAGCTGATTTTAAATTGACTGTCCATCTGTGGGAGAAAGGGTAGTGAGATTTGGGGATATACACCCCAAAGTGCCATGGAGCAGTGAGAAACAGCTGTTAGAAGGTCTACGTGGCATGTCCTTGGTGAACAGAGAAGTGAAATGGAATATTGTGATATAAGACCTTAAAATGAATGCTCACAATGAAAATGCATGTGGTTCTTGTTGTTGTTGTTGTTTCTGGGGGGGCACTGGGGATTGAACTCAGGGGCACTTGGCCACTGAGCCACATCCCCAGCCCTATTTTATACTTTATTTAGAGACAGGATCTCACTGAGTTGCTTAGCACCTTGCTTTTGCTGAGGCTGGCTTTGAACTTGCGATTCTCCTGCCTCAGCTTCCTGAGCTGCTGGGATTACAGTTGTATATCATGGCACTTGGCTAAAAATGCACATAAAAAAAAGAATATTTTAAACAGAATAAAGAATATTTTAAATATTTTAAAATATTTCCATCTCCTATGGAATAGGGGGAGGTAAGTAAAGTGTAATATAAAAATAAAAATATGTAAAAATAAAGCAAAACCCCCACTAAAGAAAGTGCTTTACCCCAGAACAATGACATGAGAATTTCAGTACCTCACCTGGCACTTTTCTTCTTTGATCACCTTCCCCACTTTCCTCCCTCCTGCTCTCCTCCCCTTCCCTCGCCTCCTCTCCTCTCCTTTCCTTCCTCCCTTCTCCTCTTTCTCCCTCCCCCTCCTCCTTTTTCTTCTTTCTCCCTCTGTTGGGGAGGGGTCAGTAGTTGCACAGGTATTTACAAAGCGCAATAAGAGCTACGGTTGAGCAAAGTATAAATTTTTAATAAGTGTAAATGTGTCCAATGCCTTTACCTCTTGTGGGATTCTGCAAGGGATTCCAGTTCCCAGGTGAGGGGACCCAGGCACCTCAGAAGGTGCTGGCTGCACCCCTGGTTCCTGAGACAGAGCCAGCCTGAGTGCGGGTAGGGAGGACACCCACGTTGCTCAGTGACAGGGTTCAGGGCAGAGGGCGCTACAGAGCCCAGCACTAACCCGCAGACTCCCGACAGGCCCCTGAGTGATCTGACTGCAGGATGATGGAGATTGGATTCGTGTCTGGGCAACCAATCCCTATAAACTCAGAATTCAATTTCTTTAGAAAAATTAAGACTGTACTTGCACTACACTGAGTGCAGAGGGTAAAAGAAAATACGTGTTTTGGATCTTGTGTAAGGAATTACAGGCTAGATGGATTTCCTCTGCCTTTGGGGCTACATGATGCTTTAGAAGGAGGTATTTACAAATTTTTGGAAAATATTAGGAAAACCTACTTAAAGAAATTATTCCTATGGGGATTTAGGTCAAATCCCCAAATTTGCTCTGACCCTTCCTCCCTACATTTTCCCAGCAGTGATGGCTCCCTGAGCAACTCTGGTACCAAGTCAGACAAAACATTGACCGTGACTTTGTGCCAATGACACACTTTCTAACAACAGATGCGTCTTTGGATCTTATGTGGTCTTGGGTTCTTATGTGCACATTCTTGGTTTTATAAAAATTAGATACTATTGAATACATCGGAGAGCTGGTCTCACGCGTGTCTTTAGGTGTTCAGTCCCAGGACAGGGTCATCCTGCCTAGTGAACACTGCCCACCTGGTGCACTCATTGGGTGCCATGTGGCCAGCACTTTGCTGTCAGCAGCCTGACGCTAACATGCTCTCTCATTTTATTTCCAGATTGGTTGTTTAAAATTTGTATCAAGAGATCCTGTGTTTTCAGTCATTGATAGTGTGGTGCTACTGAGCCATCCAATGTACTTTATTATATGTATATTTGCACACATGTTTAAGTGTGTGCTTTATCTCTCTATGTATGTATGTATGTGTATGCCTATGTAGTGTGCAAAGAAATACACCAGACACAGGGAATGCACCGAAGTCTCTGGTCTGGTGAGGGGTGAAGGGGGATTGGAAAATAACGATTCACAGACACAGATTTTGAAGATTAAGCTGGGATCAGGTGGAGCTCTGCTCTCTGATGGAGATGGAGATCTAAAGAGTTAGGCCAGCAATCTGTATTTATATATGTCTCATTATCAGGTTAAAGACTATGCAACCATTATTCTTTGTATTCAGGAAAGTTACAGAAACTAGGACACTGATGTAGCTTTTCTGTAGTTGCAATTCACAGTTGCAAAGTGCACTGTTAGGAGCTTTGTGTAGCTCTCCAGAAAGTCCGTTGTTTAAAGTTACTGTAGGGCTGGGGATATAGCTCAGTTGGTAGAGTGTTTGCCTTGCAAGCACAAGGTCCTGGGTTCAATCCCCAGCACAGGAAAAAATAAAAAATAAAAGAAAGTTACTGAGAAGGAGAGCTAGTGAAACAATGTGGTTGTCTAGCATGAGAGTTCCTTCCTTCCCAGGAGCTCTGTGCCTGAGATCAAGGTCAGAGTGACAGGACTCTCTCACAGCCTCCTCGTGCAGGGCACTGCCACAGCAGCTGAGCATCCTGTGCCCTGGCACGGTAACATTCCCAGGCACCAGGCAGGCCACAGTGATGAGGGCATCAGAGACCCCCGATCTCAGTCACTGCTCTCCCATCCTTTGTCACCACTCTCCACAGAAAGAATCAGATAACCCATACCGTCCTGGAGTCACAGTTCAGGGGAGAAAATATCTATCAGAACAAGAAAACGGGGCGGGCACCAGGTAGAACTTGAGTAGTCGGAATGAAGAGCTCTTGTGTGTGTGTGTGTGTGTGTGTGTGTGTGTGTCTGAGGAGGAGAGAGAGGGGAGTTTGGAGGAAGGAATGTGGAGCGGGAAATGGAAAATTTAGGTCTGCCTTTGTTTTATGAGAATCTTAGAAACTGGAAGCCAGCAGCAGCTGCAGAGTTCCGGGACCCCTCCCGGGGGCCCTTGTCCCCTGAAGCCCCCGTGCCCTGCTGTGTGGCTGCACAGGGTGCCCTCCCCTTCTCATCTAGAGCCTGATTTACCAACGGAGTCTTCTTACTCTGTATTTTATGAGCTTTTACTTTCCATTTTTCATATGAAAATATTTCCCAATGTTTTCCAGTGTGTGTAGAAGCCCAGGGAGTTTGGGTCATCTACAGCTCTCTGATCATAATATATTCTTTGGAGCACATTACACTCCACACACGAGAAAACTAATTGCTTAGTTGATTTTTCTCCCTTGACTTCTCCCAAGTTGTCCTCAAATCTGTTCTCCATTCTTCCTTGAACTGACACGTCCCCAGGACTCCAAGTAGCCCTTAATGCAAATTGTTCCCACTTCCAAATTCGAAGCCTTGAACCATTTCAGAGCATAAGCCTCATCTGCCCAGAGGCTTATGAACATTCCCACTGACTGCTGCACAGCTCTGGTGACATCCCGAGAGTCGACCGTCCTGCCTTGGTCTCTGTGCTACTGCATCCTTCTCGCCATTCGGGCTTCAGATCTTAAAAACCATTTTAACTCTTGTTCACATTTACTTCTTATATCCACGCAATCAGCAGATATCTCTGACTCTTCCTTTACAGTCCTGCTTCCTGATGTGCAAAATGAATCAGGAAGCAGTTCACAGAGCTGACCTAAGGAGGGACGCCAGGGAAGGGAGATCGGTGGGAAATACCATTGGAAAGGATCTGAGCTGGGATCAATGGGAGGGTTTTGCTTGTTTTCTTCTGGTTATGATTTTTTGGCTGAGGTTGGAAATTCAATTCAGTTTTAGTTGATCTTCTGGGAAATATTTTTGAAGTTCCCAGCATATAAATATGTTTGGGGATACTTTGCTCTAAGTTAGTTGTTAATTTGGACTTTCTCTGAGCTGGCAGAAATCTCTTTTCTTAGACTGATACCGATTTACCACCATTATTGCAGGCAAATGGGGAGCCCCTGGGAAATCTCTGCCCTGGGGTATGAACGCGGTGGTAGGAAGAGCGATGGCTGCTGGTACCCACGTCAGGCAGTGACTCACAGGAGCCTTGCTGCTCTGCAAAAGTTCTACGTTCCTTTAATAAGTTTGCAGAGAAGAGAGAGAGAGCCGCATGGTGCTCTCATCCCTCAGCCCAGGAACCATCTCCTCTGTCTCTGCTGCCTGATCCTGTGAGCCCTCAGCAGCGCTGCACTGGAAGTCATATAAAAACTCTGTGTGCTTCCTTGAATCCTTGCTTCCTCTTCCCCATGGATCAGCAACAGCTTGAGAGCAGCTGTTTCTTCTAGGGCTGGAGAATCATGGCAACATGGCAACATGGTGTCACCAGAACCGTGGTGGAGCAGGAACCATAGAAGAAATAGTTGTTGCCGAGTTGGTGCAGCCACTCTGGAAAGCAGTGTGGAGATTCCTTAGAAAACTTGGAATGGACCCACCATTTGACCCAGCTATCCCACTCCTTGGCTTATACCCAAAGGACTTAAAATCAGATTACTACAGTGATGCAGCCACATCAATGTTCATAGCTGCTCAATTCACAATAGCTAGATTATGGAACCAACCTAGATGCCCTTCAGTAGATGAATGGATAAAGAAACTGTGGTATATATACACAATGGAATATTACTCAGCCAAAAAGAAGAATAAAATTATGGCATTTGTAAGTAAATGGATGATGTTGGAGACTGTTATGCTAAGTGAGATCAGCCAATCCCAAAAATCCAAAGGCCGAATGGTCTCACTGATAAATGAATGATGATACATAATGCGGGGGGGAAGGGTGGCAAGAATGGAGGAAGGATAGATAGCATAGAGGGAAGGGAGGGGTGGGGGCAGGGTGGGGGGTAAAAATAATAACAGAATGTGTGACAGATACCTTTGCCCTGTGTACATGCATGAACGCACAGATGGTGTGACTCTACTTTGTGTACAACCAGTGAAACAATAGCTGTACCCCATTTGTGTTCAATGAATCAATAAGTAAATTAAAAAAAAAAAAGAAGTAGTTGTTGCCGGCCTGGGGTGCAGCCCGATGTAGGGGGGACGATCCTGCTTCTCCCTCCTGCTACTTGCCCCCTGTTGGGGCCAATCTTCCTGAACCAGATGAGAAGCCAGCTGGAGAAAGGGCCTGGGGAGCGTGCTTCACGGCACGCAGACCCTGCGGACAGGCAGGCCCTGGCTCAGAGCCCGCAGGCCGAGAGCAGCCGGGCAGAATACTTTCTGCATCTTGCCGTTCCAGGAGGACCTTGGCTCCAGTAGGTGGGTCCCGTCTGGGGCGGCACAGGATCCTCCATTCTAGTGCTCATCTTCTCAGGGTCGGTGACCTCAGGCCGGCCTCTAGCCCCCAGGCATTCCCCCAGGAATCAATGTCATTTTTATCCTCTTATTTTTTGGATCACAAAGTAGACAGTAACTTTTCTTTATTTTTAGGATCAGAAATCATATGAGGAAAGACCTAAAATTATCCTTGGAGTTTGGGATGCCTTTCAGGTTACAGATTCAAGGAGGATTTTCCCTTGGGCTCATTTTCTGTGGTGTCTGCTCTTTGATTCTCCTAGGACCTCATCACTCGTGACTTGCCTCTCCAATCTCTTTCTTCCAGGCCGTTTCTTCATTTCCCTTACAATTTCCATTACTATGTTTTTGCCTCAGGGATTTTTCTACCTGTTTTTCAAAAGCAGGATTTCCTGTGAGATTAAGATTTCTTGATATATTCAGAAAAAATTCTTAGCTCATAGCCGATACTTAGCACGTGTTGGTTGCATAAAAGAGTATATGAATTAGTTGATCATAGTAAGTTTCAGTTTTCCAATTTTAAAATATCTGGACGTGGAGGTCCGTATGTGTGGAGATGTGGGTGTAAGTGTGGATGACTGCTCAAATGTCAAAGCGATGCTCCAGACAGACATGCCTGGCTTTCCAGAGTTGCTGCACAACTCAAGGGGACTTCCCTGCATAAAGGAAACCAAGGAATGATGTGAAAGGACCGGGTTTCCAATGCGCTTCACTTCTAATTTCTTTCCTTTTTTATTCAAAACAGGAAGCAAAGATATCCAAAACATTTTTGAATATTGTACTTACAGAAATACATGTTCACGCCTCAAATCATGGCAAGAAAGAGCTTTTTCACTTCTCTTTTACCCCTTTTCCCTTTTGCCATGCTGGGGCTCAAACCCAGGACTCACCCAAGCTAGGACAGCTCTCTACCACAGAGCCACACCCCGGCCCAGCCCATCTCACTGCTCTTCTTTATTAAGCAGTGTTTCCTCAATCAAGGATAATAATCTATTGCTAAGGAATAATTATAAACATTGAATACACGAGACTAGAATTTTAGGAGGTTCTATGCAATATTTTTACCACATTAATAATAAAGCCAAATTTATACAGCACTTGGTAACTTGAAATGAGTGAGGAAAATGGAAGTTATCACCTTACTGTTCTCTATGATTTGGATAATTGTCCCTCAAAGATCATGTGTTGATGACTTGGCCCCCAGAGTGGCACTTCTGAGAGATGTTGGAACCTGTAGGATGTGGGGAAAGGGTCTTGGTCTTTAGGGTGTGCCTTCAAGGGGGAGTGTGGGACCCCTGCCTCTTCCTCTCTCTTTTAGTCCTTGGCTGTGAGCTTTCCACCTGCTCCCTGCCATTGCCCTCGGGCATGCGGTTAGAGGCCCAAAGCCAGGAGTCCATCTGATCTTGGACTGGAGCCTCCAAAACTGTGAGCCCAAATAAGCCTTTTCTCTTTGTAAGTTAATTATCTCAGGTATTTTGTTATAGTTTCAGAAACCTGGCTAACACAATATTGCAGATATATGATTTCAATTTTAAGTGTTTATGTATATGGAATTGTTAATTATCTGTCAACTCTAAGTTAGAAATAAAAGATTTCAAAAGAAATTCCAAAAGAAAAAGATTTCAAAAGAAGACACTGCATGTGTCTATTTCTTCTGAATTTTCTCTATCACTTAGTTGATAGGACACTATTTTATGATTGATTACAAATCGCATCTTAGCTATTGCAGACAGTTTAATTGTGTCACTGAGTTATTTAAAAAATGTGACTTATCTAGAATTTATATGTAATGAACACATTCAAATCCAGTTTTGAGGTAAGGAACTCTTCCCCAAATCTAGACACAGGACGTATCTGTGCCCTGTGAGGTTCATGTGAAGAACCCACACTCTCCTCTAGGTGGCATTGGGTCCCGAGGTGGCCAGCTGCATCCCGTCCTGTCCGGAAGCCCTTCAGAGCCGGCAGCTGCCTCCACAGAGCTGTCAGGGGTACTGGCTCAGGGTGGAGATGTCAGCCATGCTAATAATGCCCAAGTTCTCAGACACAGGCTTCTGAGCGGCCTGTGTGGACAGAGGAGCACAGGGCCAGGGACACTCTCACTCTAGGGACAAGGTCTGCGCTTCACTCTGGAGTCACCCAGAAGCTCTCACAAGACCCCTGCCCCTTCCCCACGCTCCAGCCTCAGGCTCCTGGGCATTTCACTTTTGAGTGACTTTCTGGAGCAAGAAAATGATAAAGAGCTGTTGATGAGGAGGCGAGCAAAGCCCCAGAGCACAGTGAGTGTCCTTTACCAGAGCTCTTGGAGTGACCCTCCACTGTACGGAGAAATTCAGATGCATCCTTCCCTTCAGGAGTGCCTACAGGGAAGAATCTGTTACACATCAGGAAACGGATCTTGAGAGCCACCAACGCCTCACACTCCGCACTCCCTTCTGGCGAAGGCAGGGCCACACTCAGTTCTGCCCTGTTCCACGTCGCTGCCGCTCGTCAGGTAACAGGGGTTCACATGCCGCTGCATTGGCAGCAATTCTCACTTCATCTCGAGGGGAGAAAATTAAACTGAAAAAGTTGTTTTTCTCCTGCAAACAGACTGGATCACGCATAGAATTATACACAAAGTAAAGTGTAATTAAAAAACACCAGCAGTTTGTGGATCCAAGTGAAACGCTGGCTCAGACAGGCTGTTTTCCTTTATATGCTCTGTCTCTAAATGCCACCTCCAGAAAGAAGCCACCTGCAGCAACGTCAGGCACGTCAGTGATGTTTATTATAGATGAAGATGCTGGTTCTATGTCAGATCTGAATTCCTCTCGGGCTGCGCTTCCCTATTGTCAGTTATAACTTTCACAGCACAGCACACACAATAGAGCACTGGTTCTGTGTTACAGGTTTTCCTGACCAAGCTACCTCTAACTCTCAGTCTCCACACTACTCACAACTCTGGTGCTTGGGTCAACTTTCAGACACTGTGGCAAAGCACCCGACATAAACGATTCATATGGAGGAAAGACTTATGGTTTCAGAGGCTTCCAGTCGTGGTTAGTTGGCTCTGTGGCTTTGGGGCCCGTGGAAAAGCAGCACATCCTGGTGGGGAGTACATGGTAGATCCAAAGCTACTTACCTCATGGAAATAAAAAGAAAGCAAGAAGTGGGGGCCAGGGTCCCAGCACCCCCTTCAATTGCACACTCCCACTGACCTCATTCCTGTCACTGTGCCCCATTTCCTGACACTCCCACTGCCTCCCGATAGCACCTCTGGGCTGGGGACCAAGCCTTTCACAGGAAGGCCTTTGGGGCCACTTATCCAAAGAATAAAACCTGGGTCCTCGCTGTGTGTGTGTGTGTGTGTGTGTGTGTGTGTGTGCTGCATTTGTTTAAGTTTATGAAAATTAGGAAGTGAATTTCTGAAACACACCTGACAAGAGCAGTAGGTGAAATCCCTGGCCTTCCACTCATCGCTGAGTCAGTTCTTCTGCAGGAGTGGCGAGTCACAGACCTGGGCCGCCCCGCTGGGCCAGTACAAGCTTGCGCTGACCCCTTGGGGAGGACGCCCAGCAGCAGGCAGGACACTTGCTGGCCCTATGCACACCTCTTGCCCACTGCCCAGGCCCTAGTGGCCCTCTGACCCTCAGTTCCCTGTGCAGGTGTTCCTGACTCTGGAGTCAGTCATTCCTCTGGTTTGCGGTTGCAAGACTGCCCAAATTAGACTGTCATTGACTCTTTCCGTTTTGGCTTTATTTCCACATGTTCAACAGTTTTATTAACCAAGATATGTTTTTGCAAAATACTAATTATTTTTCTATAATTTTCAAAAATTTCAACACAACATTTCCTAATATGCATTAATACACATAGATTTTGCTACAAGATTTCCAATATGTAAACTCATTCTTACAAAGTCTATTTTGATGCAGGAGTTGCTCCTCCTGATGAAAACTTTCCATGAAAATCTACCTTTTATTCCAGGTCAACTCCACACATAAAGTCTGTAAGGGTTATATTATTTTTCCTTAATGATTCCAAATCTCACTTTCTGTTCAATCTAAACTTTCCATGCATCTTGCTGGTAAGTTCATCAGGATGTGCGTTCTAGTACATTGGATGTAGTTTCATTCCTGCTTATCGTTCATGGAACCAAAGTCCTTCATGGAGTGTAAAGAAATCAAGAATTCATCCTGATGAATCATGGGTCTCATTTCCTGACTCACCCTTCCCAGGCATGCCTTGCTCTGCATTGGAATCCACTAAATCAATTAATAAGAGCCATGAGTGGGTGGTCTATTTGTTCAGACTACAGAAATACAAAAAGCAGTCCTTTATGTTTGTGAAAGTTCTGCTCTCCTGATAGAACAAGCTCGGTCTTGGCAGCATGAGGGTCAGCAGATGTTCAGCAAGCACAGTAACAATGGGAAATGGCAATAAAGAGGGGCGGGAAGTGACCCATTCACATCTAACCTCTGTGGAGCATTTCAATCTGCCTAAACCTATGTCTGATGACTGAGTCATCCAAGGTCAAGGACGCCATCAACCATAACAACTCTGAGAAGCAAACACACACTGCATGAGCGTAAATGAGAGATGGATGCAGTCTTAACTTTAGATGGACCCCTCATTGTCAGGAGGCAGATCAGAAGAAACGCATCCCTTTTCATGTGACTGTGTCCTGGGAGATGAAAACAGCCTGAATGAGTCAGTAAAAACAAGGCGTGGTAGCAGGCTTTCTTTAAGATTAAAATAAAACAATGTATTTAAACTTTATATGACGAATTCATTCTGTAATAGTTTGGAATTAAAAAAAAAAAGCTGACTTGGGCTTATTTTCCCTTGAATCATAATGAAATTTCTGTTAAGTTTTGTGAACAAAATAGATGTTGATTTGTTATCAGTGATCACTGCGGGTTTTAATCAAAGAAAAATCTATTAAACTTCCTAAGTTAGTTGAAGTTTTCTGGTGCTCAAAAATCCAGTCATGTCACAAACCAGCTAATTTTAATTTAAAGAACACAACTGGTGTTCGAAACGGGTCAGCACTGGCACGTCAGGCAGTCCTCTGCACGTGATTTGCAATGGAATGTCAACGGAAAGGGAGCGGCAGTGCGGGACCCGCTGAAGCCCACAGGGAGCAGCCGCTTTGTGGATCATGAATCTGAACCAGTGACTATCAAATGGAGTCACCATGGGAAAGGGTCTCAGAGTTACTTACTGAAAATATAGAACAGCCATGGAGCTATGTGCAAAAGTAGAAAATAAAAAATAAGAATTTGAAAATAGGTTATCTCCAATTTTATACTCTACCTATCCAAATATTTAAGACCCATGAAATGTCTGGATTCATGGCTTTCAAATTCTTCATGATTAAAAGATGGAAAATTTGGTCTTATCATAAGAGGCAAAGAATGAAGTCACTCTGCAGCAGGACTCCCACCCAGGAGTGACATTTGTGTGGTTCCGGGGAGGCCCAGAGCATTGCCACTAATGACCCATTGTGGGTGAGAGGCCAGGTTAAGGGAGCTGAGAGGCCGGCAGCCTGGAAGCAGTGGAGTGTAAGAGCCGGAAAAGGTGCCTATTGGGAGGGTAGATTGGTGGAGTCGGTGGATGAGTGACGGTGGAGCTGCTGCCTGCAGAGCGGAGCCAGGAATGGTTTACAGAGACCTACAGTGGGGAAGCCAGGCTTCCAAGGCTCAGGAAGGGTGCTGCCGGGGGAGCTGACAGGTGAGGGGCTTAACAAGGTCTTCATTCCATGCACAGCTCACTTTCCTTCAGTGGGTAGGAGTTATGTACTAATTTGAGCAACTGATTTCTGCATAAGAGACAGAAAATTTTACAGTTGTTATTACTTAATTTGATTTTGATCGATAACATCTATAAACTTTTACATTTCAGAAAAAAATATTCTTAGTTACTAAAGTAAATATCAGTTATGTGAAGATATTGCATCTGGAGTCCAGTTATAACAACCTTTCTTACCTCAAGGAAATTTTGTCTTTTAGTCCACTTCCCCAAAACACTACCAGAATAGTTTTGCTCCTAAATACAAATGAGATTTCATTCATATTCACTAACATGTTGCTCTCCGAGTGCATCTTGAAATTTTGCACAGAAGTCCAATGGGAACCTAGTAGGGTCACTCAAATATTGCATGGGAAGGTGATTCTAAATCTCCCTGGCGCTGAACAATGCAAACCACCATTTCTATTAATACAATGGATGAAAATCACTTTCTGGTTTTGTTGCAATGTGCATTTGGAAAGTCATGTTGTCCTCCTTGCCACTCATTCTCTGTTTCTTGTTTATTTTGTTTTTAAGAAATTTCCAGTGTCAGCACCCTCTACAGAGACCCTGTCTTCTCTAGTCCAAACTGGCTTCCTCCTGGGGTGCCCCTGCCACAGGGTTGTGTCATATTCGCCCTCACTCAGGCTAGAACATGTAAGACTGAGCAAGGAGTAGTAATAAGGAACTGTCTCAAAGGATGGCCAGTTCGGACTGACTATGCACCCAGCACTTTCATGTGTGAGAAGAGATACTTCTGGAAAAAATGAACCTGCAGAGGTCAGATGTCACCCTTTATCTTGAAAGCAAAAGAGAGAGAAGAGCAGACAGTCAGTGCAACCAAGACCCCAGACTCATCCCAAGGCATTCGTAAGAGCTACTAAGAGCAGCTGAGATTGCACAGAAGGCAAAGGGCTCAGAAAGGAGTTAGAGGAGGAACCTACCAGCGTGAAAGCTACAGGAATGTCTCACATCTGATCTCACAAAGTGCAGGCAAAGACACATTTCCTGAGAATGAAGGATCACTTGAAGCCAAAATGCGGTGATCCATCTTTCCAACGGTGAGAGTCCAGCCTGAAATAGGCAGAACCAGGAGCAAAGGTTCTCCTGGACCCAGCTCAGCTCAGGGCTGCTGCCGAGACAGGATGAGGCCCACCCCCAGAGCCATGGTTCCCAGAGCAGCTGCTTTGACAGCGATTTCAGCAATGTGACTCCCGAATCCCATCTGCACCCCTTCCCTGGGGATCTGTAGGGGAGTCCAAGGTCTGGTGGAACTGAGTTGCCTCAGGAGTAGCCACACCTGAGCAAAGACCAGGGGCTGTCACCCACCAGAGAACTCACTCAACAGCTGGGAAGGGGCAGTGTGGGATGGAGGGGAGCTTAGGGAAGATACTTACCTTGAAACCAAGGCAGTGGGGTTTACTGACCCTGCAAGAGCTATTACTATTCATAATTGCCATATTATTTTATTGGTCTTGAAATTATCTACACACATGCAGACACACACACACACACATACACACACACACACACAAACACACACGGTAAATCAAGTATTTTTCCTTAAATCACAGAAAAAGGGAGTGATTATGTATTATATATTTCCTACAGTCAAATATGCTTATTTAGCCCACTTAATTTTCATCCAGACCCATATGTGGGGTAGGAAAGTGAGGGTTAGGCATGTTTTGCTTACAAACATTATAACCAAGAGCCAACACCAAGACTGAGCCTTTGGTTCCTGCCTGACATGCTCTATCCCCACCCTCCAACACACCCTATTCTTTTTCCTTCGTCTGTGAATTAATAGAAGCAATGAGGGTCTTGTTGATGTTATTTTCCATAGAAACTAAGATGCCATTATTATAAAATATACATAATGTCACATACACTAATGTAGAAAATGCATTGCCAATGAACTATGAGATGTGTCTATAATAGAAAGCATCTGATTATACAGAGGTTCAAATGTGCAAGTAGCATATTATAATTGATAAAAGTTTGTTATACTCAAGCTAAGAAAAAATTCAAACTTGATAGATTTCACTTCACATGTGAGAGAAATGCTTGGCCTACCCTTTGGTAATAACTACCCAGAGAATGAATGATTTATTGCTGATTGCTAATATATGGTGTGACTCAATTTGGTTATCACTGAGAAATAGGTGGGTCAGTTGTATTTAAGTATAAGATGAAATAAAATTAAACAGTAAATATAATCCTCTCATACCAATTATTCACTTCTAGGCAGAGAATGGTTTTTACTGCCAAATTCTGTCAATCAACGTATCTTGAAAATCTGCAGTTCTTGACTCAATTACTCTTAAGGTTTTTTTTTTTTGTTAACTAAGTTAATTTCACCCATTTTTATTTACAGCTTTCAGATAACCAATAAAATAGCCTGTGGGTGAGTCAATAATCATGATCTTTATTGAAACAGCAAATATCAGAATCTTTCTCACTGTGAAAATGGGGCTGCTTTATCGGTTTTTCATGATGTCGTCATGTGTGATGAAACTATCTAGGAAGGACAGGTGTTGCCATTAACATAACTTATTAAATTCCTTGTACAATTATCCCATAAAATGGGAAAATGGGTAGTGACACCCCTGATTTCTGTTCCAGCATGAAATATCTTTGCCATTTTGCAATTGGCATTGCCCCTGTGTCCTGCCTTTTTCTTTCAAGTAGCTTTCCTCTTATCCCATAGTTTTGAAAATGGGATGTTTAAAGAAAACTCTGCGAGAGATATCAGCCATGAATTCATTTCTCAGGAGCAAAAACAACTCCCACCCAAAACAATGAAAAAAAAACATTCAGTCACTTTCTCCTTCACCTCTTCTTACGTGTCCAAAGAGAAATTCAGAACGAAAGTTTAATCCCCTTTGTCTTATGATCTGTCCAAACAAACCCAGCCTTCATGCTGTTTGCTGTTAGGAAGGACTGAACTTGAGAAAATGTGCCCTGCAGCCCTGTGATATGTCACCCTTGAAAGACAGCTTTCCTGTGAAGATGAATCCCTCCAAGATGTCTCTAAAGGACACCAAGCCTCACAAGGTGGGTGGGAGGAGTCAGGGTCACTCCTGAAACTGCTCTACGAAACAAGGCGTCACTCTGCTCCCTTCCATCCCAATGCCCGCCGAGCCCTCTTCTCAGGATAGTTGGGTTTCACCTAAGTTGTGTAACAGATCTTGTCATATTTATACTACCAACTCTTATACTTAAAACTTCTTTCCCCTGTATTATGTGCCTGCGCTCTGGCTCATTTGGACCATTTTGTTTCTGTGCATCTGAGCAGCAGGGATGGAGGGTGCACGTTCCTTCTCTGGATGCTCTAGACACCCAGGTTGCATGTGTGAACTCCTGTCACTGTGAAGTGACAGGAATAACAAGGAATTCCCCCGAGAAAGTTCAAGGATCAGCAGAGAAGAATCTCAAATGGATGCTTCTTACATTTTAAGAGAGGAACAAAAATTGATTTCTCCACTCAAGTTATTTATTTTTTTAAAAAATTTAAATTTTATTTGTTCTAATTAGTTGTACATGACAGTAGAATACATTTATACATTTTGATAGGTCATACATAAATAGAGTGTAATCTCTCATTTTTCTGATTATACATATTGCAGGATCACATCGGTCATGCATTCAGACATGTGCATGAGGTAATAATGTCTGCTTCACTCTGCTTATTGTGAATTAGCTTCTGCATATCAGAGAAAACATTCAACCTTTGGTTTTTTGGGTTTGGCTTATTTTGCTTAGCATGATATTCTCTAACTCCATCCGTTTTCCAGCAAATGCCATAATTTCAATTCTTCTTTAAAGCTGAGTAATATTCCATTGTGTGTGTGTGTATATATATATATACATATATATATACACGTATATATACACCACATTTTCTTTATTCATTCATCTGTTGAAGGGCATCTAGGTTGGTTCCATAGTTTAGTTACTGTGAATTGAGCTGCTATAAACATTGATGTCGCTGTTTCACTATAGTATGCTGATTTTAACACCTTTGGGTATAAACAGTGGAGTAGGATAACTGAGTCAAATGGTGGTTCTATTCCAAGTTTTCTTTTTTTTTCCTTTTTTTATTATTTATTTATTTTTTATATTCATTTAATTTTGATCCATTGAACACAAATGGAGTACAGCTATTCTTTATACACAAAGTAGAGTCACACCATCTGTGCATTCATACATGTACACAGGGCAATGATGTCTGTCTCATTCTGTTATTATTCTTGCCCCCCCACCCCTCCCTTCCCTCTATGCTATCTATCCTTCCTCCATTCTTGCCTCCTTTCCACCCCACATTATTCATCACATCATTCACTTATCAGAGAGATCATTTGGCCTTTGGATTATTGGGATTGGCTGATCTCACTTAGCATAACAGTCTCCAACATCATCCATTTACCTACAAATGCCATAATTTCATTCTTCTTCATGGCTGAGAAATATTCCATTGTGCATATATACCACGTTTCTTTATCCATTCATCTATTGAAGGGCATCTAGGTTGATTCCATAATCTAGCTATTGTGAATTGAGCAGCTATGAACATTGATGTGGCTGCATCACTGTAGCAATCTGATTTTAAGTCCTTTGGGTATAGGCCAAGGAGTGGGATAGCAGGGTCAAATGGTGGATCCATTCCAAGTTTTCTAAGGAATCTCCACACTGCTTTCCAGAGTGGCTGCACCAACTTGCAATCCCACCAGCAATGTATGAGTGTACCCTTTTCCCCACATCCTCACCAACACAGGTATCTCATATATCTCTCACCCTGTACAAAACTCAACTCAAAATGGATCAAGGACCTAAGAATCAGATCAGAGACCTGAACATAATAGAAGAGAAAATAGGTCCAAATCTCCATCATGTTGGCCTAGTACCTGATTTCCTTAAAATGACTCCCAAAGCGCAAGAAATAAAAGCAGGAATCAATGATTGGGATAGAGTCAAACTAAAAAGCTTTTTCTCAGCAAAGGAAACATTCACCAATGTGAAGAGAGAGCCTTCAGAATGGGAGAAAATCTTTGCCACACACACTTCAGACAGAGCACAAATCTCCAGAATCTACAAAGTGCTCAAAAATCTTTACACCACGAACACCAATAACCCAATCAATAAATGGGCCAGGGAAATGAACAGACACTTGACAGAGGAAGATCTACAAGCAATCAACAGATTTATGAAAAAATGTTCAACATCCCTCCTTATAAGAGAAATGCAAATCAAAACCACCTTAAGATTTCATCTTACCCCAATTAGAATGTCTTTTATTAAGAATACAGGTAACAACAGGTGTTGGCCATTCCAAGTTTTCTAAGGAATCTCCATCCTGCTTTCCATAATGATTGCACCAATCTCCACTCCCATCAGCAAGGTATCAGTGTACCTTTTCCCTCTGCATCCTCACCACCATTTATTGTTGCTTGTATTCTTGATAATTGCCCATCCAGGCATATTTATAGAGGAGAGGTAAAATACCTATTGAATGAACAACTCTTTCTTTTAAAGGGAAGTTTGGAAAAAGAAATAAACCTTTGGTGCCTGATTTTCATTCAAAAAAGTAAGAAGAGTTTTATTGAATTCTTTGAAAAATGTGGAATTTTTTATAACTTAGATTGATATTTTATTTATCACAAGAATATTAACTAGAAAAATTCACACTATAATGTTAGTATCCGAGCATAATTGACGACTGGTAACAAAGAAGTAAGTCCTAAAACTGGCCATGCAGGAGGCCACCTGCAGAGGCAAGGTGGCCGTTCAGCCCCTGGGCACCTGTTCATGGCCCTGACTTGGAGGGCTGCTAAGTGTCCTTCAGAACTCCTATGCTGCTCAGTTGGTTCAACTGTGATCCCCAAATCCTGGATTTCCTTTTTATTTTCTGAAACAGCTATATTGGATGGCTTTAAGAGACATTTCTTTTCCCAGGTCTTTGGAGGTGAATGCAGAATGACTTTCCACCTTAGGGAACTGAGGTGATTGTCCTCCTCAATTGTGGTCTCTCCATTTTAGTTTAAAACATAGATCCTAATTTTAATTGCAAAAGTCAAAACCAGAAGTCTTCCTGTGCCTCAGCCCGCGCTTGCCGGTTATGTGAACCTGACATAAGGAGGTGTCTGTTCCTCTTTGCACTCACTGTCACCCCTTCCCTGGAAGTTTCCCCCCGGGAACAAAATTCACTCCTCCGCACTGGCCTCCCTCGAGGGAAGACCACTGCACAACTGGATCCACACTCCTCTTACTCTTGGGTTTCCTGCTCATACACGGAGGGGACCTTGCCACACACGGTACTTATGACCCTCCTGCTCTGTCAAAAGTCTGACCACCATTTCAGGAATGCAAATATCTAGGGCATATTTGTCTTTCAAGAATCCTTTAGATACACTAAAATCTAGACCTGGAACACCCTAGTGGCCACGGGTGGTAGGGCTCTCAAGGGAAAAGAAGGAAGACAGAAAACATGGAAGAAAGGGAAAGAAAGACCAAAGCGGGAAAGAAAATGCTGTGGATAGTGATGCCCCTGGACGTCGGTCAGCGCAGGTCCACGGCCCCTGCCTTTCAGGAGGCAGTTCAGGCTCAGCTGGAAGATGCTTCAGGGGTTTAATAAACCCTGAGGTCTCACATTCTGAGGGAATTGATCACCACGTATGGCTATTTTTGAAAATTTGCATTTGATGCATGGGCGTGAGAAAGATGGACTTCAGTAATTTCCATTGGCTGTGCTGCTTGATGTGGGGATTTATTTTCACACCTTATTCTGTTCTTGCTATTTAGTCCACGTTTTCCCTTTTTGCACCATTCCTCCTCTGTCTCCGCCTCGCCCTTGTTGTTGCAGGGTGCTTTCTCAGTCTAGAAGGTAGTGATCTTCAGTCACACACTTAGTCGCTTTTCAGGTTGGCTCAGCGCACGCCCAGCACTGACCATCCATTAGAAAACCAGCCATCAGCTGTGTCCACTTCAGAGCTACTTAGGATGAATGGCCTTTCTAACATCTTCCTAAGACTTAGGTGAAATATTTGAAAATACATAGCAGATTATACACTTGGATAATCATAGTACGTCCTTTTGTTATCATTTTTGATTGATGCCAATGCCAGTACCTACAGGAAGTGATGTCATTGTTCTATATTGCTTTCTATGGAAGACATATCACCTACTCAGAGATGTGTGCTGGTTTCCCAGGGTGACTGTAATAAATCACCACAAATTGGGAAGCTTCAAGCAATGTGCATCAATTCTTCCACAGTCCTGAAGCCAGAGGTGTCAGAGGAAAGGGCAGCAGGTTCCCTGGGAGAGCCCTCCTTGACCCCTGCAGCTTCTGGTGGCTCCCAGTGTTTCCTAGCTTCCTTCTGCTTCCTGGGCTTCTCCCTGGGTCTCCTTTTCTGTCTCGTAAAGTCCCACCCTAATCGTGGGTGGTTTCCTATTAAGAGCCTTACCTTAATTTTATCTGCAGAGACCCATGTTTTTAAGAAGGTCACATCCTGAGGTTTGGGAAAGGTTTATCTTTTAGAAACATATTTAAAGCCATTCCTAGAGAGAGTAACGTTTATGGGAAAGATTCATAGAAAAACTGTGCTTCGAGAAGTAATTGTGAAAAAGAATTCTAAAAGGTCATGGGGATTTAACCAGTTTTCACATGTTTGTTTGCCTCAATAAGTGTATTAATTTTTCAATGGAAAAGTGATATAAGCAATAGTTTGTGGCTGCTCATGGACTCAGAGGACCACGCGTGGCTGTCTTCCTGTCTGCTGGCCTTCTGGAGTCGGCGCTGAGGATAACATGGACCATGGCTACGTTCCTGTGATGCCGACGTCTAGCAGGCATTGCCAGTTTTGCCTGACGTCCAGATCTCCAGACCTCAAAATGGTTAAGAAATTGCTGTACTTGCTGGAGAAGTTACGTTAAACACAATTTCAAACCTTCCATTTTCTACGGAGAATACTAGGGATGTGAAATGAGGTGGGGATCGTGAAATGTGCTGGCGTCAAATCCTTCGTAGCTCCAGTGACCTCCTATTACCAGGAACCTGGTGAAGGCAGTCTGGGTGCTCTGTCTGGGTTGTTACAATGACAGCTTCTCTCTCCTGTCATTTCTCAGCAGGGTGAAGTCAACCTTAAAGTCCAACGTCCCTTTGTACAGAGTTGAAACAGTTATGGGGGTTGGATCAGCTTCGTAAGGTGCTGTCACACCCTGCGTGCTGTTGGACGGTTCCAGGTCCTAACCTCTGCAAGAGTGAGTGCCATGGAAGTCATGCTTCCCACAGGTCAGCAGGGACAGCCTCAGGGGTTCGCTCTGGAAAACCAACCCAAAAGGAGCAAAGTCCACAAGCTACAGAAAATGCTTCCTTCTTGACACCCACAAAATCATTTACGCAGTCCATCTCACCCAGAATTCAATGTTCTCAGCCAGTTCACACCTAGACCTAGGCACAGAAGCGGGGGCTGTCCGTGGACGGGATCTCTCTAGCTCAAGGGCTGTTTGGTACGTGTGGTTGAAGCAGGTGGCTGAGTGCATGTCCCCTGGGCATGTGCCGTCTTCTGAGGTCATGTCGGCACAGGGCCCCTCTCCTTGGAGACCCTCTGTATTAAGCGGATTTCAGGTGTCCACATTTTTAATGTGTGTGCGTGTTCCTAAAAATGATTGTGGACCTCCTTCCAAATTAAGCTACAGCGTACAAATTAGTGAATTCAAAACTTTACTGTTAACTTGGAAAAAATGGGTTTACTATGTTTCCCTCAGAATAAAATTTCATAGCTAGAAGATATTCTCAGGATGATGTAGCTGGGTCCAGACACCCTGGGTGGTCGCCCAAGAACTACATTCACCATCTTCTCCAGCTCAGGATGCAGACCCTGAAGCAGAGACACTTCCAAGATGCCACCTCCTGGAAGGCCTCCCTCAGTGTTTCTCTGGGAGACACTAACAGTGCTCTGCGTTGTCACTGGGAGTAAGAAAAGCTGTAAAATTCAAAACCAACCACTGCCGATTACCTTGCCCCTCCAAGAACAGCAGAAATGATTCCCCCGGCAAGCCCATGGAAGTCAGCCATGCTGTAACCTCTGCAGAGTGCCACCCTGGCCCCAGAGTCAGGATCTAGGAGAATCAACTCCCAGGAAGTTCTCTTCAAATCCAGAAGACAGGGAACTCCACAGGGCAGACTTGAACCAGGGAGCAACAGGACTGTGTGTGCAAACACTAACCAGTAGGGGTTTGGATGGAAGAATCCATCAGGGATTGGAAAGGAGAGGAGAAGCTGGACTTTGAAGTTTTCATCCAACAGGGGCACGAAGCAGGAGGCTCTCTGCTCTCCTCAGTAAAAGCTCTGGTGTATTTTTAGAGCAAATAACCGTGCAGCCTTCAGGATGCTGCGGGAGCTGCTACAGGGGACTCCGGTTAACATAAACCATTACGTTGTCTCTAAGACACTTAGAGGACGAGCTGCAATGAGGAAATCAAAATGGCAAACAATGCAAACAACTGTCAAATGCTCTATGTCCAAGGAACTCTGGCCTTTCTTGCAGAGACCCTAGAGTGGCCTACTTGAGCTCTTGTTGGCTGGCACACAAGTGACAGGAATTGTAAGAAGAAACAGGTAGTGAATCTTAATTGAGGATGGGTTCAAAGATCAAGATCAAACTGCCAGACAGACCCACTTGGATGCTCCAGGTCTGCCTGCTGTTCCGAGTCAGGTTGCAGTTCTTCTGGATCCTCTGTTGAAGGTGGAGTACTCCAGCCTCTGAATTCTGGCAGCCTCCACAGAGGTAAGGACAGCATGGTGGTCAATGGAGGTTGCAGGTCCAGTAGACCATGGTTTCTCTCCTCTGCCAACCTAAAAGGCAACTCTCTATGGAACTCACTTCACTTGGGCCTCCTGCTAAGGAATGAGACTGTCATCTCTGGGGTTGCCAGAGCTTTAGGACCACCAGCCACACGTCAATAGTGCATTTCCTTTGCACAAGCCAGTCTGACACTAAAGAGCCCTAACACAGAAGACCAGGCAGGCTTGATCACAAGGGCTCCCTCCATCACCCAACGCTCCCTTTCCTCCTGAATTTTATGTACCATCCTCTCCTTTGGTGAGCTTGTCATCTGTTTTGAAGGTGGGATTCTGCTTCTCTCCCGTGGTCCCACTGACTGCTACATTCTTTGACCCTCTCCTGTATTCCTGTATATCAAGGGTTTTAAATGTTCTTAGTGAAGGGAAATGAACTCAAACTTTATAATGCTGACTAAGCAGCCTAACAACACGAAGAAGTCAATATGGTCTCTCTGCCCGGAGAAGTCCTGGTCCCTGTGCCCTGACCACACAGCACACACCTGGCACTCACGCCCCTGAGCTCCCGTGGTGCAAGAGCCTATGCATGTGTTGTTGATCACACCAACACCAGGAAGACTGACAGGTGCATCCAAGCAAATTATCAAAGCACAAGGAAGCCACAGGAATGCTCTGGAAGCAGAGAAGGATGACTTTCCTCAGCTGCAACGTGGTAAAGAAAAGGTTTAAAATAAAGGGCCATCCTAAGTGCAAGAACCCGGTAAGAGCAGATGCATGTTTTCCAACACAGTTAAGAGTAGGAAAAAGGCAGAATATCTGAAAAGATGAGTATGATGATCCAAATGTCAAAAGATAATGAGGCTGCAAGTTTACTTTGTATTCCCAGTGTTTGCGTGTTTTCTCATTTTAGAAACACCAAGGAACAGCTAACACAGCCTGGCTAGAGAGGGAGGCGCAGCACGAAGCCAGCCAGTGTCACCAATGGCCTCTTGAACTGGGTCTCACCAGAAGGAATCCTGCCAGGCCTGGCGGTGCAGCCGACCAAGAGTCCGCGGCAACTCTTGTCACATTGGTTTGCCGCAAATCACGTGACAATCTTGATGCCCTTTGCAGTAGTTACTCCTCGTCACTGTTCCTCGTCCCTAATCAGGCTGTCATGGGCCAAATTTACAACCCACTTAATTTTGTGAAATATCTACACCGACTCTGCAGGACCTTCAGGACCTCATGAAGACTGCGTCATGATCAGAGGATTTAGGTGAGGGGAAGTTGTGTGATGGTATTTTATTTATATTTCTTTCTTTCTTTTTTTTTTTTGCCAAACTGCAAACATACCTGGTTCCCATGCACGAGGCATTGCCTGGGGTGTCACAGACTCAGAACAATGGGCGTGTAGCCTCTCCTCTTGGGAGGTCTGTGATTGCCTGGGAGGGTGGACAGAAGCTACATTGCCAGCTGTTGTCACATCTGTCCTGCATGTCATTAAGGGAAACCCTGCATGGGTTTCAATACTGTAAGGCTTCCCATGCAAATCTGGGTGTGCGACTTCTCTTGACTCTCGGTCGGAAAGCTCAGTGCCTAGGAGAAACCCCAAGTGTCCAGTGGACATTGCCGCTCCCCAGGGTCGAATTGCCCATGGCACCCACGCTATAGGCTTCCCTGAGTTTCTTTAACCAGAGTGGAAAGCTGGGACCATTGTGGACGGGTTTGCACGAGTCTCCCCAACTCAAGGTCATGGACAACAGCATGCTTCAATTTACTCCAGGTTTTTTTCACAAAACTAGACACAAAGAACAAACACAAAGCCACGCATGTTCAGAATAGCACGTTAAATTGTTAAGAGGGTAGATTCATGTTATTTAAGATTTTTAAAAAATTTTTAAACACAAATATATACATATCACCTTGAGCATCGTTAACTTTACACATTGGCAGATTATGTAGTTGTTATTCACAGATGCTCCTAGACTTATGATGGGATGATGCCCTGGTAAGCTCATCACAGGTCGAAAACATCCTAAGTAGAAAAACACATGTAATACACCTAACCTACTTGACAACATGGCTTAGCACTGCAGGCCACTGCAGAGGACCCGTTGACCTGCGTGATCCTGTGGCTGACCCTCAGCTACTGTCACCTGGCCTTGTAAGAGGGTGTTATACCACCCAGGAAATGATTCCAGTTCCACATTCGCCATGTGGTTTCTACAGAACATGTATCACTTTCACACCACCATGAAGTTGAAAAATCATAAGTTGAACCATTATAAATAGGGACCATCTGTACTATTTATTCACTTACATTGAATTGACAAGTAAAATCTATCTATATTTATGTAGTACCACATACTTCATACACATTTGGATATGCACTTACATTTTGGCGTGGCTAAATCAAGATATCTAACATGCATAAATTATGACATCAGAAACATAAAATGTGAGGTTGGAGTAGAATGAAAACAGCTATTTTATACATTCAACGTTAAGGTTTTATCAGCTTAAAATCGCCTGTTGGGATGTTTTATTTGAGCCTCCTGGGACCCACAAAGTCAAACTCTATGCTGGCTGTGAGTATGGAAGTCATGAGGAGCCCCACTTTATAACGCTCACACAGAAGGAAATGGCTGGAATTAATACACGCTATGATTTGTAGATGACACCACTGGATAAAGTTAGAGGGTAGGAATGTGTAGCACTGATGGCTGCAACCATCCTTATTTCTAAGTTCAATAAAATAAAAGCAGCTGGAGGTCCCAACTAGCACATCCTTAGTCTCATCATCCTCCCAACCAAAAAGAAGTCCTGCTGCTTGCTCTCTCTGCCAGGCACCTGGGACCTCTGAGGCGGCCGAGCTCCTCTAAGCTCCTCAGCATCAGCCTTTTCTTTCTTTTATCTTAGCACGCAGCTCTTGTGGGACGTTCCCATAAGCATTTGTAAATGACCAACTATTTTAAAATAAAGTTGCAAATCTCAATTTCCTTTCTAACTGAGGGGACCTGGTGAGGAAGGCTCTTTCACTGAATCTTCTCTTTGTGTCTAATAAGCAGCCCCATGGAAAATGCCTGACGGCTTGAACTGTCCTGGGATCCTTTGAAGCTCAAGTAATGATAATCCAAAGCATGAAGTTATCAAGCATGAATCACCTCTGCAAATAAGAATACTTCAATCCACACCTGAATGACTTGTTATCCAAGTCCTCTGCTGTGATTGACCCACCCATGTTTATAGCCCATGCTGGCAAAGGACATTTGTCTTTTGTTCTTAAAACAAATTTCTCAGAGCCAAAATGACCGTCTTCCTCTTAGCTGTGCAGTATCGAACTTTCCTTTAAAACCTTCTGGTTGCCTATGACCTCACTTGCATGGTGAGATCAACTGGGATCTAGCAGAGGGGGGAGCCCAGGTTTCCTGCCGTGTTCTTACTGAGGAGGCCTGTGTTCCAGCCTGTGCACACGGGCCTGTGATCCCTGCATTTACCACGCACACATGTGAGAACAAACTCAAGTTCACATCGACTCTAGGCCTACACTGCAGTGCTCATTCCTGCCTTCTCCTCCTTTAACTTCTTTCTCTACCATTATGAAAATCAGATCTGATTATCACCATTGTTTTTTAACCAATAGGAATTAATGGGGCAAGTTGAAAGCCAGCCTCAATCACTTAGTGAGGTGCTAAGCAACCTAATGAGACCCTGTCTCAAAATAAAAACATTAGAAAAGGACTGCTCTTATTAAAAAAAAAAAAAAAAAAAAAAAAGGGCATCCCTGGGTTCAATCACCAGGACCAAAGAGAGAGACAGAGAGAGAGAGATAGGGAGAGAGAGAGAGGCAACAAATACAGTAAAGCTTATGTTGTTTAGGTAAATCCTGCCAATCATTCCAGAGACAAACACATGCAGAGACTGTGACCAAGGAGCCATCTCTCCCAGGGCTAATACCTCCTGTGGCACAGCGTGGCAGCCACTGATGTTGTAATGGCATCCTGTGTAGGACTCAAACATAAAGAAGAACAATTGTTTGCAGCCTGGTTTATCGTGGGATGTCGTGACTTTGAGAGGGTTACTTCTCTAACCCCCCAGGTCCTCCTCTGTGAAATGGGCTAAGGCTCAGGTGTCTCATAGGAGCTCTGCAGCAATTACATATGAATTACCTGAAGTTTCTGGCACAAAGTCTGGCATATACTTAACACATCTTTTATTTGACTTAGAGTAGCTGGAGTACTAATGTGTAGCAAAGCAGCAATATTTCTTTTAGTTGATGCTTTTATTTATTAAAACAAAGGTCACAATATACAAATATAATTTGGAAATCTTTGATAAATATCAGATGATCTTTAATAGTATTTCTTCCTTTCTCTGTACCACATCCTGCACTTCCGCACAGCAATCCCCATGTGTGCTCTGGTACAGAGGCGTGTCCCTACAGGGTTTGGGTCCCTTTCGGAATCATCAGAGAAAAGTTATTGGCTGCAGACTTGATAAAAGTCATCCCTGCAAATTAAAGACGTACAGGCAAGGTACAAAATGGCATGGAGTTATGAGATATCTTGTACCCAGGATCCTCGATCATTAATATCTTACTGTTTCTTTTGTCTTAACTCCTTCAGAGTAAGTTCCACCCATCACGTGTCTGTCTTTACTCCTAAATGCTTCAGTGAATATTTCCCGATAATGGATAACTTAACATGGTTGGTCTTGCTTCAGTGATTTTGGGTTTGGGGAAGAATAGGGGATTCAGAATAGGAGTCTGAAAAACTGTCTACTCAATCAACTAAAATGATCATGACCATCGACTTGGGGAAAGTGCATGACCTGTCACAACTGAAAAGAAGTAGGTGGGGGTGGTCCCCAAGTGTCCTTTCAGGACTAACAGAGGCCTGAAGTGCCAGGAGGGGATTGTGATGAACAGGTGAGGCTGTGTTGTAAGACATCAGTCCCAGCATCGTGACCAGCAGCCTCCCATGTACGTGGTCACCGAGGTCATGGACAGATCCTCGCATGTTATTTCTGGTTAATTAGTAGAGATGGTGCACCAATGCTCGTTTTGCAAAGCAGGGCTCATTATTTTTATTGCTTTGAAACAGTGAAAATGTTATGTACCCGTTAATCACCCAGCGCTCCCTGGTTTGAGTCATTCACAGGCCAGGCAGCACCCTGCCCAGCCGTCCTGGCTGTGACCCCACTTTGATTCCTCCTTCCTGTTTCAGCCGGTGTTTTGAAATGCTTGCTTGACATGATAAGATTCTTATGTAACTGCTCCTGACACAGCGGCACACTTTCTTTCCCCGGCCAAAGGCTGCAATGTGAATTCTGACTGCGCAGCAGCTTATGCCTCCATTTTTCCTTCCAGAAGGCATTAGCATTCCTGAACAGGGAACACATAAATCATGGCTTATGAACTTCGCTGTGTCAAACAGAGAGCGGCCTCTCATTTACAAAGGGACCAGCCACACACACTCCAGGCCTGACACCTGGGTGGCTTGCCTGCTTGTTTGTGAGGAGTAATTAATGGTGGAGAGTCTGGCGTTTTGAGCACTGCCACCAACTCAGTTGGAATCTGGAGGCAGAGCACCGGGCTGTTCATTTGAAGGAAATTTGCCAGATTATAAAGGATGGAAAATTTGTTGTGTTCTTACACAGCGATTCCAGGTATAAAAATGCACTTCATCATAACTTCCTTTAATGACAATCCTTGCTCCCTAAAGCCAGAATCTCATACTTTGGCACTGTAGGGCCCTTCAACTCAGGGTTGCCATACAAGTTTTGGGGTTGTTATTGCAAGTCTTTCCTGCTTGCTTAGGGACTGAAATGCCTTAATATTTTTGGTATATGCCCCACTAGATAAAATTGCAAATCTCTTAGCAGTGGTACAGCAAGGATGTAAAATTACTTTAAAACCCTATGTAAGGGATATTTGCACTTTACAATTTGTTTGACTTTCTATGCTCTTGCAAGTTGCAATCAAGTAATTAGTTAAGATTGGGACAGATCATTTAAACATCGCTGGTCAAATTAGAATCAGTGTAGGATGTTGTTTGGGGAGATATGGATATATATATTTATATATATATATATCCATAAGTAATATTTTTTGCCTAAAAAAATAATGAAGTCACCATGCATCATTTGGTTTATTTGAAAGGGACCAAAGTTATCTACTGTTGTGAAGTTTTAAGAGGATCCAATTTGGAACCAAGAAGAACCAAATTCAAATTCTGGTCCTATATTTCAAAGTTGAAATAATTCTATCACTATAAAATGTAGTTAATAATATTAACTTGTTTAAATTAGCATTAATAAATAATATGCTTTTAGCATATGGTACTGTGCCCCTTGGGGTTCTCCATGGAGCAAGTGTCATGATGAGACTGAAAGAGCAAAAGTATCTACTAGATGTTGTAGCCTTGTGCCTGGGCCTGACCTCGTGGGGTCTTTTTCCTTTCTGGAGGGGGTAAAGCGAAGGAGGTCCTACTCTGGGAGAGCAGGTTCCAGACACAGTCTCAAAATATATTAAGGAAGTACACCACTTTTATACAAGAGGGGAGTCTGAGAACAAAGAACCAATAGCGTAACATGAGGATAGCCCAATTAGGAGTCACACAGTTCTGCAAAGGGAGGAGGGAGAGAGAAGAACGAGCAAAGCTCACCTGGGGCAATGGCCGTTCGAGTGTCTGGTCACTTGAGAGTTTTCCCCAAGCATGAATGATCCTGAGTGTGCAGTCAAGGATTTTACCTTTCTGCAGCCTAGGAAGCATTTACCCCAGTGGCTTCTTTCTACATCCCCACAACTGGAGAAAATGCCTACAAACCAAAAGGGGTCATGGGGCATAGGCAGGGAATGTCTTCTCTGGCCATGCACGTCGGAGCTGAGGGAGGAGAGGCCAGCAGATCAGGTTTAAGCATGTCAGAGTGTGGTGGAGACTGAGAATGTCCCCAGGTCACTGTGGGATCCCCAAAGTTGCCCATAGAGGCAGACGTCTACTGTGCTCAGTCACTGACTGGCAGCACCCAGAGGGGCCAGGATGGTGGCAGAAGCCTGGAGTGGATTCAGTGTCAAAGATGGAGCTGGTGAGTGATGCTCCCCGCAGCCAACTCTCCTGAAGGAGATCTGCCAGTGCTGGTAAGGAGATTCAGTAACAAATACCTAAAGTCATAAGGTGCGCCAGACCAGAAAGAGAATGTTGGATTTTGCAGGAAAAAAAAAAATGCCTTTCAAGTTCTTTAGTACTTTGAGGTCATTAAGCCAGCACATTTAAACAAAGTTATACTGTTGATTTCCAATACCACAAAACAAAAAGAAAAAGAAAGGAAAGAAAGTTACATTTGTCAACAAAGCAATGTAGACAAACATTCAGAGTAAGAAGTTGCAGAATGTTCACATTTTGCAAAGGATTGAAGTGAGCCAATAATATACATTAAGCCTATGGAGAAAAAAATAGAGTTGAGTGAGATGAAGTTGCAGCTCGAAAAGCTAGAGAACAAAGCGTGACCTCCCTCTTTATGACCATGGTTTCACCGTGAGAATCTTCATGTGCAAATAATGCAATCATCCGGGACGGAGAGGAGCGCCGGGACTCTGCTCCTCCTCAGAGATCACCCTGGAGCGACCCAGCGGGTTTACACATCCCAGTCCACCTGCAGCCCGTGCTGCACCCGGTGTGCAGCCAGCGCCTCCTGCCGGTGAGCTCCAGTTGCCCGGTAGCGCTTGCGCCGACCTGCCTCCCGCCCGCCTGCGGTGCGCAGGAGGCCACGCTGTCGCTGTTACCCGCTTGTGTTTTCCTATTGAGTAACTAGGAGTGATAAAGCAGCATCATTTCCCTCCTCTGTACACTTTGAGCAGTGCATTTCATGCTGGAGCCCCAAGTTCCTCCGGTCTGAAGCCTGAGCCCCTATGTGCAGGGCTGCAGGCGGGAGCCCTTAGCCTCACCTCCTGCAGAGCCTTCCTTGCCCTGGGTGTCGCGCCAGGCTGACGCTTTCTTCCCGGCTTTCACTGCGGCAGCTGGCTGTCATCTAGCTCGCGTGGGTTCTGTTCTTGTTCCTGTGGGGAAGGGCGTTGCTCTGCCAGGCTGCCTTCGAGATTCTCCTCGCCTTTGGTTTAGGGCTTTGGTGTCTGTATGAATCACAGAGAATCCTAAGGTCCTAGGCCACCGTGTCCCTGGAGAGTCCTTCCATCTTCTCTCTTCCATCCCGGGAACTCCAGGCCCTGTAGGTGGGGAGTCTGGTGGTGTCCACAGCCCTGAGCGCTCTGCTGTCTTCTCTTCTGTGTTGTGTAACTGCCCCGAGCTGTTTTCAAGCGCACTTGCTATTTCCTCAGCTAAGCCACCAGAGAGGTCGACTGTCACCTGACCCTTGCTGTCATTCCCACCTACCTGCTGCTCACCCAGTCCTCTGTCCCGCTCACCTTCTGCCTGGTGTGCTTTCTAACAGCGTCCTGTGGGTACAGCCTGATTCGAGACTGATTTCCCCTCTGGGGCTGTTTCTCTTGCCTGTTGTTGTGCGTGGAATGGTGGACACGTGTGCATGATCACAGAGTGGGGCGTGTGTCTCTTGTGTTCCTTCTGCTGTGCCTTAGTATGGGGCTTGCTTTGCCTTAGGGTTCGGGCTGGATTTGAAGGGGGTTGTTGCCAGGGCACCAGAGGTCTGCAGTTCCTCTAGGGAAATCTCATTTTTATTTTCTGCTCCTGGCCTCTCATTGTGGTTATGGTGTCTTAGCTTTTTCACTGCGGAGATCAAAAGACCTGAGAAGAAGCTATTTAAGGAGGGAAAGTTTATCTGGGGCCCAAGGTTTCAGAGACCTCAGTCCATAGATGGCCAGTGCCATCCTTTGGGGCCTGTGGTGAGGCAGAATATCATGGTGGAGGAGTGACGGGGAAAATGCTCACAGCATCGCACCATGGAAGCAGAGAGAGACTTGGCTTAACTGACAAAATATAGGCTGGAAATGCACACCCCCAGTGACCCAGCTCCTCCAGCCACACCCCAGCTGCCCACAGTTACCATCCAGGAATCCCATCAGGGGATTGATCCACTGACTGGGTGAAGGCCCTCACAACCCAGTCATTGCACCTCTAAGCCCTCTTGCATCTTCTCACATGTGAGCTTGTGGGGGACAACACGTGGTTAACCATAACACCATCTATACCCGGTTGTGATATTCCAGTTAGGTTCACATTGGGTGAACCTGGTTTTGGGGCTTCCACTCCAGACTGGGCAAACCTGAGTTTGGGGCTTCCACTCCAGACTGGGGGAACCAGGGTTTTGGGCTTGGACTTTTCAAGATTTCTGGTCCCTCCTGCGAGTCAGAGTATTACCCCAACCTTCTCCTTTGGAAGATGGGGCCATGGCTGCCTCACTTCTCTTTGGCAAACAGCCTTTGATGTGTGGAGGGGCAGGAGCAAAGGACCCTGGGCCTCCCTCAGTGCTGCCTCTTTCTCTGGTTTCCCCCTATCACCCCTGACCCCCCAGAGTGGGTTTCCCACAGGAGAGCAAAGGTGCCTGAGACCCCTAGCAGCGTCCCCTGGGCTCCACACTCTGAGGCTAGTCCACCTTTGGCCCTTGGCAGGGTGTTGGAAGTGTCTTGCCGTTTTGTATTCCACCCAGTGTCATCTGCCCTCCGGGAAACCCTCAGCTCCTGCTTCTCCTGTGGACTCGCTACTCCACAGAACTCGGACGTGAGGCGGGGTGAGGAGTCCAGGCTTCCATTCTAATCAGAAGCCACATTTCGCCTGACAACTTCTTTGATTGTTGCACTCCTAAGTCAGACCCTCAACACAGAGAAGTTAAAGCGTAATGCTCAGGATAGCTTTGAAACCTAGAACTAGCTGAGTTTTCAGAGAGGACTTAGATAATCATCTCCTCAAAAGAGAGGTGCCCTTCAACAGATGAATGGATTTTTAAAATGTGATATATTATATGTATATAATATATATATACGCACAGACACACACACACACACACACACACACACACACATATATATGATGTAATACTACTCAGCCTTAAATAAGAATGAAATTATAGCATTTGCCTGTAAATGGATGGAGCTGGAGAACATCATGCTAAGTGAAATAAGCCAAACCCCCAAAACCCAAAAGCAGAATTTCTCTGATTTGCGGATGCTGATTCACAATGGTGGGGGTGGCTAGGGAAGAATACAGTTACTTTAGATTAGGTAGGGGTGAGTGAAGAGAGGAGTGGGGCTATGGGGATGGGAAGTGTAGTAGAATGAATCAGACGTATTACCCTGTGTACATATGCGACTATATCACTTGGGGGAATTCTACATCACATATAATCAGATGAATGAGAAATTATACTCCATTATATATAATGTATCAAGGTGCATTCTACTGTCAAGTATAACTAATTAAAACATTTAAAAATTAGAAAGAGAGAAGTGCTGGGAATTATTAGGTTCATTTGATTTGCTGCGTCACTATTACAGCTGTTCTAGAGGACCTGTGCAATGGGAAGAAGTTCTCTGGTGCAGGGAGACACCGTGCGTCGTTATGTGATCGTGGAGAGCGCACACGCTGTGGGAAGCTCCTGGAACTCGGCCATGTCCTGCCATCCAGTGCATGCTCTCCAGGACTGACCCGACCCTGCTGGCACTCTCTGACATCAGGGGACAGTGGTGGCATGCTATCAGTGGTACCCTTGGTCACTTTACCTAGTTCTTACTTGTCCACAATCTCACTTACTTTGAATCTAACCTCATATACCCACACCCTCAACTGCTGGTGCTCATCGGACTCGTCCATGGAGTCTTACAGCAGCTCTGGCTGCACACCCTGCTATGAACTCGCAGAATCTCCGAATGTGATGTCCCCGGAGTGTTTTCTATACTGTGTGTTTAGTCAGCTTTTCTCTGCTGTGTCTAAAAGACCTGACAAAACAATTAGACTGGGAGAAGTTTATTCGGGGCCCATAGTTTCAGAGGTCTTAGTCCATGGGCAGCAGGCTCCATTCCTCAGGGCTGGAGGTGAGGCAGAACATCGTGGCAAGAGTGTGGTGGAGGAAAGCAGCTCCCATGACGATCAGGAAGAGGTGATCAAGAGACTCCACTTGCCAGATACAAGATGCATACCCCCAAGGAAGGCTCCAATGCCCACCTCCTCCAGCCACACCCACCTGCCTCCAGTTACCACTCAGTTGATCCCCACTTGGGGATGAGTCCACTGATCAGGCTAAGGCTCACATGACCACTCACTTCATCTCTGAATGCCCCACACGTGAGCTTCCGGGGACACCTCGTATCTAAGCACAGCACTGGGTGTCACGTGTCAGGGTAGGATGGCCCATGCATCAGGTCTTTCTGAATTAAAGGATGCCTCTCTGCTTGCACATATCAGATGTGGAGCTCCATGCCTCTTTCCAACAGTCTCAATCATCGTGCCTACAACAGTCTGCCTGATCTCTAGGACGGGTTCATGGTTTTTGCGGGCCATGCCCCCAGGAACCCGCGTTACACCCACCTCTGCCGCTGGAGCCCGCGGCTCTGCTTCTGACCCGGGACGCCGACAGGCGGTGGCATACTGGAAGCTGGCGATCGGATTTTCTCATAGAGCGTGTCTGCCCTTTCACCCCTCAAACGAGCTAATGAGTGCCATTGCCCAGAACCTGCCATTTCCATAGTAAAATAGTGTCTGAAAAGCAAGCCTCCACCCTGGGTGTCGGAGGACTTCAGCTGGGCCTGTCCACTTACTGCCCGTTTTACTTTCTCATTGAACTCTGTTCCCGTTGGACATTCAGAATTCACCGTCAACTTGTTGCTAGGGTTTGCTTCACTGGGATGGTTTCAATTTCTCCACATCTTTGCTGAAAAGTTTGTTTGTTTACTTATTTATTTATTTTGGTATTGAACACCAGGGGCACCTTACCACTGAGGCACATCCTGTCCTTTTAATTAATTAATTAATTAATTAATTATTATTTTTGACAGAGTGGCACTAAGTTGCTTTGGGTCTCACTACGTTGTTGAGGCTGGCCTCAAACTTGTGATCCTTCTGCCTCAGACTCCCCATTTAATGGGATTGCAGGCATGTGCCACCATGGCTGGCTCTGTTTTTAAAAATTATTATAGCCATCCTGCTAGGTATGGAGTGGTAGCTCATTGTGGTTTTAATTTGCATTTATTGAACTAACAGTTCAGCATCTTTTCATGTGCTCATTCATTATTTGTTTATTTTTAACAAATTGTTTTAGATTTGGAAACTAACATTTAAATGGAAAAATGTAAGTTGCTTTTGACCTCAAAATTACCAAATGTCAAATTTGTTACAGGTGGTTTTAGAGACTATTTAAGACACACAAATGATTAAATATTCCAAATTAATATTGGATATAAATATTAATGTTGGAAGGTTCATTGCAGTAGTGTAAGGTGTGATATTAACATGCAAATGAGATCTGCTTATGTTTCAGTCAATTTTTTTGCTGCTATGACCAAAAGATCCAACAATGACAATTTTAGAGGAAGAAAAGTTATTTGGGGTTTTTGGTTTCCTAGGTCTCAGTCCCCAGATGGCCAAATTCATAACATCACGGCGGAAGAGTGTGTTGGAGGAAAGCAGATCAGGACATGACTGTGGTTCAAGTTCCAATGCTGAAACTTACATATTAATTTCTCTTCCTAGCAGAGAAAGAGAGAGCGCTCCGCTCACCAGGAGCAAAATATAAACCCCAAGGCACACCCTCACTGACCCTGCCTACGGTTACCTCCCAGCAACTATTTAAAAGTGGATTAATACACTGATTAGGTTAAAGGTTTGATAACCCAATCACTTCTTCTTTCAACTTTCTTGCATTTTCTCACACATGAGTTTTTGGAGTACGCCTAATATCTAAACCATAACAGCTTATAATTCTATTTTTATAAACCAAGTAAAATAAAATACCCAATGAATGAACATGGAAAGTATGACTTCAAATGACACTCCTCTAAGCATTTTACTCAACTGAAACTTAATTACGTATGATTTATAGCTTAATCTTATCATCACTAGGAGATACTCTGCAAATAAAAGCCCCAAACACCTGTAGTTCAAGTCCACCAGGAATGCATTTATAGTCAAAGTATTTAGCCAAGGAATTTGTATTTAGCCAAGGAATGTTTACACCATTTAAATGTTCATACCAATGAAATATTAAGCTTGACATATTTTAAGAAAAACAAGTTTTTGTTTGAACTGACATTTCAAAGAGAATTCACCATCCACAGGCAGATGTGCTGGTCCATCCTACGGAGGGTCCTGGGCAGGTTATGCAAGGGGTGTTCATGAGTACCTGGGGAAGGACCTGTAGTGGCCAGGACCTGGTAGGGTGGTATGGGAGAGTCATCCTCAGGGAGTCCCCCTGCCCTCCTCTGGGCTCTGGAAGCAGCCTGCTCACAGCTCATGCTAAGACCTATAAGACCTATAAGACCTGACACCCCATATGCATGTGCTTGCATCACTTAGGGATGGTGACCAGGTGGGGACCCGTTCCCATGTGTATCTGACTCCTTGGTGCCTGGAACAAATTAGGTATTGCCATGAAAGTTAAATCAGAACAAATGCAAATTGCTACAGCCATAGGATAGGTAAGGCAAATCAAAAAATTTGAGGAGGTTTCTTCTCACTCCTCTATGTGCGTGAATACACATCACACACACACACACACACACACACACACACACACACATACACACACACAAACATGCCCTGGAGAAATTCCTCGACTGCCCTCCAGAGCCTTTGGGTTTAAAACAGCACCAGTGCGGGGTTGCTGGGCACGTCCCCAGACCCCCAGGGTGTCTGTGCTTGGAAGACCCAGCTGCCCTGCAGCCTCTCCTCCTGTTCAGTTTCCACCCAGTCACTGGGACCTCCTTGCAGCCTGATGCTCTCCCACTGAGCCCTCTCTGCCCTGGGGTCAACTCTCCTCAGCACCTGTCCCGTCCAGGTAGCTCCTGACCTTCCTTCTCCCCGGTTCTGGTGAAAACCCTCTCCTGGCCCCTCTCCTGGCTCTGCTTCCTGGACCTGCCGCTGTGCTCTCCCGCCGCCCCGCAGTCCCGATCTGCTTGCCTCTCCCACCTGATACGATCGTCTGTTAAAGCAGAGGCTGTTTTATTTGACTCTGTGTCACCAGGACTTATTTTAGTTCCTAGCAGCAATATTTGTAGAATTAATGAATTATTTATGAGTGAATGAAAGCAAGTAAGAAGCAAATCTGACTTAGAATCCCTTGCTCCCGTGTCTGGGAGGGTAATAATAAGATTAAGACAGGATAAGTGGGTGTGGAAACGGGCTTAGAGGAAGGAAAACCGAATGCAGTTCAGACTGTGTTCGACATGAGTAGGCAGGGGACATTCAAGCAGATAATGTCATTTAACAAACCTTCACGCACAATCTGCTAATCCCGAGGCACCACACAGGGTGCTGAAGTGGGGGTCACCTTGCCCAGGGGCTCTGCCGTTGATCCAGCCACTGAAAAGATGCAGGGGAGCTGATGACCAGGCTCCTTGCAGAACAGTGGAGCTGGCCCTGGTGCCCCTGCCCTGGCTCAGCCTGGTCAGCTTTCAGGAAAGTCCACCTTCCTGCTTGCCTTAATCTCCCCTGCTCCACTTCTCTTAAGCAAGGTGCCTTCTGAGGACTTAAATTTAGGACATAGGAGAGTCCCCCTCATCAAAGGACTTAATCAGTGGCGTCTGAGTTGGGAGTCAGTCCTGGGTGATGGTTCAATCAGAGCCAGCCCAGTGTCCAGCCCAGGAAGCAGGAGCTCCCCTTGCCTCCTGCTGCTTCCCGCACCTCCTTGGGTTTGTGGGTCAGGTGGCTGCCTGTGACCACAGGTCTCTGATGGGTTAAAATTGAATTTACAATGTTTTTTTAAATTTTAGCAATGGAAGTGTGTTTCTTTCCACCAATCTCTATAATCCTGTCTGAGCACAGCTGGAACTGACTTCGATTTTTAATTTTTATATTTTTATGCATCCAAATTGTACACACACAATTTTAGGAAGTCACTACAGAAGTTTGCAAAAGGAAAACAAAATGCCTGTCTTTTGAGAGATTATCTTGGAAAGAAACACTAATGTTGTGTGCATGCGCGCACACACACACACACACACACACCCCATAAAATACATCTATCATAGAATTCCACTAATATGGTTTGGTGAGAGTGAGCCGAACTCTACAGTTTCATTTAATGTTAAAAGACAAGAAGGGTTTGGGCTCATTCTCGTGTTTCGGCGTGGGTGTCTGAGGAGCTGGTATGTGGTGCAGACTCACAGCAGCAATTCATTCACTTGTGTTCTGTGCTCCTTATCTTCACGTTTCTTCTTAATCATTAAAACATGGTTGTTAAAGAACATCATTACTTGCTTTATATTACCTGAAGAAATGGCAGGCACTAGGAATTTCAGATTCTGGAATACATAAAAAGAATTAGGAAACTCATTACATTCTCCGCTGATTGACATCTACCCCTTTTTCAACAAACTTATTTTCCATTTACTGTGACAATGAATTCCCAACTAAAATTTGTATCCCCAATTTTTCCTTCCTTACATATGTCATGGAGGGTCATCCTTCTCTGTTGGAAGAAACGTACCTTGGCCTGTTTTGGAATCAAACTGAGAATGTGCTCAGAAGATTTGGGGTGATGTTCTCTTAAATGCCACAAGTGTGACAAAGGAAGAGACCTCTTGTAGGCACCCTTTCCCCGCTACTCCTATCCAACTGAGTGGAAAGGAAATGCTCTCTTTTCAATACATATTATCCCTTAACATTTAAGCTTTTAGTGAGACATTAAATAACATTTTTGAATTTTGAAGTTTATGATTTCAATAATAAAACTTTACTGTAACTCTGACATTATCAAAAACTTGCAAATGCACCTATCTTACAGTGTGAATACCTCAGTGTTTTCCCTCCAGTGTGACTTGGAACACATACCTAACCCTATGGAGGTCGGTTTTGACATCTACAAAGTGTGTGTACTAATGTGTGCATTCAGGGATTGGGTGTGGTGATGAAATAAGACATATCTAAAGGGATTAGCAGCCAGTGTGCATCTAGCAGTGGGCTCCAGGTCCTTGTGATCTTGCTGTGGTTCTGTTACCACCTCTGGAAATGATCTTAAATTCTTGACAATACCACTAATGCTATACAAATGCTACCAAGTATTAAATACCAGGGATTTTATCACCAGTGACTTAAACACTTAGTAGTAATGCATTGGCTTTGCTTATGCTTTTCTTGAATGGAATAAATACTAATAAATAAGCATAAAATAAACTATTTTCACTGGTTTGGTGGTTGTATTATTTTTAGGGGATTATGGGGATGCTCCACCATGAACATTAAACAATGTAACAAGCAACGGATCAATATTCTCTCTCTGTTTTTCTCTGCCCCTCCCTTTCTCCCCACTATGTTGGGTTTCTTAAGCAGATGTTAGTAGACGAATGGACTACTAGAGAGATCAGTGGCATTTAATTCTGTTTTTTTTTTTTTGAGCAAAGATTTAAATGGTTGATTTCAACTCTGCATTTATTTAGCACATTTACTAAAATAAATTCACATGAAACATTAGGGATAAAATTCACAAGTTTACAGGAAGAGAAGGAAGCTTCTTCTTCTTCTCTCTCTCTCTAAAGGACTTGGAATTAGATTGTCTCTCATTTTATCTAGTTTCATTGCTGAATAGTTTCAATACAAGTATTTTTAAGTAAGGATTATCTGGGGGACTATAATATGACTGGAATATGTTATCTGTTTTAACTAATAAATGTGTGACTAACAGCTAGTTTTGTTTTGGTTTTATAATTTTTGTTATGATTTTAGATATAATTTTGATATGAGACAAAATAGAAAAAAAAAAGGCAGTTTGACCATCCTTCCACAAACTTCATTAACATAGTTTTAATTATAGGAAAAATATGCAGTTACCTTTTGCTTATTTGGACCTAGGAGGGCATTTTTTTCCATTGTTTTATCATGGTCAAGTAGTACAGAGCTTGGGGTTGGGTTGGGTTCTTTGTCTTGAGAATTCAAAGAATGAAATCCCTGGACCCAAAGCTGAGAGCCAAGTGGCAGTATTTATCAGAATAATAGAAAGAAAGAAAGCAGAGTTCTTGAGGTGGAGGGACCCCAAGAGAGGGGTCCTGGAGAGAGGCTGTTGTCCAGGGGTTTATGTGGATCTCAGAGTTTGGAAGCTGCTCCCTACCCCACTCTAGGATGGCACTTAGTATCCCCAAGCTCTTCTGTGCTCGAGTCCAATCAGATACCCCTATTTTGCTTGGAGTCCAAGTACCAGACAGCAGGTGTCTCACTCAGCTCTCTTGCTTACACAGGGTCACCTGACCTTGATGAGACTGGGCTTGTGCCTGCAGTTTCTCGTCCCTGCTGAACAGAGGTTTCCTGCCTGTCCATTTTAACCCTTGCTCCTGCCCCATTCATGTCTTTAACTATGGACAGTCTTAACTGTCACTCCAAACATCATCATAACACCCCACTGAAAGAGTTTCCCTTAATACTTCATATTATTGAATAAGTATTTTGTTTCTGGTTTTTAATTGTATTAAAATGATGCAAAACCTGTTTACTGCTTACACGCATTTTTCATATTTAATAAAACTTCATTTGAATTCATGATGAGATATGAGGTTCTAATCAAAGAGTATGAAGATTATGGTGCCTCACTGTGCATAGCCTTAGCGTTTATGATGTTCTCAGAGGTCAAGCCCATGAGAATCACCGCGGTCATGCAAACACTGGGCACTTGGCTTCTCGAATGCCTGGCCAATGTGCTGAGTTACTTCTACTCAGTGCAATTTACAGTTCTCTTATTAATGAAGCTGTGTTTTCCCATTTATGTGTTCACGTATTGCTTTTCCTTCATGTCAATCATACCATGAATTTTGCAAATTCATCTTCTAAACTTACGTTAGCATTTCTTACCAATCGAGAACATCCTTCTAGATCTGCAGCTGTCTCCCACTTGTACTGTGTGATTCCTTTCTAGTGTTTTCTCCCCACTAGGATAACAGGCAACTGTTTCATGTGTAAACATTTAGAAAATCTGTGCATTGAGTTTGTGTCTTTTATTATTCTCTCTTCTGTGGCACCTAGATCTTCAAAATGTTTTATAGCGGATTAGTAGGTATATAATATGGATTTCTCTTGTCAATCCCCCATTTAATAAATTTTAGTTTTCTAATTTTAAATTGTTAGCACATTGACTTGATAGAACAATAAGTTTGAATTTTGAACTAAGAAAAACAGAAATATTTTGAATTAATTTAAGAATACTCAGTCATTTTGGTCTAAGTCATCATTATATTTTCATGACATAAAGGTACATTAGCAGTTTTTAATTAAAATTCATAAAGGTTTCTACACATGTGTGTTAGGTCTATTAGGAAATATTTTCAGTCCTTGAAAATTGAAGCACACTCGCCTAAGTAAAAGCAACCAAAAGTTCCACAGTGTACAGGTAATTTTAAAACACTTATGTATCTCTTTTTGAAAATTTTGTTTTTTCTGATAAGTGGATGATGATACATTAACCAGGGCTGGGGGTAAGAGGAGAATGGAGGGACGCTTTCGCATCTTGAAGTCGACAGGAGTCCCGTGACTGCCTCAGTGAGTTGTTGCAAAGGACTCTCTAAGGAGCAAGTTTCCCCACTTAGCTGAATTCAAAGAGTTGTCTTTACTCGGATGTTGATTTGTGCATCATGAAATATTAAACAGAAGAAAAAAAGTGAAAAGATGTTTAGAACAACTGTACAAGAAGAGACCAACTGGTCAAAAGTGAACTTCCAGGAGAAAAGCAAGGAGGCATGAGATGCCTTCCTTAGGGAGATATCTCTGCTGAAAAATATGGTACGACAAGGGTTCTGAAAATGTTGGTCTCAGAAGAGTGAAACAAAAAATTAAAGGCAGAGGAATCTATATTCAAGAATAGTTGACACATAGCCAAGCAGGTGGGCCATGCCTATGGTCTCAGTTACCTGGGAGACTGGGGCAGGAGGATGGCAAGGTTGAGGCCAATCTGGGCAACGTAGCAAGACCTGTCTCAAAATAAAAAATAAAAAGAGCTGGGAATGAAGGTCCGTGGTAGAGCATCCCTGGATTTAATCCCCAGGACTGAAAAAAAGGTCAATATTTAAATATAAAAATCCCAAACATAGGAAATTAATTTTTTAATATTTTGTTAACATATTTAATCAAATTCATTTCTTGAGTAACTTCATTTTCACAGTAAAAAATCAGGATGGTAAAATGAACAAATTTAATGAAATTTATTTTTTCAAATTTTATGAATATATATATATATATATATAGAGAGAGAGAGAGAGAGAGAGAGAGAGTTTCCATATAGTAAAGTACAAAGTTTTAATTGTACAAGTTGATGAGTTTTGACCAAACTATTCACCTCTGTGACTATCACCTGACTTAAGTTCCCTCATGTTCACTTATGAATTCGGCTATTTGTCTTTTCATTACTGAGTTGTAGGACTTTGAAAATCACCGTGTGGACACAAGTCCTTTGTTAAATGTGGGTATTGTAAGTATTTTATTTGGTTGGCCTTTCCATTTGATTAATTGGTTTTGATGAAGATTTTTAATTTTAAGGTACGTTATCTTAATTTTCTTTTATGGTCAAGTCCTAAGAAATCTTTGCTTACTACAAGGTCAAAAGCATATTCTCTTGAGCTGATTTTAGGTCTTCCATTTGTCTGAAACCTGGCTTCAGTTTGAACTTTGATGGACCTCCTCCTTCCTTCTTCCCTCCTCTCCCTTCCCCATTTGAATAATATGAACCCCTGTCAAAAAAAAAAAAAAAAAAAAGTCCTTGTGTTTGTTGGTGTTTCTAGACTTTCCATTCTTCCCCAGTGTCCGTCTTTGTGCTAATACCACACACCCTACTGTTGAATGCAAGGGACCTTCACATTGCTGTTTGTCTCCTCGTTTCAGCCTTTTCTTCAGCACTGCAGATTGAACTCAGGCCTCGCACGTGCTCTGCAAGCATTCCACCACTGAACCCCATTTCCAGCCAATCGAACTTCATTTAATGTAGAGGCAGGGTCTAGCTAAGTCTCCCAGGCCGGCCTTGACCTGGAGATCCTCCTGCCTTCGCCTCCTGAGCGGCTGGGATTGCAGGCGTGTCGGGTTTTGCTACTGCATTCCGAGCTGTGCTTCCGAGGATGCTATCCCCGTGGGTAACTGACATCATGCAGCTGCGGATCAGCGTTAACCGCTGGGCGAAGCATGTGCCTTGAAACACCATGCACGTGATAAGCACACACTGCGACATCTGTCAAATAAAACGAAGGAATAAATAAGCACAAAATGTGAAATTAGGCTCTCAGAAGTGAAAGGAATAAGCCTGCAGCCATTTCTCCCTCGATTCTGCCCCCTCCCCACACACTATTTTGAATCTAGATTGCTAACGTCCTTGTCAGTCACTAGTCCAATTAGCCCACGGGCTTTCCTTATTTAAGGGTGGTTCCCGGCTATTAGGGCTTCTCCTCTCCCCCTCCCCCTTAAGGGCAGACTCTCTGTTCTTCCGCTTATTAAAACCTCGTATGTGAGTTTTGCATCCAGAGTGGTTTTCTGGGTGCCCTCAAGAGGGGCTGCGGTTAGTGGTCTGCATGTGGTGAAGTCAGCATGCTTCTCGCCCAGCAGCAGCCCCAGGTGTCCATCATTTTTTGGGAACTGGCAACATGCAGTGTGCAGCTTGATCCTTTGTTGTTGTTAGCTAAAAACATGGTTTTTTCTTGAAGAGCAAGTGAGGAAAGACCCATGAAGAGCTGGTCCTCTGCCTGCAACACAGAGAATCTCTTTCGTCAGGCAGGGGCAGAGCCTGCTGGGGACCTGGGCACAGTCCCCGTGAGCTGCGGTTCTGCAGGACCCAGCTCTGGGCTGCGGGACGGGCTGGCTCTCCCTGTCCCTACTGGGCAGCACATTCTGACACCGGGCGCCTTGCTGCTCTGATTTCTTCTGTGCACTCAATGTGTGCCCGCACTGGGAAGCGACAAAGCAGAAGCTACGGGAACATCACCTGTTACAACTAACGAATTGTAAACGCTACTTTTCTTTCTCTCTCACCTGGTGACTGATGCAGCAACACATGTTCCAGGCCCAAGTGTTCTGAGAAAGTTCTGAGAGATCGTCAGGGGCTCTTTGTGGGTGGGAAAGGGCAACCCCTTACCATCCCCACTTTTGCCTTTGTTTTTCTTTATACAGAAGAGTGGAGAAGCCTTCAGGAAAAATTCAAATAAAGGAGGCTAACCTGCAATCTATTCTAAACTGCATTATTAAAGAACCACAAACCCAGGGAAAGTGGGCATCGCTCTGTGCCTGTGTCTCCAGACACATCAGTATTTGTCAAGCTGTTGAAATCTGATTGAGTGCTTCCTACTTACCAGGCAAAATTTTCCAAGTACTTCTCACAAAAGATTTATGGAGTAGATGCTGTTCTTCCCCCTCATGCTAAACAATAAGACAATCGAAGCACAGACTCACTAATCCTGAACTCAGCCTGTCTACCCCAGAGCAGGAACCGCCCACCACCTTGCCCTGTGGCTTCCCCATGCTGAAGCTAATTGGCATTATGACAGCAAAGCAAACTCTTCAAGTTTTGTCATCCTAAGATTGAAAATGGCAACTATTTTCACCTGAGGGAAAAGAACAGGAAGAGGTGGGGAAAACCAGAATCACTCTTTTTTTTAAAAACAGAAAATGGGTGGACAGTTATTTGTTAGCTGTAATCCTATTGAAATCATTATTTAATTGAACTTGTCCTGAACACATAAAATTGCCTGCATAAATTCAAGCCAGAGAGCCATCTGTTTTCTTCCTTTTTAATGACATTGCCAGCATGTGTTTTTCCAACATTTGTGCAGAATTCCCGAGAGTCTTGTAGAGACATGCTAAGCAACCCCATGGGTTACATTTGGAACACCAGGTGATATTTCATTTCTGATTACTGTGAAGAATGCAAGATGCTTTTTAATTGTGTTAGAAAAAGGCGAAGTAAATATAAAATACAGCATAAGTTTTGGGAGTCTCATGTAAAATCTGGTCTGTTTGACATTCTGTGATCCAAAATTGGGTGCAAACAGAAAGTCTTGCAATCTGGTTTCAGCCATTAGGAACACGTCAGGCAGAAATGTTCAGTACGGCTCTCCAGTTTCTCAGGGGAAGACAATTCCGGGCAGGTGAGCTGCTTTCTGTGTGTTTCTGTTCTCCTTACAGCTCTCCTCACAGGCTTGTTCTCTGAGATCTGCATCAGAGAGGGTGGGCTTTCAGCGGGTAGCCACCAGGAGGGCGGAGTGCTTGGCTGTGGGACTAAGTCTCATTGTCAACGCCCACAGAACTGCACACACAGGGACATGGAAATGAAACACTTGCGCTCAAACCTCACCTCGCTGTCTTTGCGTGCCTGTCTGCTTCACAACACTGGGAAGTGAAGAAACCCAAGGAGCACCTGGCTCTGGGTAACTACCCCCAGAACCACCACAGGTAGGAGGTGGACTGAGCCCAGGGGCTGTGTTCGGGCCCATGGTTAGAACCACCTGCCCTCTCACTGACCAAATGGGGCTGCCCAAGCGAGCCCAGCTTCCCACTGTGCTCTGGAGGCCCAAGTTTCTGTGGGCAGGAGCCAAGCCATCCTCCCAATGCAGAGGCAGCCGTCTCTCCAGAGTGGGTGTGTGATCATTTGTGGGACACCCTGCGACGCCATCGTTTGTACAGTTAGGAGCTGAAGAATTTTACTGCCAAAGTGGGTTAGGGTTAGGGTCTGTCGAGTAACCAAAATAATCCATATGCCATTCAATAGTCTCGAATGTAAACGTGTTGCCACAGCATGGGCAGCAACAGGGGCTAAGAGTTGGCCCAGAGGCCGAGTGTGTGATTAGACAAGGCCCTGGTTCAGCCCCAGGCATCAAAGAAAAGAGATGAGTGGAAGAAAGCCACTCATGAAAGAGTGTGCTTTCACAAGAAAGCCAGTGTGCATGGAGTCAGTCATACAAGGCCTACTAGACTTGTGGGTCATGAGCTTCCTTTCCTAATTTGATAAAAGCTACCCTACAAAGGAGGCCATGGTCAGGGCTAGGTCCACTGCATCCCCGTCCTGGAGGGTGAGCGCTATGAGCTAGGCTGCTGGGGCTGAGCTATGGCTGGGTCACCCTGCGGCCGGCAAGTACGGCTCAGAAGACTGTGCTTTGTATACTTCTGGGCAAGCCAAAGGCGGCCTGTTGCTCCTCACTGTGGAGGACTTCAGCCTTCACTCCGGAGGACTCTCTCCTGCATTGTTCTTGGTGTTTTCAAAGTCCACAAGGGGTATCCGTCCTATCCCAGAGTCTCATTTCCTTGTCCTTCTCCCTATTTAAACTACTCACTGCCATGGTCGCAGCCTACATATGACCTCATCATAATACTCGCCCCTTCTGGATTTCCACGTCCGGCCTCTTGCTTTCAAGTCAGCTCTGCTGGGGAACCAGGGAAGCGGATACCTCAGCCCCATGGTTTTGCGTCTCTGAGACCCAGGGCCACTGACCCCCCCCAGATGCAGCACCCCGCTCCTGAGCTGGTGTTCCTCTCCTTCATGAGCCTATTTTGCTACTCATTGCTTGGGAAAATCCAAACCCTGCTTATATTCTACATCAATTGCCAGCACAAATGAGATTCCCTACCTGAAGATGGTGGAAAACACACTTATGTTGAAATTCTTTAAATTTCTGACCATTCATCTCCAGGAATTCTTGGGACACCCAGGAGTCATGAATCACTTTCTAGTCCAGTCGCCCGGCCACTCTTCCAGGTGACTTTGTGTGTGTGACAGATCATTTTATCCAAAGAAGGCAAAACACTGTCCCTCATCACATTGGATTTTTGTAACCTGAACTTGAAACCCTTCCAACAGAAGTGGGGGGCTTGCACCTCTTTTCTTTGAACCTGGGTGGACCTTTGTGGCTGCTCTGACCCATCGACTGTGGGTGAACTGACCCCAGGTGACGTCAAGGCTAAGCCAGAAAGTGATGCAGGTCACTGGCTTTTCCTGGGATGCTCTTATTGTCCTGCAGCTGTGGCTGGGCAAAACCCCAGTGACCCCTGGAGAGGCCACAGGGACGGGGCTGAGGCCTGTGGCCCACTCCCCTGGCTGGACTCCAGACCTGGCCACGGAGACACCTGCTCACCCTGTGAGAGGTGGACTGGAACACTGAGGCCCCAGTCTCCAGGCAAGCACCCCACTGGTCCCTGGTAGCAAAATCAGCTGTTTCTTAGCAACGCCCCTGGATGCTCAGGGTCTCTCAGGCAGCAACTCCTGATGATGCTCCATTTCACATCGAGTCCAGTTCTCTTGGAAACCTCCCAAGCTTCCCTCCCAATCTTGCTTCTTAGCTGATACAGAAAGCAGAAAACAGAATTCCCACCGATTCTCACCACAATCCACATGGGTATCCCTGTCCCTTCCAGATGGACAGCTTTCATTTCTCAAGGGAAGCCCCCTCCGTCTCCACCCACTGCCTGCCTACTTTCAGGTCAACTTTCTACAGTTTCCACCTGCCGAAGAACATGTGGGTTCGTCTTTCGGTGAGGTTTGTTTCCCTTAGTAGCCTGTTTTGCACTCTACCTGCTTTCTTTCAGTGACTGCAGAAAAACCTTGAATCCCTCTGGCAAGTCTTTTTCTCACATCCTGTAGGTGAGCTCGCAGGCTCCACCTGAGCATGTCCACTCATTCTGAACCCATTACCCACATCCTGGTGAAAGCCTGCATCACCTCCCCCTGCCTCATGGCATAGCCTCTGAACTGCTCTCCTTGCATCTCCATTGCCTCTCCTTGGGACAGATTGGCCTATCCTATAGCTGTCCTCAAAGCCTCCAGGGTGCCAAGTCTGAGAGGGAAAGAGACAAAGGGATCCTGACTAGACACGGAGGCACTTAGGCTCACTCTGTCCACATCTCCAGGGCTCCTTGCCCCCAGAGGTGTAAGCTCACACTGAAGCCTGAAGTCTGTTCCATCTGCTCCGTGTCTGCCAGCTCTGTGTCACGGTAGAGGCCCACTCTCCCTGATGGGAGGGTCTTCGTAGCTGTGCCTGGGTTCTCACAGTTGGTTTATATTGGTTTTTTTTTTTTTTTTGGTTTATATTGTTTTAAACCCACGGTTAAGGAAAAAATAAGATGCTTGATTTACATAACCTTTGTATTTATAGATTCTGTAAAAAGTCTTTTCTCAAAATTCCATTTGCCTCCTGGCCAGAGGGCCCTCGGTGGACAGGAAACCACAGCCACAAACCCACCAGCTACCATTTACCCAGAGTCAGGCATGTCTACACATGTTCCTTTTTAACTTAGGAAAATAATAATTCTTGTTTCCACATCTCTGCAAAGTTATTTCTGAAATCAGAATCTGGTTTTTTGCAAACCTTTTACACTAATAAATTTATTTCATATCAGAGAGATCTGCTCAGACCATGTGAAGTTTAATGAGCCTCTTCAACGCTCACAGAAGGCCACACCTCCCAACTATCCCTTAGGCAAAACCCTGCTGGACCGCCCTGCCTACGTTAGGCATTTTATTGAAATAGGAGGTGACAGATGTTAGGTCAAGGCATACAAACGTGGGAGGCACACCATTTGATCTGACATGTTTGGAAAAATAAATATATATTATGTTTGTTTGGAAAAATAAAATACACTGAATCATTAGAAGTGTTTGAAAAAACAGGCTCAGCGAGACGCTTGCAGACATGAAAATGATACTATGATGATCAAAATGAATAAACTATGCAGTTTTATGATTTTGTAAGCACAAGAGAGGAAGGAATTCATATGACATTATGGAGCTTCATGCAGAGAGAAGAAAAGCCTGGATTAATGGGAAACGGTTTGTAGGCAGATGAACAGCGCGCTGGGCCAGTCTGGAGGCCTGCCGCAGCCCCGCTCTGCCTGGCTATTTCTCTTGCCGCAGGCTCCCAGAAGCGACCCCATAAAGAAATGAAAACATTTGTGCATCACTTTAAAAGGCTTTGCCGTGGGCTTCATGGCACGCTGCTATTGCCTGGGAAGATGCTCTAGGGAGAGAGGCGGAGAGTTAACTATCAAAATAGATGTCTTTTTGAATTGTTGAATAAACAGAGAAAAATCCAACTGGGATGTATGGAAAAATATTGCCACGAAAAGAAATGAGAGCGTATGTCAAGAACAGATGAGAAATGCACATTTTTTTTTAAGTTGAGGTTTTGCAAACAATGTAATTTCTTTGTGTTCTCAATAAGAAACGCATCTAGGATAAAAGTACAGGCCATTATAATGAAAATTAAGTTAGCAGCATGGACAATGTCAGTTAAGTTAAAAACAAAAAGCAAAAAGATGAATGCGACTCTTTAAAGAAATAGGTCTTATGTATCCAAAATTGAAATTTATTGAAAGAAGATCTATGTGAATCAATCATAGGACAGAGGAAAGAAAAGTAGAAGACCGTCGCAAAGTGGGATGAAAGCATCGGACACGTGACATCTTGACATGATACGTAAGAAAAAATAGAACGACTGAAGAAAGACTATCAAATGTATAGAGAAAAATGGTTTTTATGATGAGAAAAATATCACCTTTTTCTTAGAAGAGTTTTATGAAGGTTGAAGACTGAATAAAGAGCAGAGCTTGGTGGTGCACACCTGTAATCCCAGCAGCTTGGGAGGCTGAGGCAGGAGGATCGTGAGTTCAAAGCCAGCCTCAGCAACTTATGGAGGCCTTAAGCCTGTCTCTAAATGAATTGAGACCCCATCTCTAGGTTAAAAAGTTCGAAAAAGGGCAAGGGATGTGGCTCAGTGGTTAAGCACCCTTAATTCAATCCCTGGTACCAAAAATAAAAAGGATGCTACGTGGTTGTAATCAGCTGACACTTTTATTGACATTCATACGTTAAAAAGTAACATTGTCTACGAAGCAGTACAAGTTAAAGTGGCCACAGGCTTCTTCATTAATCATTGAACTTTCCAGAAAATAGGGTGCTACCTACGACTTCTGAGGAGAAGCAATTTAAGCAGTGTGTCTGTCCACCACGGAGGTCTGGGACTCACCAGACTCATCTCCTATATGAATTGCTGAGAAAAAATACTTGAAGTCAGAGCCATTGAGAAATGTCAAAACCATTAAAATAATGAGGAAATAGGCCTGTTATGACCAGGGAATCTTAAATAAGTTTTTGCCATTATGAGAAAATATGGAGAGTTGAATATGATCATTGAAAACCGTTTATACTATTGACAAAATGGTGTGATGTATGATCCTATGCGAACCAACAAAGCCTGTTTACAAGGTAGGGTTAGGAGAAGCAGCAGAGGGCAGTCACCTTCCTGCTGACCGCGTGTGGGCTGGGACCCCAGGATGGCCTGGGAGTGCCTGAGCGAAGCGAGCGTGCGCGTGGAGGGACCCCAACCAGCGGCCAGAGCGCAGCCTGTGGGACCAGGTCAGGCAGAGAGTGGGGAGACAGCCTCGCAGGGGCGGGTGACGCGGGGCGGCCAGGGGGTCCCCTGCGCTCCTGGCTGTCATTGCCTCATTGTACTGTCCTGCCCACAATGCATTGTGGTTTCTGAATCTGTGGCTCGTTTCTTTAGAAGTTCTGGAAAACGCTCACTTTTTTTTTTCTTTTTTTACTGTGAAATACTATTTAATTGATTATCATTTAGATTCTTTTCTTCTTTTTTTTTTGGAGGCATAATTATTCTTTTTTTTTTTATTTACTTATTGATCCATTGAACACAAATGGAGTACAGCTATTGTTTCTCTGGTTGTACACAAAGTAGAGTCACCCCATCTGTGCGTTCATACATGTACACAGGGCAATGATGTCTGTCACACATTCTGTCATTATTCTTATCCCTCCACCCTGACCCCACCCCTCCCTTCCCTCTATGCTATCTATCC
>JAJEJO010000447.1:663801-698267 GCA_020662805.1 Glaucomys volans | reverse complement strand
CTTGCTACCCCCCCCCCGCATTATGCATCATCATTCATTTATCAGAGAGACCATTCGGCCTTTGGATTTTTGGGATTGGCTGATCTCACTTAGCATAACAGTCTCCAACATCATCCATTTACCTACAAATGCCATAATTTTATTCTTCTTTATGGCTGAATAATATTCCATTGTGTATATATACCACAGATCTTTACATCAAGAACACTAATAACCCAATCAACAAATGGGCCAAGGAAATGAACAGACACTTTACAGAGGAAGATCTACAAGCAATCAACAGATTTATGAAAAAATGTTCAACATCACTCATTATAAGAGAAATGGAAATCAAAACCACCTTAAGATTCCATCTTACCCCAATTAGAATGTCTTTTATTAAGAATACAGGCAACAACAGGTGTTGACGAGGATGTGGGGAAAAGGGTACACTCATACATTGCTGGTGGGAGTGCAAGTTGGTGCAGCCACTCTGGAAAGCAGTGTGTAGATTCCTTAGAAAACTTGGAATGGATCCACCATTTGACCCAGCTATCCCACTCCTTGGCCTATACCCAAAGGACTTAAAATCAGATTACTACAGTGATGCAGCCACATCAATGTTCATAGCTGCTCAATTTACAATAGCTAGATTGTGGAACCAACCTAGATGCCCTTCAATATATGAATGGATAAAGAAAACGCTCACTTTTTATCTTTTCAGACATTTCCACTGGCTCTCTTGCATTTGTGCCATTTGGAATTCTCCTTTGACATTGTCACCCTTTCTTCCATGCTCCCCATTCTCTCCTTTATATTCCTATTTCTGTCCATCTGTTCTGTATTGATGACTTGTTCGGATCCACATTCTCTCCCTCACTAACATGGTTTGTTCAAACTCCTGCTGAGTGTTGAACACGTTGTTTTGTTGCAAACAAAACCCTGACTTTTGGTATAGTGATCTTTTGTCTTTGCTTAGTCATCTTTAGCTTGAACTGCTTCTCGGACTGCTGCATGCATCCTTCACCTAACTAGAATCGCTTGGTGTATCAATGCGTGGCGCCCAGACAGCAGAGCCAGTACGGGCGTGTGCGGGAGGAGGTGCAGGAATTGTCTGCTGCACAATCATGGCTGGGTCCGTGAGAGGCCATCTGGAGGCTGGAGACCCAGGAGGACTGCTGGTGAATTTAGTCCAAAGGCAAAGGCCTGAGAACCAGCAGAGCTGGTGCCCTGGAGCAGGCAGAGCCCAGACCCCAGCTCAGGAGAGCATTAGCCTTCCCTCCCCCTTGTTCTAGCCTCGGTCTCCAGGATGGGTGAGGCCACCGCATGGTCTTCACTCAGGCTACAGGTGCAGATGCAAATATTTCTTAAACATTCTTGTTAGATACACATGACAGTAGAGTGTATTTTGACATATTATACATATATGGAGTATAACTCCCCATTCTTGTGGTTGGACATGATGTGGACTTACTGTGGTTGTGTTTTCATATATAAGCAGAGGGAAGTTATGTTCATTCTACTGTCTTTCCCATTCCCATCTCCCCTCCCTTCTTCCCACTCCCCCTATCCAATGGGGTGAACCTCCACTCCTCCCCCTCCCTACCCATTGTGAGGTGGCATCCACATATCAGAAAGAACATTTGGCCTTCCATTTTTGGGGATTGGCTTATTTCACTTAGCATTATAGTCTCCAACTCCATCCATTTACCTGTATATGCCATAATTTCATTCTTTATGGCTGAGTAATATTCTATTGTGTATATGTATCACATTTTCTTTATCCATTCATCTATTGAAGGGCACCTAGATTAGTTCCATAGTTTAGCTATTATGAATTGAGTTGCTATAAACATTGATGCGGCTGTGTCACTGTAGGAAGCTGATTTTAAGTCCTTTGGGTATAGGCCAAGGAGTGGAATAGATGGGTCAAATAGTGGTTCCATTCCAAGTTTTCTGAGGAATCTCCAAACTGCTTTCCAGAGTGGTTGAACCAATTTGCAGTCCCACCAGCAATGTATGAATGTACCTTTTCCCTCACATTTTGGCCAACATTTATTGTTACTTGTATTCTTGATGATTGCCATTCTGGCTGGAGTGAGATGGAATCTCAGTATAGTTTTTATTTGGATTCTCTAATTTCTAGAGATGTTGAACATTTTTTCATGTATTTGTTGGCCATTCATATTTCTTCTTCTGTGAAGTGTCTGTTTAATTCCATTGCCCATTCGTTGTTGGGTTATTTGTTTTGTGTGTGTTAAGTATGTTGAGTTCTTTGTATATCCTGGAGATTAATGCTCTATCTGAGGTGCAGGTGGCAAAGATTTTCTCCCATTCTGTAGGCTCTCTCTTCACACTCTTGATTTTTTTCTTTGCCATGAAGAAGTTTTGTAGCTTGATACCATTCCATTTATTGATTCTTGATTTTACTATTGCACTTTAGGAGTCTTTGTAATGACTACAAAAATTATATTTTAGTATTTTTGATCTTCTTTTTAGTTCTTTATAGTTTCTTTGTTCATAGAGGCTCAGACTTGTTCATGAGGCATCTCAGCTGGTTAGGCTCTCCCTCTGGCAAATCCCACCTCTTGTTTATTCAGTTTGTCACACCACAGGCTTTACTTATGGAATCTCTTCTTTCTGCTCGGTTACTTTCCTGTCTGGGTTGACTGTTTCTTTGACATCTGCTTGTGGGAACATGGGCAGGGCTAGGAATGAGAATGCATTTCTAAGGCCGATCTTCCTTTGCCTCTGTCAGGGTTCTGGAGAACAGGGTCCCAGGACTGCTCCAAGTGGTGCTCTGGGCTTTACTTAGCATGGATTCTGGTGCCAACCCCAGAATGCACACATGACCCTACATTCATGGACCTAGTGCCTCTCTGCATAGCCCCAGGTGATGCCCCTTGCTTCCCTGGATGTCTGAGCAGTGCTAATTCTTGCATATGCTTACTCGGATGAAGTCATCCTTGGGGGCCCCAGCTTATGGGAGAAGAGTCTCTATTAGAGTCCTGGTCTTCATCCGACCCAGAACCCCATGAATCTGTAAACCTTATCACAAACTTTTCCACTTTGGCCAACATCTGCCCAGTAACTACTAGGTTCTGTGCTCAGCTCGCCTCCCTCAGCTCCCATGTTGACCTGCTCCATTGAACAACAGGTCCCACCTTTCCACGCAGGAGGAATGGCCCAGCACATTTCTCAATAGAGACCCGACCCTCTTCTTGGAGCAACTGAGCACTTTTGCAGACCCGGGGTCCTCTTCTCCTCCCCCTTGGAAGGTTCAGATGGCTCATTATTGCTAGGTAAAATGAATGTCATCAGAACAGGGGGTGGGAACAAAATTTGGGTTTATTTTTATTTTTTACACGGGATATTGCTGCGGGAGAGCCCCACTGTCCGATAAGTAGCACTCCTGGAACCAGGGGAGAGGAGCGGTGAAGTCCTCTTCTTTCCCTACTAAGAACCCCTGCCCCTCCCCCAGTGGTAGCCAGTTGGTGCCTACTCTCCAGCCAACCTTCCTTCTCCACCTTCATAAAAGGATTTCTGAAATTCCAATCCCTTCATTATTTTTTTTCTCCTAAGTCTCTGTTTATTCCTGTTCAAATGCGGAGTGGAGAACTGAATGCCCCCAATCCCTCCCCACTAATGTAAATGCAGATAATGTTGTTCTACCTTGTGTTTTTCAAAGGAGCACCACTGGAGTCTGAGTGGCAGGACCTTAGCCATGAGATGCCTGTGTTTTCCAGCCCTGTCACAAAATGACTGTAAAACTTTAAAATGCTGTTATGAAACAACAAGCAATCCCTCCCAACAGCCAAGGATTTCAAATGGCCTTTGCAGTCCATACCGTCCCTGTGGTCAAAGGCTTCAGTGTCCACTTGACTTGGCAGAACCATGGCCCAAGTCCAGGAGTGGTTGACAGACACACGCCTGCACCTGTCTGGGCACCAGGGAGTGGGAGGGATATTTGGGGACCAAGAAGAACCCCAAGGAAGCAACATGTTTGCTCGTCACACAGTCACCTTGCTAATCTGTCCACACCTAGAAAGCATGGAGGAGGGTGGAGAGCCTTCTCACGGCCTCCCTCACGTGCAGGCTGCCATTCACATTCCTAGTGGAGCTTGGGATCTGGAGCTCTGTGTTGGTGGGGAGGATCAGGTGGGAGTTTGGAGATAGAACCAGAAGGTGCAAAGGCCAGGGTGCAGCTGGGGTGGAGATTCCAAGAGAAGCGTCCCTGGACTTTGAGGAGGAGTGTGGGGGTAGGGACACAAGGAAGCTGCTGTCCTAGGAAGAGAGTGAGCTGGCTGCAAAAGAGGAGGCTGAGGAGTTTCCCAGCATCCAGCCTACATGCACCCTGGCCCTCCTCAGGAGCCCTTTATGCAAAACATGAATGAAAGACCAAGCTGCCTGTCACAGCCTTTTGATTGACAGGTGTCATCTGATGTGTCTGGAGGAGGCTGGAGAATTGCACTGGGCCTCACCTCCAAGGACGTTCCTAAACAAGTGCTATCCACAACACGAATACTGCTTTCACCAGGATTATTTCTAGTTTGAAGGTCATGTCTTTGAAATCTTGCAAACCTCATGTTAGGGTAATGCCTTTGCTATATTTCCAACGTCATTTGTTGTCCCCTCAATTGCAAACCCATCAGGAAAAGTTTCACTTGAGCATATTCTGTATAGCCAATGCATCCTTTAGGCAGGAAAATTTTTAGTAAGTATTTGAAACCTGTGAAAATGACTGTGAGGTTAGCTTGACCATTTCAGAAAAATGATCATTTGACATCTCCTGAAATGAAGGCAGACGGCAGCATTCTGATTGTGGGCATTTTTCCTATGTAGTGTATCATAAATATCTCATTTATATAATGCAGAATCAAACATTTAAGAATATGACATGGTGTTCAGCAAGGTATTAGCAGACATTATATTCACATAAAATATTCAGAAATATTGCTTGACTCGTGCCCTAGTATTTTTATGAATATTAAAATATTCATTTTCTTTTCTTCTGTATATTAAGGTTCTGGGCTTTGGCCTCTCACAGCGAGTACTGCTGTGATTGATTTAGTAACATGCGTGGAAATAGCACAGCGATTCCTGTGGCTTATTACAGCCTAGTTACAGCATTCGGATCAGCATGTGTTATATTTACGTGGCTGTGGAGTGGGGAGGCTTCAGCCAGGCTATGTTGAATGTGAACCTATTAGTTTATAAGCTAGTTGGTATTAAAAAGTCCTTCCTCTGTTTTCTTTATTGAAACATAATTGAAAATCTTTAATTGCAAAACCATACTTCATCTTCCTCTACAGGATGTACCTCTTAGGGAAGAGTTCAGTGTCCACTTCCCAAACACTGGAACTTGGATGCTCTGTGAAGAAGGAAAGTGATTTTTGAGTTTGCAAATAAATGTGGGATGCATACATTTGTGGGATTGTAAAGAAGGGACGTGTCTTTTAATTTGTGTGACATTGCTGAGCTCTCTGGGAGAAAGTCAGCAGCTCTTCAGAGAGCAGTGGCCTCCCTGGTTAGGCTGGCACCCTGTCACAGCAGGTCCCTTGAATCACTGGGCAGGAGCAGCCCAGCAGGAGCGTGGCGGTGGGGGGCAAATGATTTTGCAGCTTTGAAATTCTGTCTTTTCTCTAAGCTTACTGACAGATTCTGGCAGGGGCATGTGGGGAGAGCAGGGCATTTGCCTGCTGCTGCTGGTGCTGCAAAGGACTTCAGAGAGAAAAAGAGGGCAACAGTATCAATTCAGTACGTGGAAAGAGGATGTGGCAGGGGGCATCCAGCTGCCACCACCTGCTCACATGTGGGCCACCAGGAAGCCTGCTGGCCAGGGGACACACGTCAAACAGCACAGAGTGTGCAGAAGATGTGAAAATTAGAAAGCTGCTCAGGGCCACTTCTAGCCACCTGCCTAAGCAGCAGGCTCACTTGGGACACCCCTGTGCTGTACCAGGGGGACAGTCATTACCATGGTAGAGGGGAGTGCTAGAACCTTGCCTCTAGATGAAGCAGAATCCATTAGGCAGTCTGGAAATACGAAAGCTATTTCAAATTTGGTAAAAAATATGTTTTCAACTTGCTTCAAGATTTTCCTCTAACACCAACAAATGACTCCCAAATTTTTTATGTTGATGTCACTCACTCTATATAATAAAAAATACACATTATATACCATGACCAAATAAAGATTATAGTGTTCTATGGTCTATCTATCTGTATTTTTGGAGATTAAACCCAGGGTTGCTTAACCACTGAGCCACATCCCCAGCCCTCTTTTTCTGTTTTATTTTGAGACAGGATCTCACTAAGTCCTTGGGGCCTTGCTATGTTGCTGAGCTTGGTCTCTAACTTGCAATTCTCCTGCCTCAGCCTCCTGAGTTGCTGGAATTAGAGGCATGTACCACCATGCTTAGCTGTAGTTATTTTTGAGAAGTAAAATCAATGACATATGTTCTGAAGCCAAAATTGTACACTAAATTAGCAAACCCAAGGACTTTTAAATTGAACTCCTTTTAATGTAGTAAACATATCAAAATAATCTCCTAAAGTTTATTTCCATAAAGTTTGAATCTGGACTCCTAAAGGTAATTACCAAAATACAATGAACTGCCATTGAATTATATGCTATTGACCAGGACTTGAAATCTAATAGTATTTATTCCAGTTCCTCCTGTTTCACAGGTGAGGAAATAGAGAGCCTCTGTTAGCAGGCCAAGAAGTGGGGAAGGGGGAGTGAAGCACATTCTTGGAAGAAAATGCAATAATTAAAATGTTAGTTAAAATAAGAAAAAGTGATGAACCTGTTGTATTGGAGCTGACTATGTTATATTGGATTATTTTGGGTCAGAACCTAACCAAAGTTCTGATGAACCTTCATGTATTTGTGTGGAAGAAAATGAGATTGCCAGGGTGGGAAATTGGGAATAGAGATGCATGAAGGAGGGGCTCAATCCAGTGTAAGAGGTGGGTCGTTTGTCTGTTTAAATGGAGGCGTTTTCACTGAAAGGTTGGTTTGTCAGTTTCCCAGGTCACAGGGCCAGTCCTTGCTGCAGATGTGGCCCTTGGACCTGAAGTACCATGCCTTGCAGAGACCCCAGCTGCAGCCAGGCACCCAGTGGGCCAGGAGGTGTCCAGTGGGTAAGACCTCCAGTGCTGAGTGAAGCCTCAGAGTGACTCTGACCCGACATTCTGTGGTCCTCTGTCCACGTCCTCGGGAGGCAGCACTGCCCAAGGCCACTCATGCAAGATGCCAAACAGGAAGTGTTAGTGCCCAGGATGGCTCCATCCATCCGTTGGTTTTATTTCCACTCTGCAGCCCTGAATTAACATAAAAAGGCCCAGACAAGGAAGAGAGAGAGAGAGAGAGAGAGAGAGAGAGAGAGAGAGAGAGACTTAATGCTTGTTGTTGTCATGATGTTTTCAAGTCCTATAAAACCTCACGCATTTCTCAGTTATTATTTTTGTAACTATAAATTGTGAAATGTGTTGTGTTTTAAAAACCAAGCCTCTAAAGTTGCACGGTGGAAATTGGTTTGTGGGTTTTCAAGAACAACAGTTTCCTCTGAGGATCTACATCGTAAAGCCTGATTTCAGTTGAAGGAATCAGGCTTATTTGGTTAAGATGTTGTGCCTTGTGAAGTAAGACATCTCAGACTCACATCACTTTTTAACCATTTAGATATGAGGAACAAACACAAGATTTCTCTTTTAATAAAATCCTTTATGATTTTTCCTTATATAAGCTCTTCAGAATTAAGCAATTTTAAATAGCAAACTCATGTTTGAAACTAAAATAAAACAGTGGAGAGAAATACCATGGCAATTGCAAACACAGATCTGATTCTCGTGCAGTTTTCCAACATCCAGATCAACATGCTTTAGTGATCATTCAAATGATAGTAAAAATGATTAAGGAACTGATGTTGAATTACTCCAGCTGGAGAAGCAATCCTCGGTGTCCCGTCTTCCACATCAGAGGCTCGGTTTTAAAGCTGCATCAGTATGACTTGCAGTTAAGATCATGACAGATGATGGAATGAAGTAAGTTTCCTGGCCCTTAATAACCCTGATAACCTAGGAAACAGCATCTTGAAGGACTTTTCCCATAAACAATAACATTTCAGAGACTGCTTAGACCACAAGTGAAGCCATCCTTCCAGGCTAGGGAGCAGCTAGGAGTTGCAGGGCCCCAGGACAGAGGGAGCCTGCTGCCTGGTCCTTCTTTTGTCCACACTCTGAGAAAAATCCCATATGCTGATCCTAACATTTCTTCTAACCCAGTTATCCAGGGAATAGGAGTGTCGTGGAACCCGCTTTTACTGCCCAAGGAACACTGGGGATACTTGTGTTTTTAGTGTCAATATGGAAAACTCAGTATAACTGAGATGCATTTGTTGAATGTGGCTTAAACTACTGGATTCCGGGCATCTGCGTCAGTCGGCATCGGGGAGGACAGCAGAAACCCACATCGTTCAATTTTTCTAAACCTGAATGAATTTAATACAGGATGCAGCTTAGAGAGGTCGGGAGGACTGGAAGACAAAAGGGAACCGGGAGGTGCCACAGAGACTGGGAGCTGAGAGCTGGCAGAGGGCCTGGGGGCGTGTGCAGAGGCATGGACATGGAGCCTGCACACCAGAAGGGACACTGCCTGGCTGAACTGGGCCCCCAACAGCTGCTGCCCAGCTTCCTGAGTGTCACACTACACACTACTGCCGCAGAAAAGGTCGAAATTCAAAACTCAATTACAAATTGCTTTGTCCTTGTAAAGATGAAAAATTATTAAGTTCAACCTCATGGCTGTGGGGACATCTGTGTCTGGAAATAGAACCTCCTGCTTCTAAAGGCCCAAACCGATGCTTCAGGGAAGGCTATGCCTGGGGCGAACTGGGAGGAAAAGGAAACCAGGGAGTCGCCGGCCCCCTCCTCCTTCCACACTCCCTCCTGCACCCTGTTGGTGTAAGCTGGCAGAAACCGTGCTGGTGAAACAGCGGGGCCTGGATTGTATTCCCAGCACTGCAGAGCAAAGAACAGAGGTGTTAGGAGGGAAGGATGATACTGATACCCAGCACGATCCCCATCCTGGACTCTCAGCACCCGTGATGACCTCCCACCCAAGTGCCATCTACACAGCATGACGGCAGCCACGGCATCTGCCTAATGCAATGATAGAAATACCCTCTGTACAAACAAAGGCCTCCTCCCCCTCAGAAACCAACCAGCCAACCCTGGTTGCTGTGAGACAGAGGGAGGAATGAATGACAGTGTGGGCCAGGAGGAATCTGTGAATCCACCTGGATCCAGGGGTCCTGCAGGGACCCTGAATACCCACATGGTGCCCGGAAAGTGAATGGAAAGCCTCAAAGCAAGGCAGGGCCTCCCGTGAAGGTGCTGGTCACCCGCCTGCTGAAGACACCCGTCCAGGGTTCCAGGAGGGCACGTGGAATGTGTGTGGCACAGCAGGGCTGTGGCAGCCACTCGGCCCGTTTCCTTCTTGCTCTTTGATTCACATGGGTTCCTGCAGGTACCGTTTTTGTGTCTGTTATCTCTTTATGTCACGTCTATCTATCTATTGATAGATTGATCTATTGATCGATCAATTAATGCATCTGTCTTTCCATCTCTCTACCTATCCATCATGTCTCTGCCTCTGTCTGTCATCTCCCCGTCATCTCCCGCCTGTGCTACAGCTTGGAATTTGAATGCCCTTCAAAGGCACAGACGTTAAAGACTGGGCCTCAGGGTGCTGCTGCTGGCAGGTGCTGTGACCTCTAGGAAGCATGGCCTTCTGGGAAGTCCTTAGGTCACAGCAGTGCCCTTTAGGAGGATTGGGAGACCCTGGTCCCTTCCTCTTCCTCTTGCTTCCTGGTTCATGGCATGAGCTGTCATGTGCCTCCACGCAATGGAGGCTTGGCCTTGGATTGGAACCCCCAAGAATTGTGAATCAGAACAAATCTTTTCTTTTAATAATTTAGTTACCTCTGGTATTTTGCTACAGTATACAGACTCACTAATACAGCCTGTCATCTACCTGCTAATTTCCATACTCTTCTTTTCCCTTATTAATTTATATAAGGGTTGCAGAAGTTACAGAATATTCAGCTGAGAACATGACTGAATTTTTCTTTTTTTCTTTCTTTTTTTTTTTTTTTTTGCAGTGCTGGGGATTGAACCCAGGGCCTTGTGCTTGTGAGGCAGGCACTCTACCAACTGAGCTATATCCCCAGCCCAACATGACTAAATTTGAGGAATAATTAACATTACTCTAGTGATGGAGACACTCAATACTATTCAAAGGAACCAAATTGATGTGTGTTTTAAAAGGGGTGAAAGCCTAAATACCCATGAACTGGACTATTAGGCATGAAAGATAATGCAAATAAATATTTATTGAGGTAAAAAGGGCCAAAAACTGGACAAAATGTCAAATGAAGGTTTTCAGTGGACAGACAGGAAGGAAACCCGGGAGGAGAGTCCCACAGCCCTGACTCTGGGAGGCAGGCACATTTGCAGCCTGGCAGGCGTCTGGAGGAGGCAGTCGCTGAGCAGTTGCTCCAGGACTGCTCCTGAGGGTTTCTCTTATTAAGTCTGGGAGTACGACTTTCTTTCTTTCTTTCTTTCTTTCTTTCTTTCTTTCTTTCTTTCTTTCTTTCTTTCTTTCTTTCTTTCTTTCTTTCTTTTCTTTCTTTCTTTCTCCTTCCTTCCTTCCTTCCTTCCTTCCTTCCTTCCCTCCCTCCCTCCCTCCCTCCTTTCTCTCTCTCTTTCTTTCTTTCTTTCTTTCTTTCTTTCTTTCTTTCTTCTTTCTTTCTTTTTTCTTTTCCTTTTTTTAAATTAAATTTAGCTTATATGCCTTTTCAAATGCTTCTGCAACAAATACCTTTTGATTTTGTAAAAAAAAAAAAATTGTATTTAACTAACGCCATAGCAATGACTATGGGAAATGTATACAGTGCAATCTTTTTGGAAAGTGGTAATATGGATCTGGAACAAAAATAAAACAATTTCTATTTCAGGCAAAATTATTTCATTAAAATGTTTCTAATTTTAAAAACATTTGCTGTTTTTAAAATGCCTAATACATATAGATATAAAAACCGAAAAGGGGATAGGATAATGAATGATTTTGAATATTTTTATTTTGCTTTTTGATCATTTAATACTTATTGTACAATAAAAATATGCAAATATTGATCAGGGGAAAAAGGTATTTTTAAGTTCACATTATTTAGCTATTAAACTCATTTCTAGGAAATTTTACTCCTAGCCACTGGGGACAGTGTTGTATATAATAGTAAAAGAATAAAATATTTGTCAAAAACTGAGGTTAATTAAACAATGGTATAGATGTGCAAGGGCCTATTGTGAAGACAATAAATGGTAGCAAACTTTTTAAAAGAAATTTACAGACTTGGGGAATAATTCAGAATATATGACTAAAATTAATATTTTCAATTGTGTATACACTGTTTCAAGTTTCATAAAAATAGGTTACTAAGAGACATATCCTTCCACCGATGGCTGTTACAGGGCAGCCAGGCAATCCTTTCTGACTGGGTCTGGAGCTCACACCTGAAGGTGTCCAGGCATGACACTCAGAGTAGCCGGCAGAGTTTACTGAAGAAAAAGAGAGGGGAAAGGGGCATTCTCAAGAGAGGAAGTGGGTCCTTTCAGAGAGGAGAGAAGTTTGACCCTCCTGCCCCTCAGTTTTATAGGGGGTTCCAGGAAAGTGTCCAGAGTCCCAACCAAGCCCACATCTTGACTTCTGATGGACAGCAGGATGACATCAGATTTTCAAGACGCTACTGCACATGACCACCTGGGTCACTTAAGGTTAGGGGGAATCATCCTATCTCCCTGAATTTCTGGAACCTGGTCTTTGTAAGGGTCACAAAGTCCTATCCCCCCACTTGGGGTTGTGTTCTTCCTTTCATTTGTGGGGGACAGGTGGCTGCATTTCTCCTGTAGGTAGCAGGTTGTTTGCTGAGGAATGGACCAGCCTGTGGACTCAGGTGGGGCAGGGCTGCAGGCAAATTGCTTTTTCAGAGAAACCCTGTGGGTGTGGGCACAGTGGGCTCAGTTTAGAGTTAGTCTCCTAACCTCATGTTCCCACCAGGGACCTCACTCCTGTGCTCCCTGTCATGCCCACCCCTCACCCAGACACGTAAAGGAGACCCCAAATATGAAAACGTTGTAGTGTCTGGGTAGAGAGGTATTGAGCAGTATTCATTTTTATTTTTTTTCTAATCTACCATGAAATAGTTTATATAGTCTTCCATAGACAATTGGCAAGTGTTCCTAATGTGGCGGCAGCACAGCCCGCCTTGTTTCCATGCAGCCACCAAGAACACAGCGTGGCTGCAGCAGTGTGCCTCCGATGCCTGGGCTGCTGCCCGTGACGCAGGGGCACCTGCTCCTGGCCTAATGGCCTTGCCAACAATGTCAGAGTTAGGACTGGGACATGAGTAAAGATAATGGTATTTGGGAGGATGTGAAGATTTCTGGCCCATGATAAAATTAGCAGAAAAAAAACGAGTCATGTAAATTTTGTTATTGAGTGTAACATTTTCTATAATTTTTAATCCTCCGAAGATAATAAATCACACATTTCACTCAGTACCTGGGAATCATCCAGCACAATGGATGCACACAGTTCTCAAGGGAAAGTTTGTAAATAAAAATGTGCACCTCACATCCCAATCAGTATTCACTTATGTTCTTTCTGTATAGTGTATCTGCAAAGTTATTTTTATTGCATTAGTCTTGTGAAAGGTCATATTTGCTGTTTTTCAAGGAAGATTTTTCCACCTTTATTCATTCTTTTGGTCTCCTTCATGCACATGTCTCTATTTCCTTCCAGACAAAACCAATTCCTGTTCCCTCAAAAGTTAGAACCATTTGGTTGGCAGAGATGCCTATTACTTGAACAGAAGTTAAGAAACTAAAATTCTATTTTTTTTTTTTTTGGTAGTGGGGATTGAACCAGGGGCACTCTACCACTGAGCCACGTCCCCAGCCCTATTTTGTATTTTATTTAGAGACAGGGTCTCACTGAGTTGCTTAGGGTCTCACTGAGTTGCTGAGGCTGGCTTTGAACTCACGATCCTCCTGCCTCAGCCTCCCAAGTGCTGGGATTACAGGCATGCGCCTAACCACTGTGCCCAGCAGAAACTAAAATTCTTGAGAGATAAAAGCAAACTTTTCTGAGGATTGAAGAAACTGAAATCTAGAATATCTGAGAACATTATGCTTATTATCTGATAAAATGAAACATGGTTTTGTGTTTTTGAAATGTCAGAAATTTCAAGATAATCTCAGGACAGCATTTTCATAAATACTTTCGATTATTCAAACTCCTGTCTGCATTGTTAGCTGAGGAAGAGTATTTGGCGATGCATCTTGTCCAGTTTTCTCACTGTGATGCAAACTAGCAAAGCCTTCGCCAGCTCGAATTTGAAAATAAGCTCTACAAGTAGTTTCTACGTGCATGAATCATCTAACAAATTCCATATAGTATTTTCAAAAATCATAAGAAAGTGAATTATGTGAGAAGAAGAGTAAGTGCTACTTTGGCCATTGCGGTCTCCCCAGAACTTACCGTGGTCTCTGCTGCCTGGAGAGGGCCCGATTGACAGTGAACACAGAAGAGCATTTGCCCCACTTCAAGGAACAGATCTCAGGTTGTGTCTCCCTGATGTCCCAGTTTCCCAAGTGTCAGGAAAGTGAATTTTCCTGCTTGTCTACAGACCCCTAGATTGATGTGAAGCAGGTTATCGACGCTTTCCTGAACTGCTTGAATTTTGATAAACTCCCATGATCTATTTCTCCATGTAAATATCTGGAATAAAGTGAATTTTAAGTTTTATGCTTTACCAATTGAGTAAATTAACATGTAATTACACCCTACCTATCAATAAGTGGTCTGTTGTTTTCTCCAAGAATCAGGAATTAAAATATTTGGTCTCACATTTGTGTGTTCAATGTATGTTCAAATAGCAAGCAGTTTGAAATAAAGACTATTTGTAAAAACCAGGATTTTATCTGCCCCACAGCTGTCTGTCTACTCGGGGCTTCTCTTCTGTGTCTGTGTTAATTATTGCCTCAGGTAAACTTCACATTTTAGCTGAAGTTACCCAATGCCCGTTAAATGATACCGTGCAGAAAGTTCCCCTTAGCGTCCTCAGCTGGCTGCCACTTTTCAGCCCTCGGCAGCTGCAGATCAGGAATGTCAAAACAGACAACAGAAGTCCACAGATTTGCTCAGGTTATTTTGGGACTGAACAGTTTTCAAAGGTAAAAGAACTAAAAAAAAAAAAAGAAAAAGAAAAAGAAAAAGAAAAAAAAGATAGTCATAAATATGACCAAGATTTTTAGAGGCTGAGTTCCCCAAATTCCAAGTAGTGTCCGCTCCAGCTCTAGTCCTGGCAAGGTTACTGATTTCTGTTTTCCCCTCAGTGCTTGAAACGGTCTTACACTTTCTATATATTCAGCTTTGCATATCAGGTGATCTTTGATCCTGTTTTGGTAAATTTTTTCTATCTCAGTCTCTCAACCCTAAAGTTGGTGGCTTCACTGTTGGTGTTTTAGCTGAATGTTGGATAGCTATTCACTGTCCTGCATTCTAGATCTTCTGTCCCTCTTCCAACTCCCACAGCACACACCATTAGCCATGTGTAGCTGTTCCAATCAAGTGAAATGTAATGAAATTTTAATCTTAGTGACCCAAATTCAGGGAGTAGAATAATTTTCCAGGGACAGGAGGTTACTTTCCAGTCTGGGGCCTTTCTCCACGCTGGGACCTGTTTTCGCAGAAGTCAAGAAGCACTGGCTAGTTGGAAGGATGGTCTGGAGTTTTCCTGCACCAGGTGGACTGGGGAGAGTTGGGAGGAGCTGGGGTGTGCACGGTTTAGGCCTCTTCCGATCCTGCTGTTTAGATATTTAGTAATTCTGTTATAGTTCCAAAGAAAGTAAATTTGGGACAGTTGCAAGGATAGTGGTTCAAATATTCATAAGATTTGTCTAAAGTGTGGAAACTCAACAAAGACGTGGGTGTCCCATTCTGCTAATGTCACAGGGAGCTGCACCCCCAGGGAATGAGCATCGTTCAGGTTGGAATTTTGCTTATTACAGATTCAGGATCCTTGACTGAATGAAGTTACATATTAGCTTGTAAATTTTTTCTGGCAGAGATGCAAATGATTTCTCTCTAGGAGTAACCTTGAAGGTTTTATCTTTGTTCTTTTTGACATAAATCCATTTTCTTTCTCATCCCAGTCTTATCATTGCCTCACTATCCCAAGCATCTCAAGTGCTCTGATCTGGCCATTCTTTAGTTTCCTTAATGAACGAGTTAAGAGGTATTTAACACATATCCATCTTAGGTTTATAAATGCCATTTCAAAGTGTATTTGAAAAAGATGCTTTAGAAGTCTTAGAAGTTTAACTAAGAAGCCCAGTGGCCTTGCCCATGGGAACAAAGGAAACTGCGTTGCTAAGGAAACGCTTCTCCTGGCTGGTGGCACTCACCAGCTTTTCCTGTACTCCCTACTGAAGAGTGGCTCCCTCTCTGGGTTGTGTCACCAAACTCCATGCAAATGTGATACTTGTGGGAATAACAAGTTGTGTAATGGATGTTGTTTTGTAAAATGTTTGTAAAATGAAAGTATGTTAAAGATAGTTCTCAATGATCAAACTCCTACATTTATCTATAAAATGTAAACAGATTATTTGGATCACTTTGATTTCAAGTTCTACATACTATGAGTGATTGAGACTGTATCATAAGTTACAGTGACAGAGATGAAGAGCTGTGTGTGCCACTTACAAAGAAGGTTTTGTTGCTTGAGAAAGAGTCCCTTCATTCATGAGGTTTGTTTTTCTCAGAATAAAACATGACAGTGATAAAGACTGAACGGACAGATAAGTCTGCAGGAAGTACATAGGAAAGAGATGTTTTCTTCTTTTCATTTATAATAACTAAATAATAGGTCTTCAAAGAAGAAATGTGGTACAATTTTTCCAAAGTTGGCCCAATTATTTAAAGGAATAAAACAAGTATGAAATTTTGCTACCAAATATATTATTAAGGCAAACCCAGAATTTCGTCTTCCCTCTGTTAAAACTATAAACAGAGCCAAGAGATTTCAACAATGGGGAATAAAATTTATTAAGTTCTATGTGCTTGTTCTAGGTAGCTGAGATTCCATACCTTATTTGAATATTTTGTTTAGTCTTGACTTTATCATATCACTGATTATTAAAATGAAGATAAAATTGCATGGCTTTCTCACTTTTGAATGAACTAAATAAAGCACGTTGCAATCATGTCATCTGTTTTTCTGTTACTTTCCATTGCAAGGTGGTCCTCTGATGTCTGGCTGTGCCTCCAACCTGGTCACCCATTCACCTGTTGAAGGACATCTGGGTGTGTCTGAGTGTTGGCAATTAAAACACCTCTCCAAATAGTGATGTGAATGTTATTATATGAAAATAAATATGTAGGAGAAGGACTGGAAGGTGTATTTGTTTTCTCTTGCTGCCTAACAGCTGAATGAAACTTGGCTGTTAAATAATGCACACCGATTGTATTAGACTCCTCTATGTTAGAAGCCTGACCTGGGTCTCTCTGAACTAAGCCAACAAGTCAGCAAGTGCATTCCTTGCTGGAGGACCTAGAAGAGAATCTGCTTCTTTGTCTTTCTGAGTTGTAGGCAGAGTCCTGTTCCTTGCAATCATAGGGCTGGTGTTCTTTCTGGGGGATAGTGGAGGGTCTTCCTAGCATCTAGAGGCCACCTTGGCTTGTAGGATTTTTCTGCCAACCTCAGATGTAAGCTTTCTTAGCCTCATAAGAAACAGCCAAACTCTTTTCCAAAGTGAATGCACAACTTGTGAAGGATCACATGAGAGTTTAGGCTGCTCCACATCCTCACCAGCACTTGGTATGTTCATTTGTATTAATTCTAGCCACTCCAGTAAAAGTTTGTAGCTATTTAATAATTAAATTCATTTCAGTTCATTTATTTTCACTTCTCCAAAGACTAATGATGCTGAGCATCTTCTCATGTGCTCATTTCCATTTATGTTTTCTCTGGTGAGGTTTTATTCAGAATGTGTACTCATTTTTTATTTGGTTGTTGAATGCTTTAATTTTGAGTTCTGTGAGTTATTTACATATTCTGGATAATCTAATTTATCATACATATGATTTGGAAGTATTTTCCCAACCCATAGCTGTTTCTTTATTAACCATGTCTTAGAAAGAACAAAAGTTATCAATTCTAAAGAACTCAAAAATATGTCAGTTTCTTCTTTAAGTGAATTTTTCCTTTCATAGCAAATTTTTTTGATCCAAGGTCACAATATTTTATCTTTAGTTTCTTTCTATAAGTCTTATAACTTTAGGTTGTACACTTCGATCTATGATTCACTTTAATTTTGTGCCTTGTATATAAAATATTGATTAAAGTTATTTTTATATGGATGTGATATTGCTCCAGTATCACTTATTGAGAAATCATCAAATAAATGGACAACAGAGGCTGGCCGGGATGTGGGGAAATTGCCTCTTGGTGGGTCGCTGGTGGGAATGGCGCCACTGCTGTGTCAGGGTGCAGCAGCTCCTCAAGACCCTGAGCAGAATCGCCCTGTGAGCCCACCTTGCTGCCGCTGACTCTTATCCCACAGGACAGAGGGCAGGGTCTCCAGCTGGCCTTTCACACCCTGTTCACAGCATGTATCCACAGGAGCTGAAAGGCAGAAAATCCCCAAGTGTCCATCAGTGGACGGTGGCAAACCCAAAATGTGGCCCATCAATCCATTAGAATACTATGTCTTAAAAATGAATGTAATTTTGATTCATGCTACAATATGGATGGACTTTGAAGCCACTGGTAAGTACAATATGCTAGACACAAAGGACAAATGCCATTACACTGATGTGAGGTATCTAGAACCGTCAGTGAGAAAGTAGAATGCTGTTCAAGGGGAGTTACAGCTTACCTGATACCAAGCTTCATCTGGGATGATTAAAAAGTTAGAGGGGAACAGAAGTCATGGCTGCAGAACCATGCAAGTGGTTGATGCTAATCACCTGTGCCCTGGAAAATGTTGAAACATTTGAAGAAGTATTTTCTATGTTTCATTGTGGATAGTTTCTACTGCTGGCTAAATTCTCTAAGCCTTTTGTTTATAATACTTAATCTGTCTTTAATATGATGCTATGTATTTTGTATCTCAGACATTGCATATGGAAAAGGTTTGGCTGTTTTCCTATCTCTTCTCTCTCCTCTCATCTCTTTTCATATATATAATACAGTTATAATAACTGTTTTAATATATGTTAATTGTCACATCTGTTCACTGAGAGAATTGCTCCCCATTTTGGACCATATTTTTCTGCTTTTTGGCACATCTAGTAATTTTTACTGAATTTCATAAATTATGGATTTTACTCTATCAGTGCTGGATAATTTTCTATTATTTTAAGTACTGTTGAGCTGTGTTCTTGAGCATAGTCAATCTACTCGAAAACAGCTTCATCCCTTCAGACGCTGGCCTAACATCTGTTAGGCAGGACCAGGGCCAGCTTTCCTCCTCTGCCGAGGCAAGTCCCTTCTGCACACATTGCCCAGTGTTCCATGGACCATGGGGATTTCTGGTATGGCCGCTGTGAACTGCCACTATTCCTGGCCCCGAGTAACTGCAAGACACCATTGCCTGCTTACTTTTCTGGTGGTTTTCTGTAATCACATGTTCTTTCCTCTCATGCATTTGTTGATCAGAGGAATACTCAAGAGGGTCCCTCTGCAGTCCTCAGGATTCTTTCTGTTTAACTCTTTCTGTGCTGTAAAGCCAGTGGCTCCTATTCTCCTTGGTTCCAGTCCTCTTTCCTGAACTCAACGTGAATGCCAATTCCTCTTCCTGCACTGAAGCCTGGAAACTCTTAGGACAGAAATCAGTACACTGGGGATCTCCTTTTGCTTGTTTCTCCTCTCTGCTGTTAGAGTCCATTGTACACTGCTGTCCAAGGTGCTGAAAGCTGTTATTCCATCTTGACCCTGACTGGAAGCCTATATAAATTCATTCTAAACCCTTGAATACACAGAAGAACCCTCAGCTCTCCAGCCACTGATGTTCAATTTAATTTATTGATTGATTACTCATCCTCTCTCACCTTCCTGCCTTTCTCCCTTTAGTTCATCAGCCAATTTTGGACAAGTCAAACATTTTTAAACAACCCTGGATTCTGTCCTCACAATACTTCCTGAAAATAACTCCCTGGACATACATGTGCTGTGCAGCTCACAGCAATGGGGAGCTGTGGGTGACTCTTCTGTTTGCCATATCAACGTGCTTCTACGGAAAATGTAGATTTAATTTAATCCTTTAGGATAATAACAAAGTTGAATTTATTTTTATTTTATTAATCAGGAAAATTAATTGATAATCAAACAACAACTTTCAGAACAAACAAACTAAAAAAAAATCCCAATCAGCTACCAGGAACCAGAAAGGAATTGTTTTTCTTTAGTAAAATAATAGGTTGTAAGAAACTGTTTTGTTTTCAGCTTTCCCTAAAGCACAGAACCCTAAAAATGTGTTTTAAGTCATTTTTTACTAGATCACTTTATGGGGGAAAAAACCCACTATCAACTGAAATAAATTAGAGTCTAAGATGAATGGCATTTTACCAAATTCGTAATTCATTTCCCTCCCCAGGACTTGGTTATGTTAACAGCCAATAAATGAAACATGGCAGAATTTTTCCATGTAGTTTTCCTCTCTACCAAATAGAAGATGAGTTATGTTTAATTCAAAAATGCAAAATTCTGGCTGACAGGAAAATAAATGAATGATTTCTGGGAAGGTATTGCAGAGAAGAGAGGAAGGACTTCCAGGAAGATCCCCTGAGTCCAGGGCTGACAGTGTGCATCTGATATTTGGCACATAATTAGGAAAGCTGTTTTTACATGGGGACATTGCTTTCAACTCCATTCATATTTAAAAGACCTCATATCTTAATGCATGTACAAAGGATTAAGAATAATATAAACAAAAAAGGCAATAGAATTAAGGGTTTTTTTTTTATGTTGGAGGAATGAAACTCAAAGGGATGCTGCGAAGTAGAAAAAGGGACCTCAGCTGACCATGTCAGCAACCTCTGACTGTTATGTGGCCTCCCAGCACATGTCTGCACGAAATCCCAACTCATACCTGGCGTGGCTTGTTCCTTATTACTGACCCACCTGTGATGAAGCTAACTTGGTTATTGTCTATTACACAATGCATAAGTTAAATGCAACTTCATTTTTTTCTAGAAAATTAAATTTTAACAAATGAGAAGTTTTTTTAAAAAAATTTAGAATAGTTTTAGATTTATAGAACAGTCACAAAAATAGTGCTGTGAATTTCCATAAGTCACTGTTTCAATAGTTTTAACATGTTTATTAGAGCAATGCACTTGTCACAGTTAATAACCAATATTGACACATTCTTATAATTAACTATTGATTACTAAATGACTAGTTTCATTACTTTAATCTGGCATAGAGATCATTATTTTGAAATATATTTTACATGGTACATTAAATATTTATTTATTATTTAAAATTTAGCTGATAGCTCTAAAGCAGAACTGAACAATGTAAGGGTCAGGGAAAGATTGATGGAGATCATCCCATGGCCTGAAAGGCAGAGATGGTTCCATGTGCTCCAGGGATCTGGTGGAAAGGCCCTGAGTGATGAATGAGCAAGGAGAGAGAATCCTTGGATGTCTCTGCGGGTGCCAACTGGGCCCTGACTTTAGGGACTAGAACTCCCTGCCACACGCCCTCTGTTTTGTCCTGGCGCTGGGAGGCCCAGTCCAGCTTGGAGGATTGTTTCACTGCAGATGCTGGAGTGCAGATTCGACTGAACTCAGTCCGCCATTCTGCAACTGAATGTCCCAGTGTGAGTTTAGTGTATGAGAGGAGCACCTTTTCCCATTGGTCCTTCATCGGAATTTAGAGCTCGAGTTCTTAACCATTGTGGCGTCTTCCTTGTTAAATGGTGAGATAAATGAATGAGTACACAAAACAACTGTCCTCGTGACCACAAATTGACTTTGACTTCTTTTCTTTTTTCAAACTTTCTTTCACCATTAAGTGGAAAGGCTTTTGTAATCTAAAGACTATTTTAATGTGACATATTCAATCCTGAGAATGAACTCAGCACTAGGAAGGGAGAAAAATGATTGAGAGCATGTAAGGGTCAAAAATAAAGGTTAAGTACAAAATTCAGCAGTCTCTATGGGTGTAATATAGGTAGGGAAATAGCATATTTTTACCTTTCAAAAGAGGCACAGAATTAAATAGATAAACTGACATCACAGTGTCCATTGTGCTTCACATGATATAGGGGCCCACACTTGACAAATGGGTGAAAAATTATTGACTTTATATAAATGAAAGATTTCTTGCAAAAGTTTATTTACCCATTATATGAAGCTTCATAGGGCTTGGATCAGGATCAGAGAAGACTAATGTCTTTATACCTTGCAAGATACTTTTGGTTGAGAGCATTGTTTTCTAAGGAAAAAAGTTTGGAAAATAATTTTAACTGCTGTCAGAGGTGGATCCAGGATTTTTAGGACCCGAAGGTCATATAATATGGACATTCAACTTTTAAGAGGAAAAAAGAACCTCAATTTAGAAATTCAAACTCAGTTAAAGGGACTAGAAGAGAATCTGCTCATATATGTGGCCCTAAAGCTCCAACACATTAACCTTTGACTCAGACATCCACAGACATTTTTGAGATTATGCTTCACTCTGTTGAAAACATTTGTAAATTGTCTTAGTGGATTTAAGAGTAATTGCCATGGAAATAGCCGATTTCCACTTTGCCTAGCTTTGCCTGCAGTCTGTGCTGTTCCAGGATGTCTAAAATTCAGGTTTATTGACTAAAGTAAGCAATTGTGCTCTGGTGTCATGGGTGGAATCAGCAATTCATCAACACCCATGGAATGATTTGACTCGTCGTTGTATGAAAAGCCATCTATCAGGACAAAACTGTATTGCAAATGATGCGAGTTACATAATGCTTTGTAAACATTTTCAAAATGGTTTATGCTGCATAATGTCAATAAATGAGAAAGCACCTCTGTAGTTCCATCCTTGAGATTTATTTCATTGTTTTTTCTCCATCGTTCTTTAGATTTTAATTTTAATATAGTGCTTTTTCATCTTTTCTAAATATTTTCAGCAGATACTAGTTTTATAAACAGAAAATTTATTTTATTATTGAAAAAATAGCGAAGTGTAAGATAAATGTCAAAATCCATTAGCTCCAAATGAATCATGGATAATTATTCTAGTGAAATGGCCCAAATAGAGTATATGGCGGAATCGACAGTGAATGAGCATCTAGCACTGTCGGTAGAGAAATGCACTGTTGAGTTTCCTGCTGAAACCAAGACATTGTCCATCTGGGAAGGCACCTCACACTCTGGGGGTGAAAAACACTACAACTGACCTATGTTTATTGCCTCTTATTTGCAATAAAAATAAAGGCTTTCTTTAACTTTCAAAGCACTGCATGCTGGAAAAGGGATCCATTCTGCTCTCATCCATGTACTTACCCACAGTGATGCACTCCACGGGAAGGATTTCTAATCAATACTCAATGTTTTAAAATATCCTTTTTCGTAAACCATGTCACCTCAGCTTTATGCTCAGCAATCTGTTCCATGAATTTCTAGTTTTGTGTAGTGGTTAAATTTGCAGAACAACAAGACCACAGGTTGTTCCTGAAGTCCTGCACATCCTGGAGTGTGAACAGTCGCCAGGGAGACAGATGTAAACAGAGGTAAACAAGCCCTGGGCATCCTAGTCCCAGGCAGGTTTCCCCACGGAAAAACCTGCATGCTTTTTATCTTTAGAAAGGGAGCTAGACACAGTTGCTAACAGAAAGGGACCCTGTTTGGTGAATAATAGAACAACTTGAAAGGAGACTTTGGAAAACTAAGGTATTTATTAAATAGGAATTATTGAAATACAAGGGGAAGTTTGAAAACATACCATATTTGGTTAAAGGAAGCAATGAAGCATGTTTTAAGTTATTCTCTTGTTCCTTCACCCTAGTTTGCAACATTATAAACTATGAAATTGTGTCAGTTACTAAGAAAAATTTTTAAATAGAAGAAGCATACTTACGAATAAAACTTGGCAATGTCATTACAATCCCTTTCACATGATAGCTCATGATTAATAAACAAAAAATAAGTGTATATAAACAAAATGATGATAACATATTAACTTACATATTATGGAAGTGTTCTTTGAGAATGACAACAGAGGTGCAGAAATTAGGAAGCCGGGTACCCTCGATATCTGCACAGCTCATGAGTTTAACAAGGTGGACCTGTGTGAGGGTTAAAGTTAAAAGCATCAAGTCAAGGGGAAATCTGGTTTCATGATCATAGCTGCTGTCCCAAGAGACTGATCTTGCCATCTGGAGATGGCATTGAGGACTGCTGTTCTATATTTCCAGGCTACAGAGGACCAAAAGCTAATAACCAATAAGACGACAAAACAAAACAAACAAACAAAAAAACAAAATTGACTAATAGTTTGGGAGAGGGATCACAGTCACACAGAGTATCACCTTAAGGTCATTGCACTGGCAGAACTTGAGCAGGATGCTCTCTGTCTGGGATAACTCTACCCTCGTGTCACCAAAGAACCCAGTTGTCATGCTATTTTTTAAAAGCAAAATAATGATCTTTATCTGATGTTATGTTTTTTAGCATGCACATGCACAAATGCATTCAATATAACTCTTTCGGTGGCAGTATCATTCCCACAAACCTTTCCCACAAAAATAAGTCCAAGTACAAAATGATATGTACGAGGGTGTTTATGAAAATCTTGTTTGTAATAGTAAAGAAAAGAAGAAAAGAAGGGAGTGAGGGAGAGAGGGGAGAAGGTTAAATGTTAAAAAACCATCAAATAACAAAACAATTGCCCATCAAAAGAAGAACACAAACATATTACATATATTACACTCACAGTTTGGAATACTCTGCATTCATTAAAAAAATTTCAAATGTTATAATTTGAAGTGATGTGAACAGGGAACTATGAATAAAAAGGGAAAAACTGAAAAATACGCATGCTATGAACTCATGTTTTGCAAACCAAAACAAATGTACGCATGCACTTATACACACACATACACAAATGCATGCATATACATGCAAATATATGCATATAGATATCTATGATAATCTGACCATGGAAAAAAATGAGGACTACATATCAGGTTGTTCGATTAACTAAGATGCTTAGGAGGTGAATGTGGATATAAGCTGGTGAAGGGTAGAGACAGTGAATCATAAAGTAGGTAAAAGATGAGTGATCTGATTATTCGTACAACCGTGTCCCACTACATTTGCCTGTGTACAAGCACAAAGGCATTCAAGTAATCCCAAAGAAAATTCACACTTTATAAAACCAAAGAAAATGAAAATTATTCAGACTTAATTTTCTCTAACTAAAAGTTTTATGCACATTTCTATTTCAAAATGCCCAAACAAGATCTTTCTTGCTGCATATTGCTTAATTGCTGTTTTGCATATAAGTTGTTTTTTGTTTACTTAAAAGATTACCCAAGAAATCCTAACCAAAGCACAATTTTACTTAAGAAACATGATTGCAAGGGTTTAAAATACTATAGAAGAACTATCTGACAGAAATATAAGCAAGTTGAAATGAAGGCCACATGTATAATCTTAAATTTTCTGAAAACAGTATTAAAAGAGTAAAAGAAATAAGTAAAATTAATTTTAGTAACATTTTACTTAATCACAAATAATCAAAACATTAATATTTAAAATATATTGTATTGTTGAAATATTCTACATGTTTTTTTTTCATGCTAAACCTTTGAACACTCAGTGGTATTTCACATTTTGGCACTCCTCAATGTAGACTGGACACATTGATAATGATCAGTAGCTACTGTAATGGACAGAATAGTCTTACGCAATTGACAAAAGAGTTGTGCTGGAAAAGTAGTAATAGAAAATTTACTCAACAAACAGCGAGCAATATAGACCAGGGTTGTGTGTTTTCTCCCATATGTGGAAGCTAGAGAGGAAAAAGGAAAAGAAATTGGGGCAGGGAATCTCATGGAAAGAGAAGACAATTAGTATTGTAGTGGGAAGGGGATCCCGGGGAAGGAGGAGGGGAGGTGAAGGGGAAGTACTGGGGAGTGACCAAATGATATTGTTGCATTGTTTGCATATAACAACATTTAACAACCAATTCCACCATAACATACAAGAAAACAAAACAGGAAAAAACAATAAATCGTCTAATCTTTTTCCTTTTCTTTGGCCCACTACCTCTAGATAATACAAAGTGTCTCCAGAATAAAAATTACCCAGTGTCTTGCAAATTCTTAATTTTATAAGGATGGATAGGGACATTTTCCTTAGATCCAGCCAAAAGTGTGCTTCTCTCAGATGAAAGGTGTGTTGAGGAGTGGGGTGTCATAAAGGGACATGCCTATGGGCTTTGCTTAGAGTGAATTTTCTCCTTCAAGATCATTGTGAACAACTATGTAACTTTCTTTTCTTAAAAGGTTGGATTTTGTATCAGTCAGAACCCACAAAATTGGAATTCCGGTGGGGGAGAAGAGCACCCTGGGTCTCATTTTATAGCACGCCCCCCTTCAGATCCAAGATGATCATCCGAAGACGTATTTTGTTGAATTCTGTTCTTGGGCTCCTGCTACTGTCTTTGCTTCAAAAGCATCTTGGTTCTTAGGTTATTAAAAAATTTGTTTCACAGTTCTCCTTGCTCTGTTTTTTTAAAAATTGCATTCTTATGTATTCTTTACCTTGAATATGAATGTTCCTAAGATAGGACGGACCAACAGCAGATTCTTTTTTTACTCGTTTTCTTTTTTCTTCCAATTTTTCATTTGTCCTAATTAGTTAAACCTGGCAGTAGAATGCACTTTGACATATCATACATAAATGGAGCATAACTTCTCTTTCTTCTGGTTGTGCATGATGTAGATGCACACCAGTCATGTAGTCACAGGTGTACATAGGGTCATGTCTGATTCATTCTATCTTTCTGACCCCCGTGCCCCCTCCCCTCCCTTCACTAGGTACAAGTTATTTGATGGAGAAGTATTAATGTGTTTTTTGCAAAATGTCTTTCCTAATGCTTCATGCTAAGCACAGTTGCCCCAGGCGGTTCATTTGCCTGCAGAGAAGATTAGTCATGTTACAGAAGGAATACAAATTAAACACTCTGCTCTGCAAAATAGAATCGGCAGCAAAGCCATTAGCTGTGCAAGCCCATTCATTGTGTGAATAACGACTATCATTTTCCTTTGCTTTTCCATCAGCTTTGGGCATCAATAACCAAGATGATTGATGCACACTCTTGCAAATCTCCCACAGTGTGCCAGGGTGAGCGACTCTGCCTGGGACGGTATGGATTAGCAGGTACGGCACAGGTGGACTGGAAGAAAAGCTGAGGGGCCATGGAAAGGAGCAGAGGCAGGAGGTGGATGGAGGCAGTTGGACATCCTGGTGTCCAGAGAGGAGGAGTGCATTTGAGGACTGACGTCACTGACATCACTGGGCTGTCATTAGCGTGTCCTCTGAGGCTACCCCATGCCAGCCTGACCGGAGGCACTGCAGCAGGGCGGCACGGGCAGGTCTGCAGTGGCCGTTCTTCCCCAGTGGCTCTCACACTGCGCACTTACTCCTAGGCAACTCAGCGAGGTGACCCAGGCAGGGATGGAGATGGAGCGATGGGACAGGGACAGACAGGGAGTCGCTGCCAGAACCAAGAGGGGTGCATAACCACTGTGTGAGGCCAGGTGAGGAGCCACACCTGGAGCATCTTCCAAACAGAGTGGAGGCAGGTGTTCAGTGGCACTAAGCATAATGTGGCCACCATGACCTCTGAGCAGGCCACACCCAGGGGACAGCAGCAGTGTATGGATGCTTCTCTAAGAGAAGGCTTTGTGGCAGCAAAGAGCCTGTCTTAAAAGACCGTAAGTGATGTCAGTAACACTCAGTTCTTACCATCGTTCGGGACAAAGTCAGAGGATGAAAGATGTTCTCCAACAGCAACGAAGGTCCTACATATCAGATTGGAATATGCCGCACACCAGATTTGACATTTGATTGATTAATTTTTGCCTGCTCTAGGGAGGACCAGGTCCCTTCCTTTCCCGGCTTACTGGGGCCCCCACCTTCCGGGGCTCACAGTTTCTTCCTTCATATTCAACATCAGCCACATAACATCTTCAAGGGTTTTGTTTTGTTTTTACTCTGCCATCAATTCTCCTGTCTCCATCTTTCACTTAAAAGATCCTGGGGACTTCATGAAGCCCATACCATCGATACAGCAGATAACCTTCACATCTCAAGGTCAGGGGATTAGCAATCTTTATTTCATCTGCCTCCTGGATTTTCTTTGGCCATTGGAAATTCACTTGAGAAAAATAAAAACATGTATTCACAGGATTGTGCAAAAACCTGCATACAGATATTAGCAGTGGCTTAATTTATGTTGGTCAAAAAATCAGAAAGAACCCAGCTCTCCTTCAGTAAGAGCCCAGATTATGTAGTACGGGGCACCGTGGTGCACCCCTTCCGTAGCGCCACCTCTTACTGACAGCCGGGTGAGCTCTTGATGCGAGGACAGCGGGGGCATCTACAGGTCATCATGCTGAGTGACAAAAGCCAATTCAAAAGGTTGCATGCTGCATGATACCATTTATATAACACTCTTGGAATAACAGAATTACAGGAGTTGAGAAAAGACTCATGGCTGCCAAGGCTTAAGGAGGGGGTGGGGGCAAGTGGGAATCAGATGTGGTTATAAAAAGCAGCATGAATATTCCATGTGTTAAAATACCTTCCTTGTGATGCCATAGTATGCATTTTTACCAGGATTCTACCATTGGGGGAAATTGGATAAAGAATGCATGGAAATCTCTATTATTTCCTGCCTGTGCATATGAATCTTAGGGAATTAAAATTTAAAATGAATTAAGAAAAAAAGTAAAACACTATACATCTGGAAATGTACCATGTTTAATATCTATGATACAAAGTATTACCACAGATCATGAAGGAAAAAATAACTTAGGTAAGTGAGTAAAAATATACATAAGCACTTGACTATCATCGAAAATAAGAAAAGAACATGAAAAGATTTTTAAAATCTATTTAATTTCAATAACATAAATATGCAAAACAGTATGATACATTATTTCATACCCACAAGATTAGTATATTATAAGAAGTCTTTCATAACCAAGTGTTTGTGGGAATATGGAATAAATAGAATTCTTTTTCTGTTTCTGAGATTTTTAAATTGGTTCATGTACTTTCTAAGTTATTTCACATTAAAGTTGTATATATCCTATGACCCGGCAGTTCCAGTCAAATATGTATTTACCAAAAAAAAGGTTACAGATGTGTGTAAGATAACAAATACTGGAATGTTCTCAGAAGCATGGTCTACAGTAAAAAAGGAAAAAGAGCAAGCAACCCAAGTGATCAAGAATGAACAAACTGCTTTCAACCAATGGGGCACAACATGCCAGTGGAAATAAGTATAGTACTTTTATCGCTTAGAAATGGACCCTGGTGAGCAAGATACAAGCTAAGGATTGAACATTTAGCAAAGCATGCAAGAAAAAAAAAATTGACTAAACTGAACCAGGTTATGAGTATCTGAGTGAAAGAATAGTTTAGTCACCTTTTTCACTGCTATGACCAAAGGATCTGAGAAGAACAATTAGAGGAGGAAAAGTTTATTTTGGGGCTTATGGTTTCAGAGGTCTCAGTCCATAGAAGGCCAGCTTCATTCCTCCAGGTTCGAGGTGAGACAGAACATCAAGGTGGAAGGGTGTGGTAGAGGAAAGCAGCTGGGGACATGGCACCAAGAATCAGAGAGAGAGAGAGAGAGAGAGAGAGAGAGAGAGAGAGAGAGAGCACTGTGCTCAATAAGGACAAACAACATACTCTGAAGGCTCACCCAAATGCCCACCTCCTTCACCCACACCTTGCCTGCCTACACTTACCACCCAGTTAATTCCTATTGGGGGATTAATGCACTAGTTGGGTTAAGGCTATCATATCCCAATAACTTCTCCTCTAAATTCTCATCATTGTGTCACACATGAGCTTTGGGGGAACAGCTCACATCTAAACCATAACAAAGAGTGATATAATTTCAGAGAAAAATTCAGGAGGCTTCAAAATCATGCCAAATTTTAAATTCATAGGCTGAGTGATAGATACAAATATATTAATACCATTCTTTATATATGTATGTGTTTGTATGTCATACACATTTGATATGTATGACATTTTGTAAAAATAAATAAATTTTTAACATTTAAAAAATAGAAAACAAAAAGACTGCAAGCTTTCCATTGTTAAAAATCTGACCTTGAATTTCAATTCTACCACATCCATGTGTATGATCTTGGGCACTTCTGTGAGTGTTTTCCCCCAAACTTCTAAATGGGAAAGGTACTAAATTCAAAACATAAAAATTAATGAAAAATATTTGTACTCACAAGATAAATATTAATTTTCTTCTCCTGTCTCAATTGCTCTGCTAATAATTCCTGGGGGGGGAAGTTTAGTGAGTAGAGAATTGTCAATTAAGCATTTTTTTCTAATACTCACTCCTCCTTAACACTTCTCAACATGGAGACACCAGGGATGGCAGCACCCTGGTGGGGCCCTGAGAGGTCACCTCTCCCCTCCTGCCCCTTCTGGGGACAAGAGCAGCTCTGCACAGCCAGCTTCGGGGGCACCATGGCAGATCCTGGCTCCCCACACCATCCTGAAATAGTTCTCCCCAGGACTTCATAATCAAGCTATTGTTCCCTTTGTGGTAATTTAAGCTTTGTTGTTACTGTTATTGTGAAAGGAAATTAATTTAGATGGAAATTTACTCTTCAGGGGAATTTGCTTTTTTGCTGGTCCCCAAATTAAGAACTTAGAAGGAGTCTTTTTGGGTTCAAACTGCACTTAATATTTTCACCACATTATCTGTAGCAATCTGTTCTTTAAAAGCTCGAAATAAAATTAGTTAGATGCACTGTCTTTGCCAAAATGAAGCTTTAAAAATTAGATCCTCTTCACTTACAGAATTTAAAGATATTTCTTAGTGGATTATCGTAGTTAAGTGGGACACATGCTCCAGGCTTTCTGTGATTCACTACATATTAAATTGTCCTTTGTGCTCACATGACAGAGCCACATGCAACCAGCCAGCCTCAGTTCTGTTCTTCCATGACACATATACGTTGTGAGCTTACAGATAGGGGTTTATTTATAAAATTCTATTTTGCAGTGAATGTATTTCATGAATGCCAGTAATTGGGAAACACTCTTAAGATCAATGGTATGTTGGTTACAAATTCATCACCAAGAAAGAAAGAGACTATTTAACCAAACACCAAAAATGTAGTGGTAGCAAGGAGATGTCATTTGGTTATGTTACCACTAAGGAGCTCACATTCATAATTTCATATGGTCACTGATGAATCCTGGACCAATGTGTTGCGATATCTTATCGTCTAAGTAAACCATTTAAGGTTAGCCTGCATTTCTTTGCTGACCAACATGCTTCCAGTCCAGGGTCTTGGGCTCAACCTGTTTTAGTGTGTCTTGATGCACTGCAGTCTGTCCATCATGCAGACACACATCAATGCCACTCAGAAAAACATACAAAGGAACTTAATAGTAAGATTTTATAAGTGGTTTTGTGCTTGGACATCTACTTCAGTGTGTTAACATGGTTATTTAAAGTTCATTAAGTATCAGTAAGAAAGAGAATGAGTTTGTCACTTCAAAATACCCAGACTGGGAATTGTATTAGTGCTCACAATATTACAAACACTGTCTAAATGCAAGAATACTAAGGGCAGTCTATGAAATTATAGTAATATTGTTAACGCTGGTAAAAAAAAATATAATCTACCTTACATATCAGAGAATACCATCCCCCTTCCTCAAGGAAAAAATTGAAGAAATTGCATCTGAGGGAAACATCTTATTGTGCTAGCAATGGTGTAGACAGGAAAGCTTCAAACACACAGATACTTTGACAATGTAAAATAAGAATGAAGAAAAAGAACTAAGAACAACAGGAAAAATCCCTGTATAATTTAAAAGAATCATAATGGAATGATTTTCTTAATCTTTAAGTAGTATGTACTTTAATCTGGATGAAATAAGTAATTTTAACAAATTATTGAAAAATACAATATTCTAAAACAACCCTAATATGATAGAAAGAAGTAAGCTACACACACATCTGATTAATTTGACAATCATTTTTTTAAATACTTAAAAAATAGGAATGATTGCCGATGTTTAAAACAAGGTGAAGCACATTAACTCATGTGTCTTAAGATTTACATAATGGTATATTATGTAACTGAAGCAAAGACATTCTTTAGGCATAGGGAGCATGGTCCTAGACTTTGTTACAACTAAAAAGCATAGTTTAAGTGGCTATCACTTTATAAACAGCATTTCCAAATTGTGGGAAGAAAGGTAAAAGAAAATTTCTTGAAAGTTAAATTTCTGAGGCAAGGAGTAAGTTCATTTGTTATTTTGATAGATATTGGCAAATGGCTCCTCATAAGTGGGAGCACCGATTTATACTCCACCAGGCATGCCAGAGAGTATTTGTTTCTCTATGGGCTAGTTGATTAGGCACAACATCAAACTTAAATTTTTACCAATTTGAATGTTGAAAAATGTTATATCACTGTGGTTGCATTTTACAGTTTTTGGGAAATTGAAGTTTCCTTATATTAAAGAATCATGTGTATTTTCTTTTCTGTGGACTCTCTCCAGGATTACATCACTTGCCTGTATATATGTATCTGTATATATATATAGGGATGTTGATGTTCTTTATTGATTCGTCAGCACTCTTTATACGTGTGACATCAACCATGTTGTGTCTGCTTAAAACATTAAGGTTTTCTTTACATAGGCATTGGACCCATACTGTGCATTTATATCTTCTATTGTGGCTGTCAGTTATTGTGAATGGAACCTCATTTCCAAATAGATCTTCTAAAAGTTCCTTTGTGATAATGAAAGCTATTGAATGAATATTATTATTCTCACCCAGACCATTTACTGCGGACTCTTTCCTAATGATTGTAATGGGTTTTATGCTGCTTTCCAGTAATAAGGATGTGCTGTCCGAGGACAGTGATCATCTTGCCTCTTTCTTCGCAGTTGTACCCTTGTCATTCATTCCCCTCTCCAGTCTTCCCTGGGGGTGGCAGACAATGCTAGGCAGCTCACATTCAGCCTTTCCTGAGGCAGTTAGTGTTTCTCAATTAAACTTGACTTCTTGTTTCTATTTTTATCGTATTGTAAACGTATTAATCTACTTCTACTTTATCATTATTCATTTTTTTAAACAAGGAACAAACTTTGAATCTTAAAAAGTGATTTTAGCATTTGTGAAGATCTTTTCTTTTTCACTTTCGATCTTTGGCTATGATAAATTATATCAATACCTTCCTTGATTCTAAATAAATACTTGCTTTGGATTTGCCCTGTTTTAGTCAATTTAATTATCCTTTTAAAGGTGTTTCTGGATTCTATGTGTAATAGGATTTTCGTTTACTATTCATCAAGGAATTGGTCAGAAAATGTCTTTGGAGCCAATCTTTTCATTATTATTGTTTTAAAAATTTCTTCAAATAAGTTATCAGGTTTCATTCTCATGTATAATTTGATGTGATTGCCACTGAAATAATACTCTTTTTGAGGATTTTATGGACTGTACCTTGGAACCAAGGAGGCCCAATACTCTTGGTTAAGAAGTCATTAAAAGCACTCTTCCTATTTTTCTGTGGAAATTGAACTGCTTGAATCTCCTAACTTGTCTGGAGTCATGGTAGGTAGACAGCGTTAGTGGAGGAACACTCCCCACCTCCGGGCTGCAAATGTGCTGCTGTGGAAATGTCTCCTGAGCATGCACAGAGGGGCCCCTATGAGCCCAGGCTCCTGCCAGGGTGAGTCAACTGGCCCTGGTGGACGTCATCTCTCTCCCAACCGTGGACAGGAGGTGCTGAAGGTTGCGTCATGTTAGCTGGGGCTTTTTAAAATCAACTCCCAGCAGAGGCCAGGACCCAGCCAGGCCTGTCCAGCTTCACGTACACCTGCCTTGGGACACTAGTTCCTCCCCCCACTGTCTGGAACACAGCCGAACAAGCTCTAGGGGCGTCTCTTTGGATACTGCTATTTCTGCAAACTGGCTATTCTTCTGTGGTACATAGGATCCCTTGCTCGAAAGCAAGTGAGAATGGATTGCGGTATCAACACTATCGATACCAGAGGCAGTTTACAGCGTACAATATTCAAAGAGCTGCCCAAATATTTTGAGCTGGCTTCATAAAACCCTTTGGTTACAGTTGATTTGCTCTCATCTCATCTTATATGTAAGAAAAATTAATGTTGTTTCTCAAAATCCCAAAGGGAATCACAGGAAGATCTTAAATTTTCAACAAAAAATGTCATGTCCAGAATGGGTAAATAAATTTGTTAGACTCAGTAGAAAAGGAAACTGGGGGGGTAGTGGGTGTGCTGAGAAACCATTAGAAATCTTGATGACAGCGCTGGGGATATGGCTCAGTGGGTAGAGTGCTTGCCTTGCATGCACAAGGCCCTGGGTTCAATCCCCAGCACGGCCAAAAAAAGAAAAGAAAAGAAAAGAAAAGAAATCTTGACAGCAGCAGAGGACAGCTGTGAGCACGGTGCTCTTCCGAGTGCGGGCAGTCCTGAGCCTTCCAGACTCCATTGCTGAGCTCCACCCTGAGGGGTCTGATTTTGTCTTGCCAGGTCCGCCTCCTGTCTCAGTTGAAGCACACTGCGGATTGACTTGGGAGCACTTGGGTGAGATGGCTGGACCCTTGCTCTGCTCCCGATGCTACACTAACTTTAGAACGTGTTTATGTTCTCTTCCCACGTGAGCTGTTCATATATTCTTGGTAACTGATTTATTCTCATTTCATATGACTCTCAGTTTGGGCACTAGCTATCATTGTTAAAAATCACCATCTAGCTGCTCCTAGAAGTGGGCAGCTTACCAATCCCAACTCTTCCCCTTACAAATTATTTCCAGGCACATCAGTAGTTAAAGTATATCAGTGCAAAAAGGCAGGTGTGTAGGTTTTAAAAGAGGGCCTTGTAACAGCATTTAACTCATGAGCTAGAGAATGGAAGATGCTACAAAACTGAAAAATTGCATTACCTCTTTCAGCAAGGATGGTTGACCCTGGTACGCATTTTATAAAGATGTGGCTTGCTACTAGGAAGCAATTCTTTTCTTTTCTCTGTCTCTTTTCTCCCTTCCTTCCTTCCTTCCTTCCTTCCTTCCTTCCTTCCTTCCTTCTTTCCTTCCTTCCTTCCTTCCTTC
>JAJEJO010000447.1:624501-663701 GCA_020662805.1 Glaucomys volans | reverse complement strand
TTCCCTTCCCTTCCCTTCCCTTCCCTTCCCTTCCCTTCCCTCTCTCCCCCCTTCCCTTTCCTTCCCTTCCCTTCCCTTTTTGTTAACTAGGTTCTGCTTTCTTTTTATCACACAGAGCAATTGCACACATGCTCACCATGTGACACCAGAGGCTGAAAGTCAAGACTGAGGTCACCAAAGAACACTTTAAACCCTTTCTCTGGCAGCACCAGACCCTCTGAGCCTGCTCAACCTCTTTTCTAACTAAGTGGTGTTAGGACATATCGTCCTTGATGAGGAATTGTCAGTTGGGTTCTGAAATCATCTAAAATCACTAAACATATGAAACTGCCTATGAGAAATAACTAGCAATTACTCTTCTATTTGAAAAAGATGGAGAAATTGTGATATAAGCCCATTAAACACTCTCTCTAAATCCAAAATCAAGGATCAGCAACCTAAGGAAGCACACAGGTCTTCTTTTAATCTGTCATATAAATGATCTATGATATTTTTAAAATTTTCACAGTTTAGATTTTTAGCTTACTTTTGCAATGCCATTGTCTGCATGTTTTTGTACACATGAAGATAACAACATATGGTGATAAAATCATCTTTATCCATTGTTAGAGAATTCAAATTGGACTAAGTAATATAAATGCATATATTCAGTTTCAAAATGTAGACATCATTTTCAGATTAGGTTTGCATGAGATTAATACAACCACACATATTTCACGAATCTGTAGATTATAGGACTAGTAGGATCTTCAATTAGGATAACCTTCTACTTTTAAAATTAGAGAAAAGTAAAGTCCCCAAAGTGAAGTTACTTGCTTACAGAGATGCAATTAGGACCTGGAGAAACTTATTTCTGCCTTTAGAGCCTTCTACAGCATGGTGCCACCTTGGTAAAATGCAAACCATGGTAAATCTAAGTCGCTTGTCCACATTACTCACTGACTTATTTGGACTTACATTAGTATGACTAAATAATTCCCTTACCTTAGCCATAACCCAGAGCAACCTCAATCATCCTACATACTATGTTATATCTGAAAGTTAAAAAACACTACATGTTCATCAGCTTGCTGTTGCTGTGACCACAATCCCAACAAGAACAACTTAGGAAAGGAAAAGTTTTTGTGGTTCATGATTTCAGAGGTTCAGTCCATGGTTGGCCAGTTCTATTGCTCTAGGCCTGAGGTGAGGCAAAACATTACGGCAGAAGGAGTGGAGGAGGGAAGCTGCTCAGGTCATGGCAGCTGTGAAGCAGGGGAGGGGGAGAGAGCAGGGGTCCAGATATAATCCCCAAGATTTCCTCTCCAGAGCCATCTCCACCTGCCTGTAGTTACCACCAATTCAAATTATTAAACCATCAAATGGATTAATCCACTGATGGGTGATGAGGTTGTTGCCCTCATAATCTAACCATTTTACCTCTGAGCATCCCAGCATTGTCCATCACAGAAGATGACTGGGAGATTCCTCCTATCCACCCCATAACACCATAGAAAATGAAATACCATTGAATTTTGAGTAATTAAAATACAGGTGTTTGGTTTCCTTTTGGTTATTTTATGGATTTTTAAAGTACCCAACTTCAATTAGTCAGAATTTCCTGAGTGTTAGAGAAGGCTCCTGCGCTTGGCACAGGAGAGGGTGTGGCTGAGAGATGGTGCATTCTGCATGGGTCCCCTGGGGAATGTGGGCTGTTCCAGGTGAATGGTGATTAGCAAGGAAGAAGCCAAACTGAATGGAGTCCAGGATGCAAGCTTTCCCTTGGTCTTCTAAACCTTCACGGAAGTTATATTTTTAAAGACATGAGTGAGAGTAGATTTTAACACAGTGAAATAGTAAAGAAGCCCAGATCTCCACATCTGTCATCATGAAGCAGAATTAAGCCTGACTCTCAAATGCAGAAGTGTACATCAGACCACAAAGTCAGGGAAGACAGTGGGAGAGGCAGGATGCTGCTCTCACTGAATCTGAGACCCCATGGGTTTCCACTTCCCCACGTTGCATATGGGTTATAAAGAGTTTGAGAGAGAGAGAGGAGGACCAGAGACATCCTGGAGAGACCACAGATTGACTCTGGGGGAGACAATATGGGTCCTTGGAACATGGTCCTAAGATCAGAGCAAGATGGTAAAGTTATATGAGGTTGGCGTTGCAGAGTTTGATAGGATGTACTTCTCAGAAGCAGTGATTCAGAGAGAATATGCAACAAACCATTAGAGTAATGAGATCAAGCAGGGAAGGAGGGACGAAGCATGAAGAAAAGAAGAAAGAGAGGGAGGGAAGGAAAGAAGATCGCTAGCACCCCATTTGCAAGTGAGGGAACAGGAGTAATCAGGGGAGGACCCCCTCAAGGTCTCACAGCACGGGCAGGAGCGGAGATTGGAATCCAGCTCTTCAGCCTGTCCAGAGAGAAGACTCTGGAGTTGGCAAGTACTACTATGGTCACAGATGTGACTCAGCTGCCTGATCCTGCTGCTCCCAGCCACCCTGATATTATCACTATGTCTTCCACAGTCAGTATTTATTGCTTAAAAAATAAGAGATGTACAGCTTGGTTTGTTTTTAATTTCAAAAGATGTGCATGTATGGTACATTAATTAGGACACATAATAACTCTATTTTTCCCTTTGAATTTTTTCCTCCATTCCTCAACATATGTGGCCTAGGCCTTTTGCTCTTCTTTATTTCAGGTAAATACAAATATAACATATGCTTACAAACAATGAAAAATCCAAAAATAAAATTAAAGGATGAAATTCCAATCACAATAGCATCAGAAAAAGATACTAATGAATATATTAAATGAAAAGAAGAGAATACTTCTATATTAAAAATCATAAAGCTTTTCTGAAAGAAATCAAAGAAGATATGTATTATTAAACAGATACACCCCACTTCTTTGTGGATGAAGAGACTCAGTATTGTTTAGAGGGTGTTTCTCCCTGTTTCAATTCAATTCCTATCAAAATTTCATCAGGGTTTTCATTCCCAGAAATTAATGAACAAATTTAAAAAATTACATGGAAACGCAAAAGTGAAATGCAAAGAAGAGTCAAACATTTAGGAAAAGACAAAGCTGGAGGGAGTTCACTTACTAACCTCAACACTTAATATAAACCTCCAGTTACGGAGACACTGCACACTGACATGTGGACAAACGGAACAGAATTGAGAGTCTAGAAATAAATATTTATATTTATAGTCAATTTATTTCTGACACTGTTGCCAAAAATATTCTCTGGGGGAAGGAGAGTCTGCTCAACAGATGGTGCTGGGACAACTGGATAGCAATATGCAAAAGATGAGCTTAGACTGTACCCCACTCCACCCAAAATTAGCTCCACGTGGATCTGAGACTTTCGATGGAGTAGCCAAAACAATGACTTCTGGAAGAAAACAGACGAGAAAATAGAGATAACAGGTCAGGTGGCAATTTCTTAGATATGGCACTAAAAACACAGTTTATAAAAGGAAAAATTTATAAGTTGAACCTCCCCAACGTTCAAAATTCAAAATTTACATTTCAAATAAGACCTTTAGGGAAATGAAAAGATAAGCACAAGATGAAAGAAAATATTTGCAAAATGTTTATCCAATGAAGAATTTACACAGAACATTCACAACTTAAAAGTAAGATAAGCCAATCAAAAATTGGGCAAAAGATACCGTCAGATGCACAAAGAAGAAAAACCAAGGGTGGTAAATATGTGAAATGGTGTAACACCACAGCACCTACCACCTTATGCCCACGAGAATGGTTGTAACCAAGGAGTCAGACTAAAACCAAGGCAGGCAAGAACACGGAGGCGTGGTGACCCCACAAGTGTTCCTTTGGGAGCTCACAGTGGTGTGGCTACTCTGGAAAACAGCTTGGCAAATTCTCAGAAGGTTGAAGGTGGACCCATCATCTGACCCAGAAATCCTACTGCTAGGTGTCTGCACAGAGAAATGAGAATACCTGTCCACCTAGAGACTTGCATGCGAATCTGCATAGCATGTTATTTGTGACACTCCCAAACTGAAAATAGCCTGATGGTCACCAAGGGGGGTGGACAGACAGCCTGGTGGCACAGCTCCACAGCAGAGTGCCTCTCAGCAGACCAGCAGTCCACTGGGGTCCTCGCAGCCTGGATGAACCTGAGCAACATTGTGCCAAGTGGAAAAGCTCAGAACAAGAAAGCATGAAGTGCACAACTACCTTTATGTGAAATGTCCAAGAAAAGTAATTTATAGAGACAGGAAGGAGATGGGTGGCTTGTTGGGACTGAGGGTGTGATGGGGAGTCACTGGGAGTGGTCATGAGGGACGTCATTTAGTGTCTGAAAGCATTCCAGAATGGATTTTTGATGATGGTTTCACCCTGGGCTAAAGTTCTAAATATCATCAGATGGTATCAAATGAAACAGGTGGATTTCATAATCTATAAAACATCCCTGAGGAAAGCTATTAAGGAAAGCTATATATGCATGTCAGATTAATTGATTTGAATATTTATTGCTCTCTTTCTCTCAATAAAGAACAGAGACAATAGGTTCTTCTAATCACAAAATAGAGGAGTGGGATTGGATCCACACGCCACAAGCCACATGTCAACCAGCACAAAGCTGATCTGTTGAGACACAGTTGATTTCTGAAATTTCACTGCCTGTGTCCCTAATAGTTTAAATATTTTTAACAAGTGGGAATATTATTTCTCCACTCAGTAGTGCTGAGTTCTGAATGATAGATCAAGGAAAAATACACAAAACACACAAATATCCAAAATACACAAAAAATTTCTAATTACTGTTTAATAGATTATTAAAAACTATGACCTAAGAATGATGGTTATTCATTTTCAGATAATTCATGATCTCTTTTGGTAACTGACAGATTATGAATTTATTTTAGTGATCCTAAATTTATGCTTAGAAAGAATTTGATAATAGTGGATAAAATAAAAACTGCAGAACATTTACTGTGTCACTTTCAAGTAAGACTATAAATAAATGAAAGTGGAGTTCGTTCACTCCAAGTTTAAAACAGAGGATGGATGAGTGTCCAATGGAAAGTCTAGATGCTCTGGCGGTGGAATAGCCCTGAGTATGGCTGAGTCAGCTCACCAAGAAGACTAAGCCCGGGCAGCCACAGGGGCCACACCCAGGAGGGCTCACACCTGGCTTAACCCTTGGGGCTGCAGTCTTGCTGCTCTTAATTGCTCAGCAGGGCGGCTCCCCAGTTTTATCTTGCATGGATCCCTACAAACCAGGCAGCCGGCCTCTGAAGAAGGCTGCTATCTGTGGAGAGGGGCACTCTGCCAGGTTGGTTTTTTCCTTGTTGTCCTCCTACTAGGAAATGCTTCCTCTCCGCTGCTTAGAGTTGGAGCAGCCCACGTGCACCTTCCTGCGGGTGTGTCCACGCCAGAGAGAATTCACGCCACCTGCTACCGCAGCATTGCGGTTGTGTTCAGCGTGCGGAATTCTGTGCAGATATGAAAGTACACCGACCAGTGACCCCGGAAAGACGTGGTGCAGATTGCACGGCAGGGCCGGCCAGCGCTGCTTCTGCCCTGCCGGGGGGCGCGCTGCAGGAACCAGCACCCGTCAGCCTTCCGGGCAGGGGAAGGAAGCACAGCCGCCCGTAGGTGCGCTGCTGCTGGAGGCTACTCCACTCCCAGGGGCACTTGGGATAGAGAGGAGGAGGAGGAGGAGGACGAAGTGTCAGACGGGATAAGTGATGCTTATTTTGAAACCAAAATCCATAGATTATGCTATATTAAACGCACGTGTGAAGGCAAGCTGTGTCCTCTGCGGGGAAGGGTTAGCCTCTGTAGAGGGACAGGAAGGCGGGCAGCTCTGTGGATGATGAAGCAGATTCGGGAGAACATACATTTTCTGGAAAGGAAAAATTCCACTTTCTCCCAGCTTCGTTTAAAACAACGCTCCTTTTCTCTTTTCCATCTTGTCTCCTCCTTGACACCCTCACCCAATCCTCCTTCACCCCTTCTGAAGGAATCCAGCTGCTAGGCATCACAGTCACCTCTCACTAACACACACGCGCACAGCTGTCCCTGGCGGGCGGACCTAGCTGCCCCTGTGCTGCTGGTGCGCTGCCCTAGGACACGTTGCTGCTCCCTTGTCAGAGGGAAGGCGGGCGGGGACAGATGGGCCAGGGCTTCCTCCTGGTGCGGGCATGCGGGACCCGAGGGGCCTAAGGAAGAGTGTCCCTCCAGGTCTTCACGTGGCTGTCTTCCCCAGTCCTGCTGGAGAAGGGATCCCCTGCTCCACTCCCACCTCATCTTAACCTAATTAATGTCTGCAAGATCTTGTTGCCAAATAAGGTAGCAGGGCTTAAGATTTTGAAAGATCATTGTTTTAATCTTGAGAGCATAATTTAACCCATAACCTACAGTCTTTTGTGATTTTATTTGTATTCATCCATATACTATTTCTGAAATGTTTCCTTCTTCCAGCAGTGAGCATGCTTTAAATTCTAAATGGAAGGTTTAAAAATATTAATGAAAACTTCTAACTTGATTATATAAAATTGTCTAGTTTTATTTACTTTTTCCTTGGGAAAGAAGAAGCTAGACTTTACCAACATTTAATATATTTGCCATGCACATTGTAAATCGAAACAGTTTACAGTACATTTTCAATGATTACACATTATTTTCAATTCTTTTTGAGTAAAGTCTTTTTAAAAATAAATCCTAGTTTGCTGATTGCATCAAGATTCAACATTTGGGCAATATTCAAGTACCATATAAAAAGAAAAGCACAACAGTCAATAGGATATTCATAACAAAATAATTGTTTCAAATAGATTAAAATATATTCATGAATGTGCTTTCAATCATTTGCATATTGCATTGTCTTGCTTCCATTATCTAAATACTTATACCTTAGTTTCCATTTCATATTTTGCATATACTTATAGTAGTATATTTTTCTATAAAAAAATTCTACTAAAGAAGTATTGCTTCTTTTTGCATTTTTCAAGATTTTTGAACCTAAGAAATGCCCAAATTCAAAGAATCATCAGCAAAATAGTTGCATCCTGTTGGCTTGGATGATTCTGACGACTGTCCAGGCTGGCCTCGCAGGAGCCCAGACACCGCACCACTCATTCTAAGACCAAGGCAAAAATGAAGACTGAGAATGGTTCTGCCCCACATGGCAAGGCACCCATGCACTTCTGCTCTCTTAGCATGGACAAGAGAGGTGATTTTAATTTAACAAGGAAACGGCCAACTCCAACAAGGGAAGCAAGCGCGATGGGGCAGGGGTAACTTTTTTTTCACGGGTGTATCTTCTGTGCCAGCACACTCATTCCTAAGAAGCCGCACTCCAAATGTACGCATGGATCTAGAGGAATTCCATCCTCTTCTTACACAGTGCTTCAATACAGAGGATGAAGTCTGCATGAAGGGTGTTTTCATTATTAGGATGCTTTGAGTTCTTGTGAATTTGAACTGGAAAGCCTGCAATGATCGTCATCATCAGATTGATGATTGCCCTGATAAAGATGATAGCCAAGACTGCTGGGTGCCTGTGATCATAATTCTAACCCAGTACTTGAAAGTTTCATCAGTTCCCTTTCAAATGCCTCCGTATGAGAGCAAACCCTCTTCTGAAATGTCGTTATGCCTTCTTTCATGTGAGCCTGCCATGCCAGCCCCACCTGGACGGATAAATGAAAGCCCCCTCCCCGGGCAACATCACAGGCGCTCTAGAGACTGTGTGCGTGAGCCCTGGTGGAGACTGGCTGACCCAAGCAAAGCTCACCCAGAAACAGAGATTTAAGTTGGAGGAAGCAGACATGTGCTAGTAACTAGAACAGAGGCAATAAAAACAAATATGGAGAGCAGCAGACTCGGTTACAGTAGGACACCAGTGTTGGAAGCAGAAGACACCTTCTGTTGAGGCAAATGGTGTCTTCCCCATTGAGGCAGTTGGAGAAATTTCGACTCATCTGTGTGACTGGGGTGCTTTCTGTTCATTATTTATTCTTCATATGGCTTTAAATAGAACCCTTCAACTCAATCTTCAACGTGGACACCTGGTTGTATGACTTACATATGTTACAACATGTCACCATAGCTGAAGCCAGAATTGAGGACAGGCAGTTAGTGTAGCATAGGGAATCTGGTCGAATCCAGGAATGGAGGCCATCTGAGTCTGGGAAGTTGGAGACCGCCCCTGGGAGAGTGGAATGTCAGTGTCTCCAAAACCCTTTTGATCACCAAGGTTATCTGCCTATATTACCCCTCCCAAAAGGCTGCAGACAGGGAATTGCTAATTAGTGCCCCCCCAGGGGGGGCTATCTGCCTGCATCACTCCATTTGGCCCTTCTCCCCTGCCCATCTGCTTCTCACCTTTCCGCCATCTCACTAGCATCTCCTGGTCCTAGTCATGTAGGCAGGAAGGAGAGAGATAAGGGGGGTGAGAGCAGGAGATAATCTATAAAAAGGGTAGGGCACGCTCACTTCTTGGGATAGCAGAACACCAGCCATGGTCCCCTTCTTCCTCCCAGGAGGAGTCTGTGTTACCTCCTTTAAATGAAACCTGCCTCATATGCTTGCCTTGGCGTGCTGCTCTGGTGTTATACATCACATCTGCGGAAGCAGAACCCGTCACCGATAAATGACAGTATCACAGCCATCAGCATCAGAAGAGTTGAGCATACATATGTTTTGAAAATGGAGGAAAATTCCAGGAGGACTGTATGAAAACATTTCCAAGTTGCCATGCTCACACTGTCTTTGTCACTGGAGCATTGTCTTCTAAAGTTCTAACACACGTGGTTGTAAGAAATAAAGTTGCTGAAAAAGTTAAATTCTGGAAAGAACACATCCAGTTCTAAATACGGACGTTTAGCAACACATACATAATTGAGTAATTATAAGAAAAATAAGCATAGATCTATTTTTAAAAGCTTTAGTTCCATTTAAAAATGATAGTTTACCAAGATTACATTTGTTTTTCAAAATGACACACTGTCATTATGCTTGAAAATCTCTGGTACTGTATTTTCTCTATAGGATCATCTCAAGTATGCATCAGATCATGAGAACTGTTGTCCCAAAGAGCATATAGTGTAAAGTAGCACTATTGACTTACCTAATTCTTAGGCCCCAAATAATTCATGGGTTACTCAATATTTAGGGCTTATTTTATAGTGGTTTAAAAATGTACCGAGCAAGTCACAAAATTGGGTTGCAATCTCTGTTTTACCAAAATTACATGTAGGGTGTTGGTTAAGTTGCTAAATTAAAAGGAAGGACCTGAGGCTGTAGAGCTCTTAGGTGATTCTGATTAGATTGCTACTAAGATCCTAAAGAGCTTCTGACTGTACTATTTGAAGGTGTCTACTAAGCATATGTAGAAGAAATTTTTTCACACTTGTTAGATTACTGTTGGACTAGGATTTCTGCCTCATTATGTAATCAAAACATTACTCATCACCCTATAAAATCCAAGGTGAGGGATTTGAAGGCACCACGGCTTGGTTGGGGTCTCATCAAAGTTCTTTGATATCAGCGTGATTCATGAACGTTAGGAGCTTGCAGTCTTCTGCAGTTCTATGCAGCACTGGTACTGCAGCTCGCGGGCAGTGCAATTCTTTATGTCGGTTTCTTCTGAACACAAAACCATCTGGAGTGCAGGCTCAGCAGAATGTAAGGTAACTGCAGTGGCCTTGGTAACAGGGCACACGGGGCCAGAATATCCTGGTGTTGTCTCAGCAATTCATTCCAGTTTGAAGGAAACAGTCTCCCATGCCGTGTAAGATCTAGACCTGATCAATCATACTGACACCCCAAGGAGCACTATCTTCTTCTGCATGTGCAGCACACCCCAGGAGTTTTCCCCACATTGCTTGCTCTTGCTCAGTTGATGCATTTTATAAAGGATTCATGTAATTATTGCCTCTCAGTGATTTGGTGAGGTCACTAGAGAGGACAGCTAAACTTGTTTTATTTTTATGTAAATGCATTATTACTTAAAATAAACTCACCAATAATTATTGCCTTTTTCTTTCAAACAGAGCAATAACACTTTGTTTTATATATATCACACCTTGTATTGGAGGGAAGATGAAGTCTTAACTACATCTTCCCTCCAATACAATATCAAGTGAAACTTCTTATTACCCAGCAAAAATACTGGGATCCCATTCATTAAAGGTAATATGTTCATCTATCGCTTTACTTCTTGAACTCATTAACTATTATTTTATCTCAAGAAAAGCCAACAACATAAAGTTCTTACTCAATTTGAAGATTCACATTCAGATTCCAATACAGGAGTATTGGATCCTGCCTGGATCATGAATCAACTATCTTACACAGCAATAATCAATCAATTCATGCAATGCCTTCAGCCCCTTTGACAATACTATGAAATCACTTTTTTAGAACTAGTATTGTGCTTCTTCACCATTTAATACTATGTAAATAATTAATATTTCAGGAAATCTGGCCCTTGTCTTAGCAGCTGGGAACACCAGTTTCCTGAGGAGGCTTGCGCATTGGAGGGTGCTCAGGGCCCAGCCTGCAAGAGGCAAGATCCCTCATCCTGTCGGGGGTCACGTGCTCTGGGGCATCTGTTAGACTTCTTTTTTCCTTGCCTACAAAATGGAAACAATGACCTCTGCTTCGACCATTTCCCGTAGCTACTCCCAAAATCAAATGAAATATTAGATATCAAATCAATTTGAAAATTTGGGAATGAACAACATGTTCAAAGATCAAAGGAAAATATGCAGAGGAAAGATCAGATACCACCATGATTTTCAGAGGTAGTTTTAGAATAAAAATTACCTCATGAGGATGAAATTAAGCAAATATTCCAAACTAAATTAAATGAATAAAAGAACATTGGTTTATGTGAATATGTTTGTCTTATTAATATTACTGACTATTTTTGTCTTTGAAGAGCTTGAAAGTAAGATCAGTGTATTTCAGAAACTCATGTGAACTGAGTCCACTGAGTCCCTGTCCTGGGCCCACACTGTTCCTGACGTAATTGTCTCAATGACTCACAGAAGTAAGTCTGATGGGGAAGCTGGTGTTTCTGCTTCTTCATGCATCCGCCTTTGACCATCAAATCCCTGTGCTTAAAGATCAAAATACTAGGTTAAGACCAAGAAGAGGCATTTATATAACCTTTTATGACTGAATGGTAGAGCTTTCCCTGTCATGGAAAGGGTGTTTCAGACAGCAAGCGCAGCTCTGGGATGAGCGGCTCTCAGGCATGCTGGCCAGCAGCAGGTCGCGAGTCCTGCCGGTCAGTTCAGTTGTGACACTCCAGGAGTCAGGGCCGTGCTATGGTCACAGGCCATGCAGACCTGTCCAGATAGGGGTGGGAGAGGGAAAACAGGGCCATCTCTTGATAACCCTTGGACCTGGGATCCTATGAGTAATTGAAGAGTTGGTCCATCTGTACCATAACTAGACATCTTGGCATTTCCTGTCTTCCTTCTTCAATTTTATTATGAATTCTGCTTTATAACCGGGCCTTTTCAGAAACGGTTCCTAATATACTGTTCTAAATCCCAAAGAGTGCACACCTCGGAGCTGTTAATTAAAAGGGCCTGCTGGTATAAATAAACACATATGCTGCTGATTAGCCACCCTTCAGGGGGTCAGCAGTGGGGAACTCCTGCTGGGCTTCTGTTAATTGTTGTCCAAAATTTCAACAGGAAGTGTCTAATGATCTCGTCTGGCCTTGGCCATCTGGCCCTCTGGCCCTCTGAGTCTACTTGCCAGTAAATAGTCAACCTTTAGAGAAAGAGGAGTTTCTCTTATAAAAGAATACCTTTGAAGATATAACCTGATCATCTGTGTGTAAGAACTGGTTAACCTGAGCTCCCTAGGCAAGCCCTGCACTTAATTTTACGTTATCCTTTAGATTTACTCTGGTGTCATCTGTTCTAATACGAGCTCGGGATATGGGTGTCTTTTTTCTTCTATTAACAGTGTTAGATGAAGTCAGGAGCTATTTGAACGCATTTTTTGGTCATAAACAATGAAGAATCCTTCTAATAATTAGTATTTGTGATTCGTACTGGACAATGCTGTGTCCTATTCTCCTGGTGAGGCACTGGGGAGCGGATGACCAGGGGTGCAGCCTCTTCTTCACATATTCAAAGCAGACCCAGGACTTTTGCTATCCTTAGTCTTCTAAATATCACAACCACCTGTAAGCTCGCTTTTCACCGTATGATCACATGTTCAACTGTGATCATGGTACACATCAGAAATAATGGTCTAATGGGAGCTAATGCAAGAAGAGAGGTCTTCCCAGGAGAGCACTGTTTCACAGAAATCCATTGTGTGTCCTTTTCCAGGAGAGGTGGAAGTCTGGAGGTGGGAGGGAGGTCTTTCCCTGAGGGGCTTATGCACACAGCTTTTCACAGAAGATCTCGTGCTGCAGAGAAGAACGTAACTGGCCTCACTTCACCAGCGGACATACGCGACCCTCGGATGGGCTGCCGAGAGCCCAGACAGCAGCCCCAGTCTCCACTAAGCAGGGCGAGGGAGCCCAGGCGCACGCTTCCCATCCACATGATACTGCGTTACCTTCTATTCAATGCATCTTTTTCTTTAGAGATTTCCAAGCTACCCTTTTTTCCCAGATATTAATTTTCCACATAAGGCTTTAACTAATCGTTGAACAGCATTTTGAAGAATGTAAGACCTAACCCAGGGTACGTACCCAGCGGCCCTTGCTGGCCAACGCCTGCCCAGCGAGCGTCATGATGGGGAGGTGGCGCCCGACACTCGTCTGCAAGAGCCACAGCGATTGCTCTTCGGTGGAGTGGCCTGGTGCCTGGTCCCCTCAAAGGTCACAAGTGACAAAGCGTCACAGCCTTTTACATTCTCATTTTGTTCTGCCCCTTCTTCCATGGCACGGGCGCACATCGGGGATTGAGTGGAGAACGAAGAGGCAACAAGGGCCATCTCCATATTGTTCTAGAACTCTTTTCGCCCTGAAATAGCCCTGTCAGACACTTTACAATCGCAAAATCAAGCATTTGTGTCTAGAGAGGACTGGAAATCAAAGAGGCCCACGGGACTCTCAGGCGCTGGGACCCTCCCGCCCCAGCATCCCACCCATAGCCTGGTACTGGCGCCCCCGGCTGCGCTCCTTCCTACAGCCTGCTGCGTAGACGGTGTCACAGCCTCTTCTCGGAAGACCAGGAGGAGCAGCCACTCGTCTCATGCCCCGCCCCAGTCTTCACGGAAAATCACGGAATGGGTTCAAGGTCCGCCCACACAGATTTCTGAGACAGGCAGTGATTTCCAGAGCTCCTTCAGACCCTGAGTGTGTGGCGGACCAACTTCACAGAAAATCAGTGAATCCTCTCGTGGCGTCCCCAGGTTTCAGTGCCGTCTCTACTTTTAGGATTTGTCCTTTCATCTAGATATTTTTTTCCTGATCAACAACATAGAAAGAAATAAAACGCAATGTTCAGGATACAGAGTTGTTATTGTTGTTCTTCTTCTTTCTTCTTCTCTCCTCCTCCTCTCTCCTCTCTCCTCTCTCCTCCTCTCTCCTGTCTCCTGTCTCCTTTCTTTCCTTGATTGAACCCAGAGTCCTGGGCATGCTGGGACAAGCACTCTGCTATGGAGTCACACCTGCAGCCTCCAGGGTGTAGAATTCTTGCAAAGTATCCACTCATTTATTTTTCAAAAATATGTCTGATGAATAGATTCCTGTGAAAAATTATGAACTCATTTTCAACAGTTTTTTTGTTGCTGAAGTCACAGATTAATATTTGTGAACAGAGAATCTGAAAATTGGTGGTGTTTGTCCATCTTAGAAGCAAAACTTCACTTCAAGAACCCAAAAAGGGCAAAGTTACAACACAGATTACATTAATTTATATTGCATTTACATAAATGACCAAAAAAAAACTGTGTTAAATGACAGGAAAAAACATTTAGATGATATAGAAAATCACCTCAAATCAGTTTTTAATTAAAGGGAGATGGCGTTAACATAATTCTGGAGGATCTCCGTTGTGCATTCCAGTTGTTGCTTTTTTCCCATTCCGATTGAGGTAAAACTTATATGACATAAATTCATCATTGATGCATTTGCAGTGTACAGCTCGGTGAGTTCTGGGGCACCCACAGGACTGGGCAAACTTCCCCACTCTCTAATTGCCTAGTGTTTACTTCAAAAAGAAACCTTGCCCTCATTAAGCAGTTGAACCCCTTCCTGCCCACCCTCCATCCCTGGCAGCCACTCATCCTCTGCTGTCTGTCTCTAAGGATTTCCCTGATCTGGACATTTTACATAAAAGGCATCTTGGCCTGTGTGTGTGTGTGTGTGTGTGTGTGTGTGTGTGTGTGTGTGGTGTGTATCTAACTTCTCTCCCAGAGCCCATCTTTTCCATGGTTCACCACATTTCGGCATGTATCAGTGCTTCCTTCTGTCTAGGGCCACATAATCTCCCACTGTGTGGACAGACCACGTTTTGTATGCCCATTCATCACCCACTGGGTATCTGAGTAGTTGCTACTTTTTGGCTAATATGAATATCCATGCATAAGTTTTTGAATTCGTATTCAATTCTCTTGGGTGGGTTTCTGAGAGTTGAAGTGGTGGGTCCTATGGATATTGTTTAATCTTTTGAGAGCCTTGAAACTTATATGCCACAGTTTTCCCCCTGTTTTATATTCCTACAACTGCATACAGGAGAGAGTATTCTAATTTCTTCACAGCTTTGCCAACACTGGTACACTGGTAATTTTTCTTCCTTTTTTTTTTTTTTACCATCGCCATTTTAGTATGTGTGAATTAATATCTCAATATGGTTTTGATTTGTTTTTCTCATAATGATTAATGATGTTGAGAATGCTTTTATGTGATTATTGCTATGTATATATCTTCTTTATAGAAATCTATTCCAATTATTTCTGCATTTTAATTTTTCCTTTACTTTGATTGCATTGTACAATTACTTATGTATCCTGGGTCCTTGATATTTTTAAGAGATATAATTTGCAAATATGTCCTCCCTTTTGGTGAGCTGGCTTTTGAGTTTGATAGTGTCCTTGAAGTACAAATATTTTCAATTTTGATGGAACCCTATGTATCTATCAATTCCATGCTTTGTTGCCTCAATTCTTATCTTTCTATCTCCATTCCACTACTTGTTCTGGTTTAGTTTGCTTTCTGTCTAGTTCCTTATTGTGGAAGATCAGCTAATAGATTTGAGATCTTTCTTCCTTTTCATGAAGGCGTTCCATCGGAGCATTGCCTTTCCGGACCCATATGTTTTGTTATGTAGAATTTTCATTTTTGTTTATTTAACATATTTTCTAATAGGCTTACTGATTTCTTCTCTGACTCATTTATTGTTTAAGAGTAGGTTTTTAATTTATACATGTTTGTGCATTTCTTCCAATTTTCCTGATTTTATTGCTTTCAAATTTTATTCAGTTGTGTTTGGTGAAGATAACTCCCCCAATTTTAAAATTTTAAGTCTATTGGGACTTGTTTGTGGCATAGGATGTGGTTAATCTTGGAAAGAATACTTGAGAAACGTGTGTTCTGTTGTTAGGGAAAGTGCTCTGAACAGTTTTAGAGTGTGGTAAAGTCCTCCTGTTCCCTGTTGATTTTCTGGCTAGTTTTTTATCTATTATTGAAAATAGGGTTATCAGGTATCTAGCTATTGTGGTTGAAATCTTTGTCCCTTTAATGCTGTCAATATCCACCTCATGTACTTTGGGGACTCTGTTGGTGCAAATACATTTCCAGTTCTTGCATCTTCCTGAAAAATTAGCCATTTTATCTACACATCAAAGGCAGCCTTTGTCTCTGGAAGCAATTTCTGACTTGATGTCTCTTGGCCCAAAATCCATATATCCATCTGTTGTGATTATGTGCATTTAATGTCTTCCTCCTCCTTTGGATAGGATACTTCCAATTGATTTGTGTTTAGATATAAAACAAGTCTCCTGTGGATTTCGACTTTGAATCTTTTTTCTTCAGTTCTGCCCATCTCTGCCTGTTACCTGTGAAGCTTAACCCATTTATAATAACTTGCTTATGACTCTTAGTTTTCTATATTTCTTATATTTTTTCTTTCCTCATTTGCTTCCTTGCTTCCTTTTTTATGTTTGATTGATAGTTTTCAGTGTACCATTTAAATTACCTTCTCACTTCTTTTCCTCTAATTTATTATTTATTTATTTATTTTTATTTTTATTTTTTTATTTTTTTACTGTTTGTCCTGGGGATTATTTCTAACATTAAAATCTTGATTTTTAAAAAGTAGGTTGAATGTTCACCAAATTAGCTTCAGTAGCATGCAAAACTTCTGTTCCTATACAACTCACATTTTAGTGGCTATTGTCACTGATTACCTCTTCATATATTGTATGTCTATAAACACAGATTGATCATTCTCCTTGCATATATTAAAAATAAATTCCTGCTATTTGATGAATTGTCTCCTCCAAAAATATGTTGAAGTCCTGATCCCCAATACCTGTGAGTGTGACTTCCCATGGAAATGGGTTTGTTACAAATGTAATTGAGCCAGGATGAGGTTGTTAGGGTTGACCCTCGTATGATGTGATTGGTGTCCTCATATGCAGGGAAGATGGCCGTGGAACCATGAAGACACGTGGTTGAGAGTTGCAGAATGTCAGAGACAGAGACTGAAGAGCCAAGTGCTGGCTGCTGCAAGCCCAGGAACATCAAAGTTTGCTGGCAAGTTACCAAAGCCACGGAGAGGCACATAAAGGGTCTAGAAGAGACCTCCCTGCCAAAGCCTTGACTTCAGCCAGGAGACAGTAAATTCCTGAATTTATTCAGTTGATATCCGTAAGAGATTATCAAGATTTGCTTCAGCTTTCAGTTTCTGCTCACGACTTGTGATGAGATTAATATGGATACAACCATGAAAAAGGACATTTTTTACAAGACACCAATTTGGTTGTGTATGCAAGAGGAGAGTTGGAGAAGGATGAGCTATATTTCTGATGGATTCAGAGAAATCTTAGCAGCGGAAAAAGCAATTCAGTTGGGAGCAAAGTGGTGATAAGTGTTTAATTAGGCTGAGAAGCAATGGGAGTGAGTTCTGGATGAGGGCTCTTGTGCCAAGCCATGAACGTGTGAAATAACAGACCAGTTTTAGAAAACACTGGAATTTTAACATTGCAGGATGTCATTGTTTGAGATAGTAATGAAAGAATATCTGGGAATGACTTCGTCAGTTAGGAAGATGGAAATTTGCCTCAACTAAATTTACGAGAAAGCCTGTACTTACATACTTGAAAGAATATGGATTCTGGCACAGTAATATCTAGTTGTTCACATTTCACCATCCAGGCTTTTTGTCTCCATCCTGGTCTTGGTTCCCATGTGTTAAGTGCCTTCTCTGTGAGCTGAGAAAGGGATGCTGCTATGGTTGAAAGTCCCCATCAAAACTCAGGCTAAAATTAACCCTTATTCTGAATTATTCATCTGTCTATTGGACTCGGAGGTGGGAGGAAATTAAGACTGAACAGGGCCATCAGGGTGGGCTCTCCTCTGGTGGGATGGAGACTCTGACACAAGTGACCTGGCCATGCCATGCCTGCTGTATGTGGGACCCATCGGACGCGAGCACCCAGTCTTGGACTTTCCAGGCTTCAGATCCTTGTGCATACTTGATATATCCTTAGTATAACATGCTCAGTGAGTGGCATTGGGTCACAGGGACAAAACCAGACATCTCAGTAGCCAACCCAGCTCCTTCCAATTATCTGGCTTCCCTGCAGGGTGAGCATCTTTGCTGAAGGTGCTGTTCCCACTATTGTCTTCCAAACACACAAGCAAAAGCACAGGCTCATTTGGGGCCATTTTCTCTTTCCTGGGGCACTCTGACTCCCTAAGCTGGATTCCATGTGCCTACCTCCAGGGAGGGTGGAGAGCTGGCTCGACTCTTTCTGAGCTTTTCAGGTGAACAGAATGACTGCAATACCATCTGAGTGAGATGTCTCCAGAACAGATGATGAGCAGAAGAAAAAAGGAAGAAAGCCAAAAATTCAAACACACAAAATAGGGGGTCCCGGAGATATAGAAGACCTGGTGATGCACGGGCAGAACCAGACCACGGTATTGAAAGAACGACAGCGACCGCGTTGGGGAAGGACAGTGACATAAGCATCCTTTAATGCTAGGAAAGACCCTGAGGATGAGGGTGGCACACCAGCCTGTGAGTGGCACATCTGGAGCACAAGGCTTCTCCCCATAGGGCTGGGTTTTCAGTCTTCAGAGACTGCGGTCCCTGGCACACCAATAATGGGCTTGCTCAAGAGAGTTACTCAGCTGCAATTCAATTGTGAAATAAAAATCATTATAATATTGCATATGACCAGTTTGTACTTTGAATGTACTGCATTTTAGACAAATGCTAGCACCTCTCTTCTGAACTGAAGATGTCTTTCTCCAGAACATCTTCATTTCCTGCACACATGCATGTGTTTGTGCATACATAATGACAGCAGTACTATTTTGGTGTACATGCTTTTTATATAAGCATTGTGAATTCCAGAGAAGAATTTCGAAGTCAAAGCAAAATACTTCTGAAATAATTTGGTTTAGAAAATTGTAAAACGGAACAGAATAACTGAATATTCATTGCAACTCAACATATGCTAACATTATAGATCACTTATTAAACTTAATTTCTTGATTATTTCTTCTTCTGGTAGAGTGCATTGGACATTACTTTGCAGTGCCAGTTAATGCCCTTTACATAATAAAGGTTACCCATATTCATGCAGGCCTTCACAAATATTTATATTTATTTTGGATTAGTCTTGTGTGAGTTTTGTGTTAACACACACCAGAGGGAGAAAAAAATTAGAAAAGAAAAAACCTTCCAACTCAGACATCTTGCAGCAAAGAATAAACACAAAGACCAGAACTTGAGATTCCTTTTTAAACAGAAGATTTGTGTTCCTGAACCACAAAGTATGTCTAGAAACTATGCTGGCTTATTTACTTTTCTGTTAGATATTGTGTTGGGCCTTTACTAAGTTTGGATTTGCACAGAGTTAGGCGTGCAGAAAAGAGTGTTTGCATCTCGACACTTGGTGCCTTGGTGTGAATGGAGGCAGGCTGTCTGCCCTCCCAGTTCCTCAGTACACTGTTTGTCATGAAAACATCTCCCCAGTGATTCACTTACAAGGTGTGCAAATTAAGTCAGCATATGGACAAGCTCCATATATCAGTTAAAAACTTGGGCTCCTGGTTAAATCTACAACTCAAATGTGATTTTAGAAAATGCTCACAAGTGATTTAGTCATTCACTCCTGTCTCAGACACCCCATCAACCACCCCCGACCTCCTCACAAGTTCGCTGATACCCACTTTGCAGTCACTCAATTATCTGCTTCTAACCTTGAGGAGTGACATCACTTGGAATCATAGAGTGGGTTAATAATAGGGTGGTTCAGTTAAACAAATCCTCTGATGCATAGACAGTCTGAATGCAAACAGGAGAAACAGTCAAACAAATACCCATGGATTGTTCTGGAAATAGCAGTCAGCAGTAGGAATTCAGCTGCAAATCATCTATATGCTAAATGAAGGCTGTGGGGACTTAGCGGCTGTGAGGACAGGCTCACATTCCATCTTTCTGCTTATTTCCTGGATGAATTTTGGTCAATTTCTAATTTAGGCTTTCATTTTCAATCACAAATCATTTTCTCAATGCATACTTAAAGCAACCTTTAATAGTTGCAATACTCACCTCACTGAATCTCATGTTATTATGCATATCTCAAACATATTGCATGAAAATGACATACCTGGACAGCTTAGCACCTGGTGTGGTGAATTGTAGAAGAAGAGGGATCCGATACATACTGGGGGAATGAGGGTGTGGATTGAACAGCAACATCCAAACACCTTGAGGATAATTTGAAAATAAAAGAATATTTTCTAAACACACAAGATAAACTCTTTAGCTGAAAACACATCAGATGGCATAGGGCTGTTTAGGGTTCAAAGAGATATTTCAATGGTGCAAATAAAATATCAAAGCAGCCTGGCACAAACACCTCATAGGCTAAGGAGCTGACGAGGTTCAATGGAAGTTACGGTTATTGGTAACCATGAACAGTTTTCTTTGGCGAATAATTTGTTATTTATAGAAACTCGTAATTGTTGACATACACGAAGCAGAGAAATCTCAGAAATTTTAATAATTATTATGGCCAAAATATATTGGGGGAAAGGCCTATAGTGTATGGCTAACATTTATGTAAAGTTAAAGAATAAAAATACAAGGACCCCCATGAGCCAATCTTTCACTAAAAGAAATAAATACATCAGTACTTTGGCGAGCCTGTGGGTCATCCCCAAACTTGTTCCCATCTCTCACCCAAGACAGTAACTCTCGTGTAAATTTGATGAAGACAGTTTATTTCTATTTTGGTGTAAATGTGTCCCCGTGTACAGATATACCTAAGTAATGTATGCATGCTTAGTTTTGCTTCTTTAGGAGCTTCTTTGAAGTGGGATGCTACTGCATCTTTTCTCTGACATGCTATGTCCCCCGTACCACCATCTGCGACTCTCCAGGGGAGATCGCCTGGCTCTGCTCCAATCATTTTTGTTGTTCCAATGTCACGATTTTGGAACATTGATGTCAGGACGCCCTTTTCTTGTCTCCTTAGTGGAAGCACCAGTTTCAGTTGTCAATACCCATCTCCCCCACACAGTGAGCATGTTGGCAGCCCTCCGGTTCAGGCTCCTTTCTCCACTGCTGCAGGCTGCAGGCCTGAGCCACTGCGTGATGGTAACATGCAGAACTGCGGAGCTGCGTTCTTATGGATGGGCATCCGTGGCTGGCTCTGTGTGCTTTATGTTCCTTGTTTGGGAGAGGACACTGAATCGGGTTCAGTCATGTGGATCCCATCCCTCGTTGACTCCTATCCTCTGAAGGTTGTCGCCTTCCCGTGGAGTTGTGTGTTCGCGAATCAGATCTCAGTATGGCAAACCATCTGCAGCGTTGAAAATCTGAACATTTACATGACTGCTTAATCCAATGATGGTTCAGTTGGATATAAAACTCATTTTAAAGTTATTTTATTTAAACACTTGAAAATACTCATTTTCTTCTATTAGAATTGCTATTGACAACTTTGAAGGTGATCTGGTGGAATTTGTTTTCTTTCTAGGGAAGATTTTTTTTCTCTCTGGAGGTTTTGAAACAAATCTTTTTGTCATTCGTTTACTTAAGTGTCAAAACAATGTTGCTAGGTGTGATTCTTTTCCCCAGCACTCAGAAGATCTGAATTAAGTCAATGATACTTTCTGTTTTGTCCTTGGACCTTCTCAACTAATGTTTCCTTTTTATTTTTCCATCCTCGAGTGCTTCTTTATGTCATGCTGATGTGTTTCTTCTGACCTCGCCTCTTCTAAACTTCCTTTTGCATTACCTGCCTCTGCATCTCTGCCTGACCCCTCTAGGAAAGTTTCAGTCTAAAGCTCAAGGTTATTGATTTGCCTGGAAATGTATTCTGCTATTTCTTGGTCTCTTCAGTTTTCTATTTCCCCCATGTTAATTAAATAATTATTTTAAAATAAGTGTGAAAACACAGACCCTTGGTTGCCCTTTCTGAGGGTATATTCTCTTACCTTCTGAAGAATATTGAATGGGGCTCATTTTATATTCTCCAATTATTTGTTTCGCTAATTTTACTTTGCCTGGTGTTAGTGACTGTCTTTCTTTTATGCAAGCTGTGCTCTTAATGGATAAAGAAACTGTGGCACATATCCACAGTGGAATATTATTCAGCTATAAAGAAAAATAAAACTATGGCATTTGCAGGTAAATGGAAGGAGTTGGAGAATATCTGCTAAGTGGAATAAGCCAATCCCCCCAAACCAAAGGCTAAATGTTTTCTCTGATAAGTGGAAGATGATACATAACCAGGGGTGTGGGGGTGGTAAGGGAAGAATGGAAGAATGTTGGATTGTGTAGAGGGAATTGAGGGCTGGGGAGGGGGCGGGGGAAGGAAAGATAGTGGAATGAGACAAACATCATTACCCTACGTACATGTATGATCACACAAACTGTGTGACTATATTGTGTACAACCAGAGAAATGAAAAGTTATACCAATTTGTGTACAATGAATCAAATCAAATAAAAAGCCTCTCAGTTTTTCTTGGTGACATGTGTGGCGCTGGGCCTGTGGCTATTTTCTGCCCCTGGTGTTGAGCTCAAGGGTGGGAGCAAGCCTCCAGACACTTTCTCTGGTGCCATGACATTGTACCTGTTTACTTGTGCTGCTGTTTTTCAAAGGTGATCTTCCACAGTCATCATCTTGTCTTTGAGATGTGGGAATAAAACACTTAGGACAGAGTCAGTGCCCAAATGCCTGCCAGTTAATCTGTGCCCATTGGTTGCTTCTCTGCATCCTGAATGCTGCCTTAATATTCTGCAGCTTTCACAGAGTGAGGCAGTACAGAGAAAGGTGCCCACCTCAGCTCCCTGCTTACCCCTGCCCCAGGCCTCTGTCATGTCCGTCTGCACTTTCCTAATACGCTCAGCTCAGACCCAGTGGGTGCTGAGGCCTGAGTCCTGCCCGACAGGCCTCATGTCACTGGCTCTCCCAGTCCTCTCCCTCCAGCTCCTTGGCATGAGGTGGGATCCCTGCTGGCCCCTCACTGCCGAGGAACTCTGCGCCGCTGCTTGATGGCCTTGAGGTAAGTGGAACTTGCCCCTTGATGTCCATCTCAGAGACTGACGGGGGAAGGCGGGAAGGCGGGCTGGGGTGCTGGGTGCTTCTCCCGGGAGCTCCTCTCCTCTCCTGACTGCCGTAGGAAGAGGCCTGTGTGCCATTCATGCAGTTGGTCAGGGACTCCAACATTTGAGGAGGGAGATGGTCCCACGTCGAGAAGCAAAATGACACCAGACGAACTGTCCAGACACAGAGGCCCTTTTGGAGCACTGGAGAACCCTGCCACCAGCCGCAGATCAGAAAGGATGTAGCCAAAAACCAGCCCCGGCATTGGTCAAGGATGAATCAGCAGACAGCTAATAGATAACTCCAGCGAGAGACTTATTAAAGCAGGTATTTGATGAGAGAAAGACGACGTCATTGTGAAAGCTCAAATACATAGTTCAAAATCTGTTTTTTAGGAATGTTAAATTTGCTTGAAAACTAGGTGAAAAGATAAAAAATCGTTAAGGATCAGCGCGGGAATGAATTGAAGAGGTCAGGGCAGGGTGCTGATGTCAACACTGAGGCACCCTTGACAAGAGGCCTGACTGGCAGCTGTTCTCTCCAAAGGTGACAGGGCACTGGGGGCAGAGATGTGTCGATGACATGGATGTAGAGGTGGCACCATTTGTTCATTAAGTACAACACAAAGATTCAGAAGTGGCCTGTGCTTGCCCACACACACCTGTGCACCCAGACGTGCACACACACATACCTGTGCACCCAGACGTGCACACACACACACCCGTGCACCCAGACGTGCACACACAGACGCATGCGCATAAAGGGCCATGAGAAAAATAACAGAAAGTTGTCTCGTGTCCGTGAGAATAATGGAAAGGATTATTTTTCTCATATTTTTCTGATTTTCTGCAATGAGCAGTTATTACATTTGCTATTGTAAGAATATTATTTCAGCAGAAAGAACATAAATTAACCTATAATCATTCTTTCTGCTTTCCTACAAGCTGTCAGAAATAACTTGCTATGATTTCTTCTGCAGGTAATATTTCTTATCTTATTGAGGCTCATATTCAAAATGAACTGGATTAATAAGGTGAATGTCACTTTATAATAAATGACCAAGGGCGGGGGGTGGGGTGTCCTCAATGGAAGGCCTTTGACAAAGAGCATGTGACATCCGGCCTTCCTGATACCTATTCAGCGTGGTCCACGTCTGCCTTACCCCATTGCCAGAGCTCCAGGGCCAGGGGACCGGCCTTGACAACGTGAGTGTGCTGCTGGGTAGCGTCCACTGCAGGCCTGACCCTGTATTCTAAGTACTTACCACTGGTAATTATCTTAAAAAGCATGTCCAGGAAAAGTGCTGGCCAACTTGTTTATACCACAGGATGATGGGAATCCAAGGTGAGCCCCAGATAATGCAGACTGTGTGCACACGTGTGCAATTACTCACACAATCAAGCAAAAGCAGCATCACTGGGGTAGTTCACTCAACAACTCCGAACAATTGATTGTTATTGACTTTTTGTGCCCCAGACTCTTCTGGAAGCTGGATGAAGCTGTAACTAGTGGCTGAGCAGATAAAGGCAGGTGTATGAAAAGGTGTGCTTCATCACGATTGCATGCCTGGCACTCAAGACCCACCTTCTATCCCCTAAAGAAGCACAAGAAAAGCCCATGCTCAGCAGACCCAGAATGTGATGAGGAGATGGAAAACACTTCACTTTGACATCATCAAGACCTGTTTGGTTTTGTTAGTCATAACCGAGCAGAAACTGTGTCACCAGCAGACATACATGCACACACACACACACACACACACACAGAGACACACACACTCAGGGGCTCTTACTCTTTGTATTTTCCCCTCTGTCTTCCTTCCTCTCCTTCCTGGGCTTGGATGAAGTATGGTTGACCAATGCCATGGTCCCCATGTGATATGGGTACATATTTTGAAATGATTGCCTTGACCCAGGTAGTTAACGTATCCATCACCTCATCCAATTGCTGTGTGTGTGTGTGTGTGTGTGTGTGTGTGGTGACCGCACACAAGATCTACTCAGCAAATTTCAAGTATACATCACAGTGCTGTGAGCTGGGGTCACCATGCTGCACATCTCACGACTAGATCTGAGGAAAGTGTCTTCGGGGCCAGCCTAATAATCACCCTCCATGCTGAACTCCTTCACAGGTTCTGTGTCTTCAGAAATCCAGATGGCAGTGGACTCTGGAACAGCATCGCCCTTCCTCATTGTCTGGACTTGGGTCTGGATGCCTTCAACCTGGCAGGAACCTGTCTTTGGACATGGGTCTCCCGGAAGCTGTGTGGCCTCAGGGAAGGTGGATGGCAGTGTAACCAATGCAGTGCTCCTTCTGATCTAGCCCAGGAATGGGGACATCCTTCATTGGCGGCCACTGTCCCTTTCCTCTTCTCCTCCTGGCAATTAGTGAGCACAGGGTTGAGGTCTGGTGCCTGAGGCCACTGCACTGGGGGAGGGAAGAGGCTGGGGAGGAGCACAGCCATGCCTCTGGCACTGTGACCCCTTGGAGGTGAACAGCTGAACAGGGAGGCCAGGGAAGAGCAGCCCAGCCTCCTCTGGCCCTCCCCGCGCTGTCCATGGTGACAGGTGTGCTGCTGGCCTGGCTGCAGGAGGAAGAGCCTTCTCCTTCAGAGAATAGTCACGCCCTCCTCCAAGCAACCAGCATCTTCCTTCCTTCATCACAGAATTAAAGATTGAGGTAAAATCAGCAAAAGCACAGTTTCACATGTGAGTAAAAAGGAAAGCAAGTAAACATTTTATAAATGTCAGTATCAAATTCTTCCCTATTTTGAAATTAGTGGGATTTCTGAGGATGGCGTTGGTCACCAGATGAAAAGCAAAATGAAATAGAAATGCAATAAAAAGTATTCAAAACATCATCAATTGTGATGTTAACCTATCTTCATTTTCCAGGGATGTTTTTAACAGCTTGAAGTTCACAGGCATCTCCTGACCCAAACTCCTAATGCCATGTGGTTTAAGAACATAAGGAGCTGGAGATATGGAGGAGAGAGACCACCTCCCCTCCCAGGCCCAGAGCTGGATTGGTCAAGCGTCCATCTGCAGTTATTTTATTTTTAATGTAGTTGTTTGTGAACAGCTCTGGAGGAAACCTTGCTTTTTATTGTTTTACATATGGTGGGGTGCAAATTTGACAACACACTGCACAAATATTCATAATCCAATTTGGAATTGAGAGTGCCATAATAATTCAGCATGACATAAGTGGTGATCTGGTAAGCCATGGGCCTCTGTGGTGCAGTTTGATGAGTAAAAGCAGGGTCTGGAGAGCTGAGCCAGCCCGAAGGCTTAGCTGCAAGACACCAGGCAGGAAGCACTAGGACACAGTCAGGGATAGCACCTGGGTTGACTGGGATTGTGCACATGTTTTTAAAGAGGGGCAACAAAGTCTGCAAGGCTGGCGTGGGGTCAGACCATGGAAAGCCCTGCAGGCTGCATGGTATCAGGATGACTCTGAGTCAGAACTGGCACTCTCAGCCTGTGCTTTACAAATTCACGTCCAGGATCAAGTTTGGGGATGTGTTTCAGCGAGTAGAGATAAGAGGTTGTCTGGGATGAGTCTGGACCTGCAGGGTGGCGCCCACCTGTGGTCATGTGACTGCAGTTGAGTTCCTTAGCTAGTCTGAATCTTACTTTTACTGTGTCCGTGAAAAGGAGCAGAATATCCACTCCACAGGAGTTTGCCTAGGCACACGGTAAGTCCAGGCTTGTAAACACCCGAGCACCTTCCCCGTGGCTTCCAGTTCTGTCTACGTCTGCCCATCATCCAGGACACTGTCTGCAGCAGCAATCCATGAGCAATGGAGGTGGGCTGGGGGGCGGGAGCTGTGGGACCAACAGGGCTTAAAGGAACGTAAATAGGCCACACCCATGACTTTGTCCAGTGGGAAAGATCAGCAGGAGTAATGCAACGGCCTTTTTAAATTTTTTCCACTGAAAACCGTCAGTGAAATGGAGAAATCATGATAATTCCACAATTGCTGGATTAAAACCCTTTCATGGTATTTTAAGTTGTGAGTTCCTAATTACATTAACTTTAAGGCCAAAAAAATACACCATAGGTAGTTTGACGGTCTGAGTCCATGCCAAACTCAGGGCTCAAAATGGATTTTGAGAAATGTGGGGGAAATTTGTTGACAAGAAGATATATTTTGGGACCATTTGAGCCTGGCAGGAAATGGATAACGAGAATGCACGGAGCCAACACCAGGGGAGTTTGCTCTGCCTTTGTGAACGAGGTGGGTCTCGGTTATGAGAGGCACCGACTGTAAGCTGCTGCCAGAGAGGAGATTGTTTCGAAGCTGTCCTATTTCATTTGCTGGTGTTTTTCTTTCACACAGAAAACAATTTTTCTCCTCCACTCCTTCCTTGGGATGACACCAAAGGTCCACAGAAGGAGAGAGAAGAGAACAGCCAAAGCAAGCCAAGCCAGCAGCTGCCTGGAAACAGTGCAGAGGGGGATGCAGGCAGACACGCAGCACACGTGCATGGAGAGCTGGGGACACGCAGCGGGAAGAACACGGGCAGGTGGCTTTTGATTCCATGCTGAGGTGGAAAATAGACCTCAGGGTGGACAGGCAAGTGGTGAGGTACCCAGAGCATAGATGGACTTCCTGTACTACTGAACCCAAACTACTGTTTCTCAGAACTTAAAATATATGTTCATCTTTTAGAATTTGAACAAATTGAAATGAATCAAAAGGAAAGCAAATTATACTCAGAGACAATGCAATATTGTGATACGGGTCTATTTTCCTTGAGCACAAGCATGAATCTATAAGATAATAGCATTTTAAATATATCTGCAAAATACACACAGTGCATGTGGTATTGTCTTGTGTATGTGGCAACGTCATTCCTGCAATATCTGCGTGCTGGAGCAGTCTGGCTGGGCGCTCCACCCGTGCTGGGTGCCGCCTGCCTCTGTGTCCAGCTGTCCAACATGGACCTTGAGTCACACGTCGGAATTCTTATTTGCAGACCTGGAAGCTAAAAGCAGTGAACAACGTTTGCAGATTATTCAGTCACAGAACAGCACGCCGTAGATTATTTACACACCCAATGTAACCGTCGTGTGAAGGAACAAGAAGGAAAGGTAGGATCCCATGCAGAACGCTTAGTGTGTCACTATTCAGGACGTCATTCTGAAGAAACGGACCCAGCGCCTTCTCTAATCCAGGAGAAATGCATCGAAGCAGGATGAAAGGTAAATCGGACACAGGCAAGGAGGGAGGTGTCCAGTGAGTTATGTCACGACTTGACTTTAAGGGGACAGATTTTTGCTCCCAGCCATGAAGTAGGGACAAGGACCAGACAAGCTTAATCTCCTGTCATTAAAAAAAAAAAAAAAATAGAAAAATTAGGGCAATTCTTGAAACCATGGATTCAGAAGCCGATGGAAGCAGCCTTACTGTGACCTTGGGGCGGTTGTGATCCAGGATCTGCCCAAGGGTGTTTCCATGGCAGGCATGCGGATGAGCCCAGCATCTTCACCGGGGAAAATTCTGGAAATAAGACATTCATAAGCATTAAGTTGTGTACTGTTCTGAGTAGAGTGATGAAATCTCACACCATGCTGCTCCCTTCCAGCCAGGATGTGAACGGTACCTTTGTCCAGGGTTTCTGCGCTCTGTTAAGCACCTATGACAACCACTTGCTGGGCTGTACTGAGCACCCAGTACCATGCAACCAACTCATGGGGTGTTAGCAGCTGTCTGGGTTAGCAGATGGACCGTGGTATCACAGTGCTGATGCTCAGGTGACCCCTATTATATTTGTTAATTGTAAGTGCCCGAGAGACACAACAAATTGTGTTCTTTAGGTGACAAGGTGAAAGTACTGTATTTGGAAAGAGACCACATTCACCTAGCTTTTATTACAGTATATTGTTATGATTGTTATATTTTATTACTGGTTATCACTAATCTTCTACTGTGTCCAATTCATAAATCGCCCTTCACCATAGGTAGGTATATACAGAAAACATGGTCTGTGTAGGGCTCAATACTATCCATGGCTTCAGGCATCCACTACTGGTCTTGGAACATACGTCCATTGGATTACCTCTCAATGACATGAAATCCTCTTGCACTTCACACTAAGGGGAAAAAGTACTAAGAAAGAACATGTCATTACAATATGAATGTCTAACATCGATCTGTTTTCATGTTAGTCAACAATGGAAAATTCTAAGACAATGAATACCGGGTCAATTCTATCTAGCTACCTTCCCACCTATCTACCATGTGTATTTTACGTTTTCTTCTTCATTCCCTTTAATTCTCTACATTTTCCTTGAGCGCATGAATTAACTAATTAAAAATTATGTAAGTATTCAAAAGGCTATACCATATTTGTATTTATAACTCATCCCTTTGGGTATTATTAGCATTCAATTTTCATTGAATGAATCAATGGATGAATAAATGAATAAAAATTTTATTGTGAAAAATTATTTTTCAAATACATTATTTTTCTTCTAATTAAGCAACACTGTACCAATTATAACAAAGTAATGCTTTATAAAGCTTGGGAGTTATGTTTTGTTCTTTGCTTAGACATGAAAAACAGCTCTTTCTCCTTACATTTCTATGCAAAAATTTCAAAAGCCTCTGCTGCTTTCCTGGTGCTTCATTATGATTAAATGTCTCAGCAGTATTGATTGTTGCTGAGAATCAGATCCTGACCCTGAGCACGTGTGTGTATTTACAGTCCTCTGCTTTGTCTCCAGATGCTACGGGTTTCATTGCAGCATCTTTTAAGATTGAGTTGAAGAGCGATGGGCATTTCAATTTAATAAATTAACAGGAAGTCAGGGCCTGATGGAGGCAAGACAGAGGGGAAAACAGGCTACCTAACTCTGGCTTTAATTTAGATAAAGAATGCAAGGGGCAAGAGCAAGAAGCCAGGCCCAGAGGGAACCCATCTCATGGAGAACACCTCTGTTGGCGGGCGTGAAAGTCGCCTTCACTCAGATCCCTGTGTTTCATGGTATTGGAGTTCAGTGAGGCCCCCCCCGTGACCTGAGCCTCCTGAGTCTACTCCAGTTCAACACACCTGAGGACCAATGAGAAAAACAGCCACAAAACACACACCAACTGGAGTGCCAGCGGTTTATAACAGAGAGAGAATTACCATGTAGGAAGGCTAAAGCCTACAGTCCCTAAGTGTCTCTACATGAGTGCTATTCAGTATGGTTATGTCTGGTGTTCATCTTGGCTTACATGATTAATTGCTAAAAGCCAGAGAGTATTCGAAAGTTGACCAATGCAACAAATTCAAACCTTCACAGCAATCGGAAGAAAAAAACACAAACACACACAAATAACTCAGACAATAAGTGAAAATCTTCAGAAAACAAAAAGTGCAACAACATAAAGCATATATATGAATCCAAGAACAACCACACTTACCTCTGAGACTTTCACTGTTTCAAATCATCTATTGAAATAAAAACAGTCCCAGATGGACTTACAGAATAAAATGCAGTTATTCATTGTGTGTAAGTCACAAAAACAGTGACTCACAGGAGTGGCACGGGGTTTGTGTCATGTTGCCCTTCTTTCTAACAACCCAGAACCGGTGAGAACTTAATCCTACTGCCTGCCTCGTGAGCAGAGCCAGGGACTTCGGGGTCTGTCCACACAATGCAGGAAGACTGGATGACTTGGGAACACCAGGTTAACAGAGACAGAGTTACTTCGTATGACCATATTTATTTCACTTCAGAGATTCCCAAAGTGAAATAAAATACGAAGTGACTCTGGGAAGTGGGGAAGCCGGGCACATCCAGACTGGTGGAGATCTTTATTTCCTCTCCCTCTCTGGAGTTCCCCAAATCTGGCTCAACACGCCTGAGTTCACACGATGGAAGCCTCTGGAAACTCTTTTTTCACACCAGCCATTTCCTCTGCAGGAATCACCCACGGTCACACAGTGGCCATCTTGTCCTTGTGCTCCATTAACTTTGCAGTGATGTTGGGGTCAGGGGCTTCTGTGGGTGCACTCCTCTCTACGGGATAAGCCCTGCCCAATGCAGGCTGTCTCCCTGCGGAACTGGGCCATGCTCCCCGCAGCTTCTCTGCCTCTTGGTGTTCCGGTGGCATGCAGGCTGGGGGTGCCGCCATTCCACAGCGAGAAGGCTGTGCGCCTCCTTGTCAGGCCAAGAGGTGTCATGCCGAGGAACCTGGCCACACACCCCTGGACACTGCAGCCTAAGGCCAGTGACAGAGCCAATATCCAGGAGTGTCCTGGAGCTGCTCTGACCCATCCGGGAGAGATGATTGCTAAAGTTTGAAAACAGCCTCTGTTATAAATCAAATTACATAAGCATAAATAAATGAATTATAGTAGAACAAAATAATAAACAGGCGAGACTCCTCACTTCCTAGTTTTGTTTTGTTGTTGTTTTTGTTTGGTGTGTTGACTGCTGTCTGTACTCCTGACATTATTCACACCTTTAGTATTTACGAGATGGCAAATTCGATCCATGGCACACGCCTGCGCATTTCCTTCCAGCTCTGCTTGCACTCTGAGTGTCTGTAGCCTGATTTTGGTCACGGCAATTGGAAATCTCCCCTGGACACTGGCAAGTACTACAACATGGGCTTTGTCTTCTCTTGGAAAAGCGACTGTTAAACGTTTGATAGTACCACTCGGATACACTTCTCCCCAGTGGAGACGTTCCCAGTAGCTCTCTGTCACCTGGAGGAGCCGAGGGCAGAGTACCATTAAAAGGTCATCAGAGACTCTAATGGCTAAGGAACACTTTCTCCCTCACCAGAACCGTGGGAGCCCGGCACTTACCAAGACTTTACCTTGCAACAGGCCTCAGATCACGCAAAACAAGGGCCAGCCTGAGAAACAGAGCATGGTCATTTCAGCATGGCTTTGTAATTATTTGCATATCTTATCTGGCAATGAGTTTGCTTTTCCAAATTCTGTTTGGTTTAATTCAGAGGTATTTATGCTCTGAGAAAACGTGTTTAAAAGAAGGGCCCTGCAACCTGTCCTGGGGAAAGAAGAAAATAGACAGGTAACTTGTGTTACCAGAAATAATAATCAAGAGCAGTTGTAATCTGAGAATTCCTTTCATGCCAAGATTTCTAGAGTTGTTTGAAGTTAACTGTTCCTTATTCTGTACTTTTTTTAAATGAAAATCTTAATTTGTTCTTTTATTCAACACACACTTAAAATGAACAGTGGAGGGTCAGGGATGAATGTGGCATGGTCCTGGCCCTCCTGGAAGTCGTGATCTAATTAGGGAAGATGGCCAGGCACACAGGAGAGGGTTTGTGGTGGCCTGTGTGTGGCCAGGTCCACCTTCCAGCCCAGAGAGATGCTGGCCTGCATCCTCCCTCCTTGCTTTCCGTTTGGTCTACCCTCAAGACTCCTGCTGGGCGATCCATCTGAAATGTATAGTGATATCCCTTATCCCTCCGTTACTTCATGTGATACTGGGAAAACAAACCAATTTTAGCACCGAAGGATATTTTCAAGTATTTTTCTTCACTAAGCAAGCTGTAAGACTCTTCAGCTGTTTTGTTGCCATGGTGAGTAGAGTTGAAGTGATATTTCTAGTCAGAGACAAAAATCTATAAAATGAATGCTAATATGAAATACACTTGCAGCCATTGGCCTCTAACACAGCAGATCTGGATGGAAGAGGGAGCTGCTTCCCCTCGTGCAGAGAAGCATGGTGGTGCCGCAGGCCTGGGGGTGACAAGCACCCATTCTGCCTCTTTGCAAGTTTACTTCAGAACACACCCAAAGTTACAAATTTTACTTTATTTCAAGAATGGGAGAAGCAGTGGTTCTTTCCGGTTCTGTCTGTCCAGGTATAGCTTCACCGCTCTTCCGATGGTAAATGGTTTCCGATGGACTTGGACTTCAGATAACCATGCTGTTGCTTCACCATGACAGCTAGAAAAGGAAGTGATGAGCAAATTAAATAGGACTATTTTAGCCAGCTTTTTTTTGTTGCTGTGACCAAAAGACCTGACAAGAACAACATAGAGGAGTAAAAGTTAATTTTGGCACACGGTTTCAGAGATCTCAATCCACAGATGGCCAACACCACCACTCTGGGCCAAAGGTGAGACAGATTGTCATGGCAGAAGGGCATGGCAGAGGAAAGCAGCTCAGGACATGCAACCAGGAAACAGAGAGAGAGAGAGCTCTGCTCACCAGGGACAAAGTACAAACCTCAAAGGCCCCCTTCCACACACCTACAGTGACTAATCTCCTTCAGTCACAACCTACTTACCTATCACTAGCACCAGTTAATCCATATCAGTGGTTTAATTCACTGATTTGGTTAAGACTCCCATAAACCAATCATTTCTCTGCTGAAAATCCTTGAATTTGTAACACATGAACTTTTGTGGACACCTCATATTTAAACCATAACAATGACAAGTGGAGTAATTTCCAGAAACAGTGGTGTGATGGGAGGACCACCATTTAGGATGCTCTAGTGGGAGAGGAGCAAAGGGCTGCTGACCAGGGCAGAGTTGGGTGTGAGGGTGAGACAAGGTAAGAGCTCCCGGAGGGTGGTCCCTGTGCATCCTTGGGGGAGGGAACTCTCACTCTTCTTCCAAGCTTCTTCCCAGGGAGTGGAGAGACCCCAAGAAGTGGGGAATAAAGTAATGGGCTTTGAACAGACACAGCCCTGGATCACCAGGTGTGGGCAGATTACCATCCTGCAAGGAGCAGCAGAGCTATTTGTCTTTAAAGGCTTTTTCAGTTATGCAAACTTGAGAAGGCAAATGAGCAAGCAGTGTCAGTCAGGCCAGCATCACAGGGAACAGCAGGATTTCAGAGCCAGGACTTCATGCTGTAGTAATGTTTCCTTAAAATGACCGAGATTGGATCGCCACCAGCTTGGTGATCTGAAGTCTCAGATTAGAATTTGATTAGTTGTAAAGGATTTTTAAGAATAACTCCTGCTTATTTGACTTAACGTTTGCAACTTAACCATCATCAGGTTGGAAATGTAGATTAGAAGGTGGGGAAATAGAAAATGAAATGTATCTTTCTTCTGTTTGAAAATCACTTGGAGAGGTAAGCAGGTGGTAGTGACAATGACAGCAGTGGGATTGATAGTGACAGTAGGAGTTTTTTACTGAAGACCTGCTATTCCTGTTGCTAGGTCCCCACATAATTATAACTAATGCCCAACCAACATTCCTAACTTCAACCCGTGATCCCTTCCCATTCTCAACTGCTGACCTTCCTACTATGTAAATGGAAAATAGGGCTTCTCCCAATGCTAGATTCTCTTCCAAGCGGTGTCCTTGTGCTCTGCTTTCTCTGCTGTGACAATGAATTACCCCTCTGTGCTCCTAGCTAATTGCAACCCCTCCATTTATGCACTAAATGTCACCTGCTCTTGCTCACGATGTATTATTTTTCCATTTTACCGCACATGGCTTAAGTCATAAGAAGCCTTTCAGTTGCCTTGAACACCAGCTCTGAGCCCAGAGGCTGCCATGGACCATGTCTAAATGCCCTGAGATGCCATCTGTCAGAAAGCCCCACCTGGACAAATGGGGATCAAGAGCAACTAGCTGGTGCCCAGCTCTTGCAGTGACCACCACATGGACTCTAAGCCCATACTGCAGGAGACACCTTGGATAATCCATGTCCACAGTGCCATGCAGGGAACAGCCAACATCACAGACATGTGGGTCGGCCAAGCTCTGCAGCCATCTCATCCCAGGGGAGTCATGCCAACTGAGCCAGCCACAGGGAGCAGAGTCAGATTGTTTTTATTGTGTCCAAACCAAACTTCTGACTCATAGAACCATGGGCACAAAAAAAGGGTGTTATTTTATGCCAGTAAACCCAGGGTGGTTTGTGAGACAGAAGTAGACAACTGGAACATCAACCTAGTTTTGTTTCAACCAAAGCACTGCAACTGCTAGGGTCAAGATGGCCCCCAACCTCAGCGTGGACAAAACCTGTCTCTTCCTGTTCCTCTGTTTGTCTCCTGAAACTCCTCTTCTGTGAGCTTCTGAGATGCTCTTCTGAGTTCCTCCTAAGTGTTGCTGGTCCCTGTCCAACGGCTGTGCAGGGCACCTCCTCTCCCTCTCCCTTCCTTCTCCACCCTCCCTCTCTCTTATCCTCTCCTCTGTGGATGGGTTTGTGTGTGTGACCTGCTTCCAGACTCAATCCTTGCCTTTCTTCTTAACTCTGCTCTACTCACCCTTAGGTTATTTGGATTTGGGATGTTAAATATAATCCATCTTCATTATCTGTGTATTCTGTATTTGAAAAGTCACCTAAAACTTATTTGTAATTTCAGAATCAACATTTAGGCCATGTCTTTGTGGTCATTGATGGACCCATATGGACTACTAAAACTCTGAGTGGCCACAGGTCAGGTTGAAGAAGGTGACTGTTTTCTTGTTTCAACTCTCATGCCGAGATGTCCAGAGGATGTAGCAGGTGTGGGCAGTGTGGAGCAAGAAGCTCTGACCAGGGACATGTTTCAGTGGTTTGAATCTGGGCTCCAGCACCTGGTAGGGAGGAGGCCTCAGGCCAGGTGATTAACCTTCTGAGTCTTATTTGCTGTCTTGTAAAATAAAGAAAATGAATTCTACCAGGATGAGTTGATTTTAGGGTTGCAATCTATCATACATAAGTATGAAAGCATTCACCATTTCACTCTTTGTTATTTCTGGTTTTGTTGCTGATTTGTAAACATACTTACTATTAATAACAAGCATCATCACGGGTAAGTCAAAATGGGCTTCCCCTCCAAACCCCTCCCTGGTCTCCAATTGTATAGGAACAGTGGATGGAGCCACAACCCCACTTGACATCTGTTGCTGCTGGGTTGTAGAAGAGACTCCGGGATAATGGTGGATTATTTCTTCTTCTTTGTAGGAAACCCACGCCAAGGGGAAATGCCAAGAGCAGAGCTGCTCATTCTAAGGTCCCAATTCAAATATTAAACATGTCACTTCTGTGGCTATTTTTTGGGAAAACCTTGTTATCCATTATTCTAGAAAGACCAAGAAAGTTGGTGTTTGGAAACTGAATAAACATACTATTTCATGCAAGAAGATTAATACTGGGAATAAACTAGTGATTTAGTGACTTAATTTCCATGCACATTCTTCCCTCACATAGAATAAACTTGGTTTCCTTTAAAGAGAGAAAACTCCAAAGCCCATTTCTCTTACTGGCACTAGCTCAAGTTTTGAGATCTGGGGTGAGGACTGTTTTCTGTAACAAGTTCAGTATGGGTCCTCATGACCTGGCGACTTTAGAAGCATGGGATATTTCTAGTCTTTCCCCTGACATAAAGTGATAGACAAAGAACAAGATAACCAAAATGAAATCCTCCTTTGAGAAAATAGGGAAAAAAAGAAACATCCAAAAGGAATATCAAATTCTGTGGAGAGAAAATGAAAAACTAATCATGCCTCTTAGAACCAAACCAACCTCCTTTCCTATTGCTGTGTTGGACGATAATGACTGGGAGGAGTCAGAAGTAACCTAGGTGCTCATTCTGAGAGCATATGCCCCTGGCATGTGACTCTGTGGATGGATTCAAAGACCAGCGGCTCCTTATCCCGAACCCAGGTCAAGACCTTGTCCTGCTGCACTGGTCCACCTCCACTCTCCTGTCACACACTCTCTCCACTCAGTTCTCCACCTCACAAGACCCACAGCAAAACCCTGCATCCCAGATCCTAAAGCCACCTAACTTTCCCACCTTACCCCTTTTGTAGATAGAATGTTGAGTTTCACCAAAACTGCTCTCTACTTTGCTACGACGAGTTTAACTCAGCTTCCTTTGATCAACACGTCTCTAGGAAGGATTTGTGAGTGATTTTTACAGTCCTGGGGTCTTACTAAGAATCAGCTGGAATATATTTGCTATAGCTCAGATCATGAATCTAACCCGAACCCTAACCCTAAAAATAGGATGTTCCCATAAAGTCCCATGAGTTCATGTGAGGGGATTTCTCTGACCCCATGATGCTGAGCTGATTTCATGTGTAAGTCCTGATGCTGAGTTTATTTTGCCTACTAAGAATGAGAACTATCTATAAGGAAACTTTTTTGATGACCTGATTTGATGAAGTTAAATCTTGAAAAATGTCAAAACTATAAAAGATCAGTTCCAAGCAGGGTTTACCCTTGGAATGCAAGGTTGATTCAGCACTCTAAACTTAACCCAGAGAATGCACCACTTTTCATGACACAGTTGGGAGAGTACTTCCTAGTGACATGGTGAATCATCATTCATCCCTAAGAAAATGAGCAAGGAAAGGCTATCCACTCTTAAGACATCTGAAGAGTCTAAAGATCTTACCAGGGTAGCAAAGCAAGAAATAAAGACATAGATATTGTAAAGGAGAAACAAATTTGCATCTAATTGCAGAAAGACTTATTATCTCCATTGAAAATGCAAAGGATCCTGCCAAAGAACTACTAGAATTAATAAGACGAGCAAGATTGAAAGACACAGAATGAATATATGAAACTCAAATGTACTTCTATGTACTGACCATAAAAATTCAGTATATTTAAAATGATTCCATTTATAATAGCATAACACACTTAAAACTTGGGGAAAAATTAAGAAACAATGTAAACCCATTGTTGAAAAAAATGAAATAAGACCTAAATAAATAGAAACAACCTGTCCACAGACTGAGAGGTACAATAATAGGAAGTCCATTGCCCTCAGTTAACACTGAGATCCACAGAATCCCAAGCAAAATCCCCAGAAACTATTTTTCTAATAGAAACTGACAAATTGGTTCTAGGGAAAAGAAGGAAAGACAAAGGCATAGAATATTAAAAAATATTTTGAAAAAAAGGGACAAATCTGGAGAAATTTACTCTACCACATTTCAAAGCTCATTCTAATACTACAACATACAAGACAGGTTGGTCTTACTATAAATATATACATACAGATCATTGGCCAGAATAAAGAGTCCATAATTAGATTTAGCCTCAATTGATACTCAAAAATGATTTCAACATAATGCAATGAGTAAAAGATAGTTATTCAAACACCCTTGCAACAATATATTTCGTGTGGAGGAAAGTTAACCTTGACTGCTGTGTCACATCATATAAAAATTAGTTTGATATGTATCAGAGGCATCAACATAGAGCTAAAGTTATAAAATTTCTAGAAGAAAGAGGAGAAAATCATTTCATCCTTGAAGTTGTCAAAGATCTCTTAGAAACAAAATTCTACTAATCTTTGCAAAAAGAGATGAATGACATTATCAAAACTTAAAACTTCTGCTCTTCAGAAGACACTATTCAGAAAACGAATCTTCCAGGCACAGACTGCAAGAAGACACTTGCAATGTACTCTATTGATAAAGAGCTCCTCTCTGGAAATTCACCATCTCTTGCAACCTAATAAGACCTCCACAAAACAACAGGCCCAAGTCTTGTTTGGGCACTTACAAAAGGACTTGGGAATGGCCAAACAGCCCAGAGGCTGACGCTGAAGGTGTTAGTGATCAGAAGAATTTCCCAGGCACCAAAGAGCTGGAGAAGAGCCCTGTTCAGAACATGAAGCAAGTCAGAACGAGCAGGGCAAAATGGTACTATAGCCTCAGGGAGTTTTACTGAAGTTTCTCTAATGTGAAAAAAATATTATTGAGCCATAAAGAATAATAATATTATGGCATTTGCAGATAAATGGATGGAATTGGAGACTATCATGCTAAGTGAAATAAGCCAAGCCCCAAAAAACCAAAGGCCAAATGTTTTCCCTGAGAAGTGGATGATAATATATAATGGGGGTGGAGGAGCCGGGGTGAGAGAAGAATGGAGGAACTTTAAATTACTTAGAGGGAAATGAGAGGGAGGGAGGTATGCAAACTGGTGGAATGAGAGACCATCATTACCCTATGCACATGTATGATTACACGAATGGTATGAATCTACATTGTGCACAACCATAGAAACTAAAAGATGCACCCCCTTTGTGTACAATGAATCAAAATGCAGTCTGTAAAAATAAAATAAAAATAATAGAAACAATCTAAGAAATCCAAAAAAAATAAAATAAATACATATGCTTACTATGGGACCACGGGACCAAGAAATTCCCTTTTCAGATATTTGTTTCCCAAAGGAAATAAAAATACACTTCCACAAAAGTTTTATATACACACGCTACTTTAATCATAGTAGCTCCAAATGGAAATAGGAACAATGTCCTTCTATACATGAATGAGCACACCAATTTTGCTAAATTTATAAATTGTATACCCCCATCAATAAAAGTTGCAGCATGCTGGTCTATACTGATGAATCTCAAAAACTATCATGCACATGATACAAGAATAAAAAGTGTATGTGTGTTGATTCCATCTATGCGAAGCTTCAGAATAGGGAAAATAATATATAGTGACAGAAATGGGATAAGTTTGGGTGAGAAGTTGGTGGACTGGAGTCAAAGCAGAG